>VFFE01005558.1:0-237024 GCA_008921705.1 Burhinus oedicnemus
GGGGGGGGGGGCGGATCGGAACAGGTAGGACGAAAGTATTATGTCCCGAATAAACTGGACCACTTAAAACTACTCACATTCAGGCTGTCATGACATATAGACTCTTTTATGTACAGAAATTAACTGAAAATCATACATTCTGTGTGCACATTATTCACAGATTACTCTCAGATCAATACAAATGCCAACACCACAACTACTCACACACCAGGCTCCACTGCAGTTTTGCATCCCTTGTCAGTGCAAGGACTCAGACTTCTATGAAATTAGGGAAAACCTATCCTGTTATTTTCTGTATGTGATGTTGAGCTGTGCAGAAACATCACTAGATAAGGCCTTCCAAATCGCTCAAATAACTGTAATTGTGAGAACAGATTTGTGACACACAGAATACTGGCGTTATCCAGCTAACATAAAAATACTACGGTTATAGTCCTGAATCATTACAAGAACATATTGTCTGTGGGCTTTATGACTGGTTAACCTCATGCTAGTCACATGGGCTGTAATCTCCTGTCTTCAGCAGTCTCTCTGCTTCCTTAAAGCACAGAGGAGCTTTTCTCCCACTTCAAAGCAACAGATCACTTAGTTGACCAAGTGCTTCTCAAGGCATCTACCCATCTGAATCATGATTGGTTGCTTAAAACCAGAATTAAAGATAAATCGATAGAACAAGACATATGCAACATTAAGGTTGATTTCACTTTCCTTCTCTGTCCAGTGCAAGAAACAGCCTGAGTGTTAGGTAACATACAGACCGTATGAAATAGCTGCACTGAATACAAGGGATTTAAGCTGTTACAGAGCTCAGCTTAACAGAGATCCTTTCATTCAGCCCACTCCACACCACCAGCATTGCAGCAGAACGGACCAGTATTTTGGGAGTCTGGGGACTGCCCTAGGGTCTATGGGCCACCTTGTGTCCATACCTTTGAACAGCACCTCCCAGCCCAGGCCCCCTCCCAGTATCATTCCCTATTCACAATTCCCGGAAAGCCCTGGGCTACAAATGGGAGGACATTTCTGCAGGAGCCCTGCTGCTGCATAGGCGGCCTTGCAGGCAGCATGTCTCCAGCCATCAACTATGAACACGCAAGCTCAGGTGTCCTTCAGGATAGGGACTGACCAGTGTTGCGTGTGCCCCAGCAAAAGAAGGGGGATGCCTGTTTCACAGGGGGCAGCCGACATACTAGGCTCTCCCAACAGCCATGGTCAGGAACAAGCTGGCTCTCGCCTTCATGGCTCGGCAAACGGAGAGGCAGAAAGGCCAATCAAGAATGAGCATCGGATTTAGGAAATACCCTCAGAGCCTCCCAGAAACATGCTGCCCTGCTCAGATGGGGTTTTTCCAGGGCTTCCCCAGGCCATGAACACAAGCTCCATCCTCTTGTCCTCTCCAGCCCTCCAGGGCCTTGCCAGCCCCAGCCACTACCACAGTGATCAAACTAAAATGGCTGGGGCTGATACCCCCGCAACATGTCTATTTTTTGGCTTTGCAGAGGAGGAATCTTAACAGCAGGAATTTTCCTAATATAAATCCTCAGGGCTGAAACATCCCCAGAAACAAACAAAATTACTCAGGACAAATGCACTGTACAGAGATACCAGATTTCTGTGGTTCTTATACGAATTAGGATGCCTGAAAATACTACTCAGCCACTAATTCCCAATGTATAAATAGCCAAGATGACAGATATTTGCCATGTAAAGACAGGTCTCCAGCTTTCCTTTGCAGAATCAATTATGAACTCAAACCAAAAATCAGACTACAAACCATTTGATTCTCATAGAACCATAGAATGGTTTAGGTTGGAAGGGACCTTAAAGATCATCTAGTTCCAAACCTTTGCCATGGGCAAGGACACCTCCCACTAGACCAGAATGCTCAAAGCCCCATCCAGCCTGGCCTTCAACACTTCCAGGGATGGGGCCTCCACAGCTTCACTGGGCAACCTGTTCCAGTGTCTCACCACCCACGCAGTGAAAAATTTCTTCCTAATATCTAATCTAAATCTACCCTCTTCCAGTTTGAAGCCATCACCCCTTGTTCTATCACTACATGCCCTTGTGAAAAGTCCCTCTCCAGCTTTCTTGTAGGCCCCCTTTAGGTACTGGAAGGCCGCTATAAGGTCTCCCCAGAGCCTTCTCTTCTCCAGGCTGAATAACCCCAACTCTCTCAGCCTGTCCTAATAGCAGAGGTGCTCTAACCCTCTGATCATCTTCATGGCCCTCCTCTGGACCCGCTCCAACAATTATTTTACATTAATTATGCACAGCTACAGTAACTACATGAGAAGAGAGCTACTACTTACCTACCTGGCTCATTTTGGGGTGATAAGGAGCGCATGTGTGGAGGTGAACATCTCCATGAAACACAAGAGGATTACACGGTGAAGCAAAGCAGCTCAGTTAATAGCAATTTCCCCTTATACTGAAAACACTCTCTTAGACCCTAACTAAACAGGTCTCTTAAGTAATAGAGTAAAAAACACAGACCGCAGAAAAAGGAAAAAAAAGAAAAACACAAGAAAAGTACCAACAAACAACCTGGAATCCAAACAGTTAATAATACAGTTCTTTTTAATTTAGTGAGGTAATTAGTGCACAAACAGGAAGCTGCTAAAATAGCCAGATTAGTCTTCTGCGTGTCTTAGTGAGCTAACTCTGCAACTGGGCTGACTTACCAAAGCAAAATCACCTCACAAGGAAACCGCAGCATTTCAGACAACCTATAGACTGAAGACTGAGCTGTGTGATCCATGTATCTTGGCTTCACACATGACCACAGGCCACCACAAGTACCAGATACTTTGAATTCAGAGCACAGATGACCATCTTGTTGAGGAGGAATAATATACTGCTTTTCCTCCCCTCAACCAGTGCTGCAGGGCTGGCAGGAGCACAGCTTGGGAGAGGGCTGTGTTGAAGCGTGGCAGAGGAGGTTATCAGCAGCCATTGATGATGGATGTGAAGGAGGAACAGCAAGCTGGCAGCATTCCCACCTCCCCAAGATGCCCAGCTATGAGGCCAAGAGGCATTTCCACGGGGCTGTCCTCACCGGGAGTCCAAGCTAGCCCCAGCACTGACTGCACAGAGAGGGCTGCTTGTGAAACGAGACATGCTTGAGGGATAAGGAAGATGGAGCTGGAAAAGGGCTGGGTGAGGACTCGCCAGCCACAAGTCTGGGGATGGAGCGCACAGAGCTGCCAGGCAGGCAGGGCCAGCATCTAAGAGAGACAGGGTACGGGAGTTCCGCCAACAGTACAGCAGCCTAAGCAGAAGCTCTGAAGCCACCCGACAAAAGGCCGCGTCATGCTAATACCAAAGCAAAAGAGAAAATAGTGGAATGAGGACTTCAAGAGCAAAAAAAATGAAAAAGCAAAAGCTAACACAACAGAAAAAGCTGTCTGGAGAGACCTGGGATGAGAGAGGAAACAGAGCAGCCAATGAACTGATCCATGAAGGACAGTGGGTTTAAGCCTGGTTATTTCTGGTGTTGTGAAAAGCAAGCTAGAGCTGTGCAGCTCACAGTTTCATACTAAAGCCAGAGGGAGAGGAGGAAGATCCTTTCAAGTCATTTTCTGATCATTTATTCAGTTTGCTTCACTCATGGACTGAAGGCAGCATGGAGTGTCTGCTTCACTGAGCCACTGGCAAGGAGCCATCTGTGTAGCACGAAACTGAAGTGTGCCACTGGGCTGGAACACATCCCAGCGCTGACTCCACAGCTCTGCGGTCTGCCTTACTCCTGCCACAGGCGGACCCAAAAGCAGCTCCTTCTCAGCATCAGCTCCCAATTACCATGTTCAGTGTGAAAGTTCAGATCTACTCTGTTAATGCAGATACCCATGTTATTAGGCACGTGTCACCCTCACATACCTCTGGTGCCTTCTGGATACTGTGGCACTGCACAGCAAGGAGCTCCACAGGTCTGCAGGGCCTTTACTCCTGCTTCCGCTACTGTAAAATGGTTTCTTTAGAGAATTTACTCGGAGCAAGAGCTGAATTACCTTTCCTAGCCCCTAGGATGGTGTGGGAATGCTGTGTGCCATGCCTGCTGCTTCCCTGAGCAATAGCCAGCTTGGCCTGGAGAGGTGGTAGAGCCCCCAAGTTTACATAGTTTTTAGGGGATTTCAATTGGCTATAGTTTGCTTTGAATCACTGTCTGCTCAAAGCAATGATTACAGGAGCTTCAGATTTGGTCAAGTCCACTTTTCTCCCATTTGTCTGAACATGCTAGATTCAGGACAATTCCCTAGAAACATAGCCTCTGGATCTTCTTTTACAGTAATGGTCGCAGACATGCTCACAGTCATCCTCAGCTATGCTCATCCAGGTGCCCATCGCAGCTGGAAGGGTGCCTACAGCTGTGCAGAAAGGCCCAGGAGGCAGCTCTGATCTCATCACCCCACCACCTGGATCCTTGAGCACAGGCAGCCAGGCTACAGCACCAGCCAGAGCCCTCTGCCATGGCCAGAGCTCCATCCCTAATACATACAAAAAAGTGTCCCCAGCCAACAGCTTTAACTGCCATCCCAATTAAGACCCAAAACTCAGCAGGGAGGTTTAGGGCTTGCTGCAGGTTTGGCAGAAGTCTGAGGCCTCCACAAAACTCAAACATGCTCTCCCCCCTGGAGCCCTGCAGAAGCATAAGGTCTGACAGGAGCATTTCCAAACATAAGCTCACTCGATAGAGCACAGCATAAGCAAAATGCTTCTGAACTGGAGCAGTGAAAGAGGCATTTTAAGAGAGGGAACAAAGAGAAAGAGGGGGAAGAGAAAACAAGTAAGTCCGTGCAAAAGGACAAAACAGAGAACCAGTGGACAGGGAGAGGACAGAAGAGAGACAAGATAGACAAGGTTAAACTACCATGCAAATGGGGAGCCAGCAAGTTGCTAGCCTCTCAAGTACACTGTGCCTGTGCACAGATGCTATTTATGGGAACATGCCAGAATCAATAGGCAGAGGATTTTTATTCAACAACCTTATTAATGACCTGAAAAAAAGCCAAACAGCATATTAATTACAATGGCAGATGATGCTAAATTTGGAGCAGCAGGGAGACAGCTAAGAAACACAAAAGGGTCCATGCAGAAACAGGGGAAGTAAGGCACAAAATAAAGATTGTCTGGATAGAAAAAGCAAAACAATGTAGTTCAGGGGGTGGTAACTGCAGACAGGGATCTGCAACAAGGATGAGATGCTTGGGGAAGCCGGAGCCTGCAAGGAGGGTCACCAACAGCTCATAAAATATTCTCAGCATGCAATATGATAAGGCAGCAAGACATTGGTGTGATTTTTAACAGCAGGCACAGAGGTATCATCATACTGTTGGAGAGACGCAATGAAAACTATACCAGGCAAATCATTTAAAAATGCGTGGGATGCGAGATCAACAGCATAAAACATTTGAGCCATCTTTTTCAGAACAGCTCATTATCCCCATGGCTGGATTTCCAGAAAACCTTTATTATGCCCAGTGCCAAACATCTGAAAACCTGAGTGTTCAGGGGACTGACCTCTTATGAAGATATAGGGAGATATGGCCAGACTCTGTAGCTACTTTACGGGCATCAGGAAATCATCCTTTGCTCTAAGTGGTTGCTTAAATTGGAGCAGATCTCTCCCCCCCAAAATTTCAACTCAATGTATGCTGAATATCAAAATTAGAACCTGGGACCACATTAGAAACATGGTATGTATTTACTGTTTGTAAATCCAGCAGACTCCAGATAACTTTTGACTTTTATATGGTTATAAAAAAACCCAAATCAACCAAAACAAGCAGCTCAACAAGCACTGGGTTCACTCTGCACATCTGAACAGACAATGCTGGCTCCCGAAAGTAATGAGATGACTGGACATTCTTCTTAAGCACAGATTACAAGGAGATACTGTGTCAGATACCAACTATCTACACGTTACCAATGTCAAACATAACCTAGTTATGTGGAGCAAATCGCAATTATCTCTGAGTGACAAAACATCACACACAAAAATAGTAGCAGTGAAACAAAATCAATTGCACATTCACAATGGTGCTACTGTCAGTATATAAAACATCTTTAAAATACAGAATCATGTCACATGACTGTTCCCATGGGGTGGTAACATGCAGAGCCTGGCACTGCCTCACACCCAGTGCCTGCAATCCCTGCCTGCACTGTGGCAGCAAGGAGAGGAGGGATAGCAGTGCCAGGAGCAGGGAAAGGAATCACCCCTTGCCAGTCCCACTGCTGGCATCTTTCTTGTATGTAGCTAAAAAACTCACAGCCCCTTGCAGAAGTAAGGGATTTGGACACTACATTCAACCATAGCAAGGTGACTACTTTGAACCTGACACACGTCTGGTGAGCTGTCATCCTTGCAGTTTGGTCTAGGTGAGTTGTACCAAACACAGATCCCACCACAGCCCCATTTTCCAAACAGACTTCGGGACTTGGCAAGTTTTGTGAACATTTAAGCTTTTTTGCATTTTACAAAATGCAACAGATGTTCTTCTGGTCCTGATGCAGCAAATCACTGACTCAGTTTTAAGTCAAGTGATTACAAATCTTAGGTCAGCCAGCATAGGGATGTACTGCGTCAGGTGCCAGGAAGCAGGGCAGGAACTCCCAGGTCACCTCTGTCTCATCAGTACCAATGATGGGGAAAAACACATTGGGGAAAGTGCTGGCAACTCCAAACAAGACAGATGACATGCCTTACGAGATCAGAACGGTGGCTCACCTAGCCCAATACTTTTTTCCCCAATAGGGGTAAGAGGACTTGCTATTCAGAGAAGACAAAAGAAAAAAAGAAAAAAGAAAAAAGAAAAAACATCTTAAGAAGGGGAAAAAAGACAAAACAGCCCAGTTACTGTTGCACTACCAATGCCTGCACACTGGTGGACTTCAAGATGTGGCATTTTGCACAGAGTACATGGAAAGTAATTACCAAGGCTGGAGGCTGTCCGAGAATTATTATCACACTTGCTCTTACCAGGAAGGTGACAGATCTTGGATCAAGACAGCCACCAAGGGTCAAGGCCTTTTATGTCTTGTTCTGAGGACGTCAGCCCCATTTACTCCTGTGCTGGTGCAAAGCCCAGTGCAGAGAGCTCAGAACAAGCTGGACAAGCTCTGTCTCCTAGGACTGGCCACTATCACTGACAGCTATAGCCCTAACAGATTTTGGCAGCTGCTATTCCCATGGCCTCAAGTAGCAGACAGGGGACGACCCTCAGCTGGGGCTGCCAGATTCCTCTTCAGACTGCTGAGTGCTTCCTCTGTCTTCCCACAGCATCCCACTCAGCAGGGGGGTCTAGCAGATGGAAAGATCACAAGCCAGCAAAGAAAGCCAGGAGCACCAACAATGAAACACGGACCAGAAAAACCTCCAGTGCACTCACTGTGGTGAGAAACAGGATAGAAGAAATCTGCATACTCCAGCCACAAAACCACACCCTATCTGAACCTCTTGTCAGAGTCCATCTGACTTCTGGTTGCAGCTGCCTTTCTCCCAAGCTTTGTGTCTCTGCCCACGGCCACTTCCTGCCAGCCACCTGATGCACAGCCCCGCTCACAACCAAGCTGCAGCGTTACTTTATATCTGCTCAGGGAGCTGTTCCTTGAGCGGTGTCTTTGACTTTCAGTTGCTATCATGGAAAAACCTTAGCTCTCGTACTGCCATCATTTTGAGGACAGCTTCAGAAGCATACAGCACCCTGGTTCTGCTGGAGGTCTCACTGCTGGGCAACAACACTCCCAACACTGTTTAGCCTACAAGATCTGACGCTTTCCCAGGCCCAGGTGGGAGTGCTTGAAGTTACATTCAGCAAAGGCTTATATATTTTTGCATACACGCTGTGTCTCTAGCATTTCAAGGATCAGAAGGCAAGACTCCATGGATACAGGAGGGAGTAATTTCTTCAGAAGATGTGAATTCTAGTGACACCAATGGCCAAGAAAGCACATCTTTTGCTTGGGGAAGAACAATTAACAAACACAAGGGCTGTGCTTCACCTGTAGACATCTGTTACCTCTTCAACAACTGGCCTTAAAAATGCTGTTGCATGATGAAGACATCCTGTGACATGACACCATTTGGTGGAAATAGTCTCTCCACAGCTGGAGTAGCCAGCAAAGTCTCAGGCAAACCTCTGTGTGAAAGTCTGGCAAGAAACTTTGATCTCAGCACAGGCCATTTTTTTTCATGTCTGTATATACAACAACTTGACTTATTTGTATAAATAACTATTGGAGGATTAAAAGTAACAGGGATAGACATGCAACATTTGTCCATTTCCACACCAGCATTTTACCTCTGCTTATTTAGCCAGATCAAAATTGCCTGCTAAAGAATCTTAATAACCGAACGCATAAAACCCAAGGTCTTCCATCAAGCTACAAGAACTGCATGAGAAATACAAACAGCGAGTTGCTCAAGCACAAAGTAAGCATCACAAAGCTGACTGATCGCCATAAATATGTAACACTTCTGTATCTTACAGTTAGGATTTTTCCCTTTCTAAAAATTAAGTTACCTCTGCATATCCTGCATCCGCCTTCCCTTCCTAACTTGTGGGTTTTTGCTGTTATTCAGTGGCAGATTTAGGACTAATGAACCACATCAGCTAATCTGACCAAACCAGAGAAAGTACTTCCAGTAGCGTTGAGTGGTGCCTAACTCCATTCCCACTGAAATTCAGGGCAGCACTGCTATCCATTTCAGTAGCTGCACCATGCTTGGCCTCTTCTGAACACCTCAGAGATCCTCCACTTTACTACGCACACAGACGGAGGTAGAAGATTCTCTCCTGATTCAACATCAGGGCTCAGACCAGAAATGCACCCAATAATTTCATGGTGCCTGGTACCAAAACATCTCTTTGTGCTATCATTAGATAACACCAAGTTTTGGGATATATTTTCTTAAAATGTGGTGTTTGCCCTCAGAAAGGAAAGTTTTTCTATGCCAAATTAGACCAATACTTGGTCTATCCGAACATCTCATTTGATGGTTGATGTCACACACTGCATTGGTGGGAGGGCCAGGGTCCCATGGAGGGCCATGCAGCATTATTAGATCTAGATTAGATATCAAGTCTCCAGTACATATCTCTGCTTCTGTCACCCTCCAAGGCAACCTGAAGATCTCTTCCTCCACAGCAGAGAGACATGAGGAGCAGTAACACAGCATTTAATCCTACCAAAAAGCCTCCTTTCCTGACCTGGAACTACATTTACTAAGGAGGGAGAAATTTTCCACCTTAGTCCCTAAATTGCTGCCAAGAAGAAATGTTAAATTAGTGCTCTGGCCCTGGGGTCTCTGGGAAGGAAACACTTCTCTGCTGGCAGACAGCATCAATTGGCCAATTCACTATCAACCAAGCCCTGCTGTCAAAGGCTGGCATCAAGAGCACCTTGGGCTGGATTCAAACTAGCAACTGAGAACTAAAAAGCTGCATGCAGCAGCATCAATTCCCTGAGCTGCCCACCGTATAGTGCATGCCAGCTCTCATGGGGAGCCGTGCATTCCTGTGAAGATGAAACATGTGAAATCTCAGGCCAGAAGTGGGTTCATCTAAAATTAGATCTACACATTCTCTGAGATACTCTAAATTGAACTAAGAGAGAAGGAGATAAGAGGAAGCACATCAAAGGCAAAGGGGAAGCAGAGTTTTAGAGCTGCAGAGAAGATGAGTTCAGACAAGGCCCATTTCCTGCCCCTTTGTACTGCAGTGGAGGAGCTCCAGGAGAAGCCTGGGAGTCACATCCTCTTGGCCCTGCCATCACCAGATCATGAAATCTAGGCTGTCTCTGCCTGGATGCACATGCCTGTGTATGCATCTTCAGGAACATTCCCCAGTGCTAGCCCTTTTGGCTGAGTATACAAAAGACTTTATTCCAGCTGGAATAGCAGAAACGTTCACATTGACAACTGCAGCCAATGTGACATACATAAATAAAGCCAGTAGAGCAATGGCAATCATGGCTGACAGCAAGTATTCCAGCGAATACTAAAATCCCCCTAGGAAGCAAATACAGATTCCCTGAACTCACCAGCAACTGAAGATTGCCTTAAGATGCCAAACAGTTTATATAGATTTTTAGATCAAAAGAGAAGGCTGGAAGATGCTCTGGTTTCTCTGAAATTTTTGATGCTTATGTGTAGCCTCTCTCAGCTCAGCTGAATCCTGCGTCATCACAAAACCATGGGCGGATTTCACTTCTCTCCCAGTGACCTCACTGCTGTCCTCAATCCGCACGCCGGCTAGGGCTCTGGTGGTTTTTAAGTGCTCTATAAATGCCAAGAAAGAATTAATGCCAATTTTCTCTCTGTTTTTCAAGGACGGAGCAAAGAAAAAGTGCTATTAAGCACGGCACTCCAGAGTAGGCAGCTCTGCCTCAAGGAAGAAGGATTAGTTATTTAGCACCCTGGCCATCACTGGCCAAAGCTTGCCCTGTATGCAGCTGGGTACACGGTGGTCGGATGGCTTCATCCAGCTGCTCATGTTGTGCATGCTGGCAAGACCATCCAAAGCACAGAGCCAGGGAACAGCAGCTTCTCAGGTATTAGAAACAAAGACATGGCACACATACATACATAATTCAGGCAAACTGAAAACTTCCGCCTTTTATGACCTCTAGGCACGGGGCACAGTAAAAGGAGCAGGGCTCAGCAGGGAACAATCTCCTTCTGAACTGCTGGGCCTCCAGACATGATTCCCTAGGAAGGCAGCAGCACATTTGTTCCAGTTTCCCACTGAAAGGGGTCCACTGCACAGGACAGACCCTGCTCTGACCCAGTGCCTTCCCAGGCCAGCCAGCAGCTGCCAAAGCAGAGCTCTAATGGTTTTGACTTCTCAGGGCTTCAGGCTCTGGACAATGTCACCATCCCTCTGTATCACTGCATCTTGCCCAGATGCTTTGTGTCTGCTTCACTTGTATGCTGTCAGATCCTACACCTTTTCCTCCCCTTTCCAAAACCAACTTCAGAGAAAAGCCTGTTGCAAAAAATGGCCTCTCCCAGTTTTCTCTCCTTCTGGCAGTTTGAGCCTCAGAGCTGGGCTGCAAGTGCTACACCTCATTAAAATTAGAAGGCACAAGCTTCTTGCATCCAGCTAAACATGCGGCAGGCAGGTCAGTTACCCAGAGCCGTCAGGTTAGAGGATAGTGCCAGGGGAGAGGAGGACACCTTTGTCTCCAGCACAGTGGGCAGGCTGATGCTGTCTGCTCTCTGGGGGCACCTGATGATTGCTCTCTGTGCTCCATGAATGACTACTCACTGCACCCCTCCAGCCCAAATAGCCCTAGCCCAGCCCAGCTCTGCTCCCCCAGTGAGCTCTGGCACAGGGAGCAAACCCACACACCAGGTCTCTGCCTCCACCCACCCAGCAAGATGTTTTTCATATTTTTCAACCCCTCACTTCCCCACCACCACGTGAGTATACACTGCATAAGGAGGCCAGCTTTCATCTGCCTGCTGAATAGTGGCCAGACAGTTTTTGGCCAACTCAAGCACACAAGTCTATCCCTCTGCATCAAAGGTAGGAGCCAAAGCCAACAGAAAACAAGGGGAGCCTTGCTGTGGCTCCTGCGAGGAGGTCTGGCCACACTTGCATTCCTGCCTCACTGCAACCAAGTCCAACTGACTGCAGCAGGGGAAGGAGCAGCTCAGGATGAAAGTGATCATCTATGACTACCATTATAACTGACTGCTTTAGTTGACTATAAAGGTCCTGTTTTCCACACCTACAGCCAAATGCACTCTGGAAGGAAGTTATAACCTCATGGTGCTGGCCAAAAGAATTAAAAGGCAAAACCCCTTTTTATACCCTCAATCCCCTGTAAAACATGGAGTTTCTGACATTTTCATAAGACATGCTGCCATTTCCAACCTGTGCTATTACCCAACACCCATACATTTCCCTTCTCCAGTGTCCCGGTAGTGGCCCTGCCTGAAGGATCACCCAAAGAGAGCAACAGGCACCAAGCTGGAGCCCAGGACTGCTCTCCCTCCACCCCACGTGCTGCCAGGGCTCAGATAACTTATTTCCAGTCTCTTCCTTCAGGACTTGCTTTTCCTGCTCTGCCCAAGCACTTCTCTACATAAGCTGCAGCTCTTCTGCATCCCAACTCCTCACCCTCCATTTATGAAGAACATGAAATAAACACCTTGTCTCACCCTGGCCTCCAGCTTCTCTCCAAGCTTTCGGGTGGCCAGGAGGGCACTGCAAGCTTTTATGTCCACCCTAGTGCCCTGGACAGCAGCAACTGCTGGTTAGAGCAGTACAAACCCCTTCCAGGTGCCTTCTTCTGAAATGCCACCTAAGGGCCTGGGCAGAAGTCCCTTCACAGATCCAGCTGTGTGGCCATGATAGGAGACATTCTGTGAACTACTTCAGATGCAGAGGGCAGGGTAGGAGCAGTCAAACACTGCAACCCCTTCCACTAACACAGCAGGATCCCATCGGCACAGAAGGCATTACAGTGAGGCTGGCTTGGGGAGGATACGAAATGCTCAAAAATACAAAGTCAGCCAAACAACAGAGCCAAAGAGCCAGGCAAAGAAACAGTCCAGTCAAGAAGAGCTCCCTTATCTGCCAAGGCCAAGTTATTTTATTCTGAGCCACTCAGAACATCATCTGAGAAGTCAGTGGCCAAAAATGGGTCGAGAAAGATCCTCATTTCAGTCTCCCTCCAGCAATCCTTGTGCTGAGGTCCCTGCACAAGAGGGATGGCACACAGAATTCCTGACACCAGCATCTGAGAAACAGCCCTCCCTTTTCTTTCATATCAGTCTTGCTTTACTTAGCACAATAATTGTTAATGTTTCAGCTCTCCTGTGGGGCAGCACATTTTACTGTTAGCTTACATGGTAAAAATAAAATCTGATTGCAAGAAACTGCTTGGCTTCAATTATAACATCAGTGGTAATTACAAGTGCAACTGTAATTGCAGGGAGGGAAGGTGGAGTGGCAGTAATGAGGATGCATAGTAAGTTCTGGTGGTTGAGTCGACATTTTCCAGCCCAGCCCTCCCAGGGGAGAGAACAACACTTTTGCCTCCTTGACAGCAGTGGCAGCAATCCCAGACATGCAGGTGTGCATGGCTCACACTGCTCTGCCTGGTGGTGTCTCCTGAAGAAGAGGCATCTGATCTGTTCCCAGCCCCTTGAGACTTCTGATGTCAACACAAGTCTGACTGATGCGTTCCCTCTACTTGCAGCAAAGTCCATCCCGACTCATCCATGGAAACTCCTCAGAGCCTGTAGACTCTGCCACACCCACCTCCATATGTACATGGACCTCCACACAGCCATGAAGACAAACAGCTAGAGCCACAAATCTGTGTTGCCTCCCCAGAGCCTGCCTGCACCAGCTCAGGAGCTGGTGAGCCAGGGCTGGAAGAGGCATCTCACACTTCCTCAGCCTTTGGCTGGGCTTCTGTGTATTTGGCACAGACAGCTCTGGGGGTGCCAAAGAAACTCCCCTGCTCTTTCCTTCATGGGGCTGCTTCAGAGGATGCTTCTCCCAATCCCCTAATGTCAGGGGGCTGCCTGGAAGCCAACAATCCCTGTCAAATTCAGCAGGAGTAGAGACAGGGATTTCTATCTTTGCTGGATCCAGCTCTCTGTCCTTATCGCACAGGTCAAAGGCAAAGAGTATTTGAGGCTCTTCTGGTTTGCCTGGAGCACGGCTCAGAGCAGCCAAGGGCCCAGCAGTGCTTCGTGCCAGCTGAACATCCTGGTTTCTAAACAAGAACAGCTTCACTACTCACTCACCCATTCACGCTGCCCAACTGCAAGAACTCATTAGGAGTGCCTTGAACCCACCTCCTTAGGACAACAGGACCAAAGGGCCATCACATAGATCCAGGGCTCAGCACGCGTACACTGTGCCCACACAGACATTAGATTTTTTTTCTTCATTTCTTTGCCATGTTCATGGTGACCACATGACATGCAGCACACAAAACAGAGCACCATCAATGCACTGGGGTACGAGGAACAAAGATACGTACTTAGAGCTGAACGTAATGAAGTTCACAGGCAAGACCTTAAGGAGTGATCTCCAGCAATAGTTAAAACAAGAGAGGAGTGAATGCTGGGGAAGGGAAAACATCTGACGGGCAGGAGTGTCCTCTACAGGAGAGCATCTCAGAGTGGGATCTGGAACAGGCCCTGGACCACTCTCATGTCTGTGCATTGCTAGGTGGAGGGCATGTTTCCCAGCTCTACAGTGGACACAGAGCTCAGACCGTTCCCAGATGCGAAAGGCTAGGGAACAGCATGTTACAGCCACCTCCAGCTCCAGGGCACTTGTAATTTTTGAGGATAGAAGTACTGTTTGAGAAAAGATTCTGTTCCCGTTGGAGATGATGGGAGTTCAGCTCTTGATGCTAGGGAGGAAGGAACAAGCCAAGAACTTGACTAGTTTTACAGCTGCCTCTCATACAACGCTTTCAAACGGGGCAGGGGAGGAAAAGCCACTCCAAACCTGCTCTGGATGAACAGGGCTATCCCCCGGTGCCGATGTGCACCTCAGAGTTGCAATTCTGATTATGAAGGTCCACCTCTTCTCTACTCAGCTGCTGTCCTGAACTGTTGAAAGCATGGCAAAGCTAGGGGCTGATGGACAGCAAGGCTGGTCTTCCATATGCCACAGAAACTTCACAGAGCTGCTCACTGCTGGGACCGTTCTGTGAGCTGGCAGACAGGAGATCTCTCCTGGGAGTAAGGCAAGGTAAGGTCCTTTTGTTCATTAAGCCCCTCCGGCCTGTAGAGGTATCTATGAGGAAAGCATTTGCTACCTGTTTCCTGACCCAAAACCTTGCCTACGGAAATCACCTGAGCATAACCACTTTGCAAGACCTGGAGGGTGCTCCTGCCACAGTGGCAGCAGGAGTGACAGTAAGAAAAGTTTTTATCAAATGTCTTCATTTCATGTCTGTGAAACAGAGACAATATTTCCACTCTCCTTCATCTGCAGAGGTCTCAGAGGTACTGAGTGGAAGTTCCTTGCAGCTAGGATTTTTTTTATTTACAGCTGCCTGTGCTGAGTGTCTAACACCATGTGTAGAAATGGTTAATGACTAAAACCAGTTAATAACCAAAAAGCCAGTAGATGGCACTCAAGAATATGCAAGGCTTCTGAAATGTGCAAGACCAATAAAACGCATCCGCGGTGCACTACAGCAACGTGTGCCTCGTTACATAGATACGCTACCAGAAAGGCTGAGAAAGAGGTGACGATCTCAATGGTGCCCTTCAGGCACCACAGTAACCCAAAGTGCTAAGACCACAATTGCTTTAATCTCTCTTATGGAAGGGATCCAGGCAGCAGGATTTGGATCCAGACCCATGCCTGCAAGCAGCTTGCATTTTGGCAGGGATGCAGCTGGGCAGCACCACCACTCCGTCTGTGCTCTCATACAGCCAGCACCCAAGCAGAGGGGAAAGCTGTGGGTAAGCATGGCACAGGGCCCGCCACAGCTGAACATGATCAATCTGGCATTCTCAAGAGCACTGAAACATCTCCTAAACACTGCTAAAATAACAGCAACAAGCCTCACATGAGCACCATTAGAGCAAGGCCATCCTCCTCCCTGATCCCAGGCTCCAGCAAGGCGTATCAGTGTATGAACTGACACCCACTCGGCTGTCAGGCAGCTCTGCAAAACACATCCAGATGATACAGGGTTTCTGGGTGGCCATGCCTGTGCCAGTTTTTAAACGTTGTTAGTACAACTTTACTCAGCAGCCTGAAAGAAAAAGTTTCAAAGCAGGTAAACAGCTTAATCTTTTGTGAGGTCTTTCTATTTCAAATAATGCATTGGGCTACTTTAAGTGCTTCCTCACAAACCCCTTGTGAAGGCTAAAAAGCACCTTTTCCAAATAAAATCTGAGACCCTTACACATCACATGATCCCCCAGAGTGGAGTCTTTAAGAAAAAGAAGCTATTAAAAGCCCATCAAAAAAACCTGCTAGCAGCAGAAACATTGGGCCCTGGAGTGAAACATGCTGATAGTTTTCTCTGTACAGGGATTTCAGAGTTATTTTGCTTTGCTTTCCCAAACCAAACAGATAACCTCACCGGGACTGCAACAGGATGGAGCTGGCTGGAGCAAAGAGGTACCCGGTTAAGAAGCATCATTTAATGACACAAACTTAGGGGATGAGCCATGCACAGTTTCCTACTAAGTGGCCTGTGGAAGGAGGTTTAGCATGTCCAGCCCAAAAGAGGCCATCAGTGAATGACAGCCACATCTACAGCTCCAGCTGGCCACAAGGATCCCTTAGCATGAGTTCATTCCTGGGGAACCTGCATGCCTGGTCCAGCTGGCAGATCACACCCCTCCCTGGTTTCTGGCCCCACTGACAGCAAGGCGCTCCCACCCTGCTTCGGTTCCTGATACAAGCTGCAGAGAATGGCTATCCCTCTCCTTCAAACCTCTCTACTGGGGGTGCTAAGCACCAGGAGCCCAAAGCCCTGCAAAAGCAGGTGGACAAAGAGAGACCTGAAGGGGAAGGTCTACACTTCAGCTCCCTGGGGCCTGGGCTACACCATGTTTTGGGCTTGCAGGATAGCCAGTGAACCTTGCCAAACCTGCCAGCCATACCCAGCAAGCCTGTTGGTGGGACTGGGCGTAAACAAGACTTAAGGCACATTTCCTCAACAGTTCCCAACCCCTATCCAAGGCTGGGAACCCACAGTGCAGGGATGCCCCAAAGCACCAGCTGTCAGCTATGAAACAGCATGGACACGGACAGCAATGCACCAAGAGGAAGGAGGGACCATGTATCGCAAGCTGCCTGGCTCTGGATCAGGAGGGAAAGGGGAAGGCAACAGGGTCTTACACACCCCTGCACCAAACCACAAGTCAAGTTGGAAAAGAGCAAGGCGAGAAGGCTCCCAGCAAGCACAGTTGGGCTGGCAGAGTGGGACGCATTTCAAAGGCACAGTGCCAGCAGGATCTGCTGGTATGGCTACATGGCTGTCCCATGGGCACAGCCCAGGGCTGCTTGATGCCTCACACACATCATCTGCTGCCTCTCAGGTCAAGGCAGTTCTCAGCTCATGGAAAATTTTGATATGAGTAATTTTATTGGTTTTGTTCATCTTGGACTGAAACCAAATTCCATGGAAGTACCGGGACGGCCCCACAAGTCTATGTTTTAACCAGTTTAGCTGCACATCCCTTGAAAGACAACCCAATTCATGGTGCCTCCTGGGTGAGGTGCCTGTAACACCCAGCACTCTGTTTGTGATCCCTTGTGGGTCCACATGGGTTGCCAGAAGCTGTAACACGGGCCTCAAGGTGTTAGTACGGGAGGTAATGGGAACAGAGGAGCACAGATAATCCTGAGTAAACAACCAGCTGAGCCTTCACTTGGCAGTGTTTTTCCATTGTCTATTATGTACAGCTGGACAAATGTCAATAAATTACCAATGGAAATGAGCCCTGCTGAGCAGGCAGTTTGGCTTGAATAACTGTTTTCTAGGTAGCACAGTGGCATTTCAGCTCCGCTTAGCAAGCAGTAGTGAATTGAGGATTATCAACTGCCTTCGGGGTGGGAAGGAGGAAAGCAAACCCTGCACAGACAGAGGAAAGCACCTGGGTCTGCCCCAGCTGAGAGCCCATGGATGCCTTGGGGAAGGAGAAAGTAAAAAGCCAAGCAGGCAGTGGTGAGTCATGGGAAGCTGCCCATTTCCTGCCATGCTCCACGGAGTTCACAGCCAGCACTGACAAGCCACTCTCTGCACACTTGCTCTGGCAGCTTACCCACAGCGGAGCAGTGGTGGGGAGCATGGGACAGAGCAGTGCAAGGGCTTGCATAAGATCACTGGGAAGCTTCCCAAGTTCCAGGCAAGCTTTGGAAGAAAAAAAAAAAACATGGATGGATGCAACGAGGGCTGCAGCTCCACCGTCCACACCCTTCAGTGTTTGCACTTCTCTGCATTACCCGACACTACAACCTTACCCACCACCCAACTTCTCTGCCATGCCAGCCCTGCTCTGAAGGCTGGGTGTCAATGACTGCCCACAGAAAGGAGTCTAACAGCTGATTTGCACAGGGAAGGAGATGTGGAGAACTGGGAAGGGCAAGGGACACATCTGATCAACTCTTCGTCCTTTTGACACAATTGTACTGGTTGGCTCCTTCCAAAGTGAAGCAAGGTGGGTTTGTTAACTTAAGCAACAGCAATGCTGCTTTTGTCTACTCTGAGAGAGTCTCTCAGGGGGACCTTGGACACAGGTCTCCAGTATGACAGCAAGCTACTTTTGCTGTATTTTCACCTTGCCCACCACCTCCGAGGGGGGCAGACCCTGCAGCCAGCTGCGAGAGTGGCACAGTGTCCAGCTGGCCAGGACAACTGGAGCCAATGCACTCACTCCCTGCTGCGGAGCCCCTGTAAAAACCACCCATCAAACTCCTGTAAAAAATCTGTGGTCTCCTTTAGGGTGGCTGTTAAAAATAATGATGTCAAGAAATGGGAGGCTCTCGCTTTCAGAAAGAAAGGCATTAAGTTGCAAAGTTGTTGAGACCTGTTTATTATTTAGCATCTGTTTAATTTCAACTAGGAAAAAACACCTTGGAGGATGGAGGGCTGAAATTGGTAATTCAATCTTTCAGCTCCAGCCTTAGGGAGTTTTGTAATTAAGACACAGTGAAATCAAGGATGATTTCAACTCGTCTTCTTGGAAAGACAAAACAGATAAAAAGAAAGCCCACCCACCCACTATGGGACCTAAAGGGGTTGAAAGCAGACCACAGGCTGTGTGCTCTGGCCACACAGCTCCCACAGACTCTCCTGGTCTCCCCAACTGTCAAGCTACAGCCAAGGTAAACCATGAAATCAGCCTGAAAACAACCAGGAATAGAGAGGGGAAAGGAGTAACGCTCACAGAAGGAAACTAAGCAAAATACAACCACCCCCTAAAACGTTTTCTGGTCATGAGTGAGCCAAGTAACAGTTTGTGCAAACCAGGCAGCCAGTCAAACGCCAGGTCCCCACTAGGCACCCAAAACCAGTTTCCCAATTAAGAACTTGTCAGAGGATGGTAATTGACAGAAAGGTTCATTTGCCGACTGCAAACAGCAATAGCGGCTATTTCTAAGGGTTCAAGACAGACTGAATATCAAAAGCTGAACAACAGATTTAGGAATTCCTCAAACAGAAGAAATAAACCTGATTTCTAAAGCATTTGGCTGGGGCTTTTTGAGAGTCACCTCAACACCACTGATGGCAGCCTAACAACTCAAATTCCCTGTGAGTTCTCTGAAGCAGAGATCCTTCTTTCTTCTATTTATGTAAGAGTCCCAGGCCGTTACATTATCCATTCACTCAAAAGCTCTCCAAATAAGATCTTTTACCCAAGAAATTGTACCAGCTGTAAATAGCATTCAAGTTTTTATCCTCTTGGCCACCCACAGTTACAGGACTCAATATACAATTCTGCCCAGTGAAGGATTATGCTGACATCCACCATCTATTAGTCTCACAAACCCTGAGAAACCTTGCATGATACTGCAGCACTTCTACGTAGCTCTTTGCCCTGCATCATTCTTTTGTGGAGAAAAGAGGACCTCACTGTAGGATGGAAGTAAAGATGCTGTATTTCATATTCTCTTTCCCAAACTGAATCCTTAGCTTTTCGTGGCCAGCAAGAAGACAGACAGAGCAAGCCACCTCACCTTGGAAAGCACAGCTGGGCTTATTTTCTCCTTGCCAGCGTCTTACAGCTCCTCCTCAACTTTTAAATCTTCCCTAATGACGAGATGTATCACCTTCCCCAACAGACAAAGGACAGGGTGATTTTCTACTCCCAACCGGAGCAGAAAGACATGGGTGTTCATAAAGTAACAAGAGGAGCAACAAAGGGAAGACAAACGCGTTCTCTATCAGACTTTTAAACCAAAATACCAGCTGCTTGACTCTTTTGTCTTTAACTAAAAGACCTGATCAATGTAACCAGAGGGAGAATGCCTCCTGTTTCTACAGCAACCGAGGGCCCGACGCGGCGCTGGCAATGGCATCCCGGGAGCGGCCGGGGGAGCACGGCAACAAAAGCGGCGGAGGCTGCCGAGCAGCGCGGGGGCGTCCGCCCCCCCCCCCCGGCACTCAGCGGGGCACCCGGCCTACGCCCGCCCGCGAACACGCGCGACTCGCCACGCCAACCGCAGCGAAGCGACTGCACAAAAAGACAGGGGATAAATACGCAGAAAACCAGACGCAGCTTGCTCCCCCACAGCCGGGTCCGCAGGACCCGCCGGGGAAACCCTCCGCCCCGAGCCGGACGGGGGCCGCGCTGGGGCCCCGGCCGCCGGGAAGCCCTCCCCTCGTCCCCCGACCCACTTGTGGCGGAGGTCGGCGTAGCCCTGCGCCGGCCCCACACTCACCCCAGAGGAGAGTGAGAAGCTGCGCCCGCGGCACCAGGCTGAGCGCGTAGACGGCACCCAGGTGCAGCAGCCCCATCAGCACCACGTTGCGCCAGACGATGGCCTGCCCGCAGCCCGCCGTGGCCGGCTCGCCGCTCGCCGCCCGCCGAGACCCGGCCATCTCGCCGGCGGGGCGCTAGGGGCGGCGGCGGCCCCCGCGCAGCGCGGCCGGGCAGCGGCTAGGGACGGCCGGGCCGCGCCGCCGCATCTGTTGCTGCCGCCACCTCCATGAAGCTCCCGCGCCGCTGGCTGCACCCCGCACCGCGGCGGCGGACGGGCAGGGAGGGCGGCCGCCGGCCCTGCATAGCGACAGCCAATGGCGGCCACGGTCCGCCCCGCCCCCGGCACTGGCACCGGCACCGCCCCTCGGGGCGCCCCAGCGGCCGCGCGGTCTGTCGCGGCGGTATCGCCGCCGGCCGGCCGCCCGCGCGGGCGTGGCGGTCTCTGCAAGCGGCCCCCATGGGCTTGGTCCCGACCCGCCGAAGGGACCGGAGATGCTGGCGGGCCGCAGCCTGGGCTCCGCACTCGATGGCCGAGAGGTGCAGGCCTCCGTCCGCCCTGCCTGCCCCTTCTTAGGCGGCTGCCCTTGAAGAACGGCAGGCAAACGCTCCCCGAGGGAGGCAGATTTCAAAGACGTTTAATTCTGGAAGCCCGTGAAACGGGAGTAAAAGATGCCACTGGCGCTAGGGAGGAACAGATATTCAATAGCAAGTTAATAAAGTTTATCTGACTGGGAGTAACAAGGTGGGCAGTGAAAACAAACAAACAAACAAGAAGTAAGCTTTTGCAGTGCATACCCGAATGAAGAACGTGCCACACTTTTTGTTTACTCTGTCCCACCACAGATTGTAGTGTTCAGATGTGGTTTCCTGGGGATGCTGTTACCCCTGTGCTGCCACAGCCTCCCGCTGCAAGCCGCTGTGGGAGAGGAGGGACCCTGCACTACTTGGGGTGCCAGGGTGGTGTTTGTTAATGGCGAGTTCACCTGTGTCAGAAGGATGACCCAGAGATGTGGAGGAGCGGTGGCAGAAAGTAGTTCACTGTTACTAGCAAGACACTTCACCTGCTGCGGAGCAGGGAACATCTTGCACAAGCAGTGTATGGAGGGTTTAAGTCATTAGATGGGAACCAGATGTTAGGTCCTGGTAAAACGCTTGCCTGTGATGTGTTTTGTTTAGTTTTGAGTGTTTCTGGGAGGACAGGAGGGAAGGAGGCAGTGGCACAGGCAGGTTGGCAGCCCTCCACCCTGACCAGGGCTAGCTCGTCCATGATTTACAGCCAGCAATGTCTTTCCATTGCTGCAGCAAGACCACAGAAGGGGGTGATTTAACTTGCGTTGTACTTTCCTGCTCAGACTTCCTCTGGGTGCCCAAGGTCAACGTTAGGCTAAGTTCAAGTGTACCTACTACCAATTTAGTATGTGATACTCACTTTCCTTTTAGGACTCTGCCATATGATGTTGGGGGGGCAGGCAGGAGGGAGGACTCCATCCTTGAATGACTTTTCCCTCTCTCAGTGTCTGAGAGCAGAACGAAGCCCTCATCCCTGACACACCGGCTGCTCCCCGGCTGCTGCTGGACACACTATGCTGCAGGTGACCCTAGGGCTTACAGGAGGAAACTACACAGCCCAAGCTCACCCCGCACACTGTGGCTTGGACAGGTATGCTGCCCTGAGTGTTTGATGGAGGAAGGTAAGGGCTCAGGGTGAGTGAAACAGGAGTGCTACCAGGCTGCAAGGAAATATGGAGACTGGGGAGCATGACCCTTTCGAAAGGCAGGATGAAAGCACTTGTCATGACCCAGCTTCTGCAGGCTGTTAAAGCATACCACGGGATAGATGTTAGTCTTGTACACTCACACAGATGCAAGTGGCGCTGAAACCTAGCAGCTGCCTTCCACAAACATTCCTGCCACCCTGGCCAGAGGCAAACACACATGGAAACTGCTTTATGAGATTTCCAACTAATTTGAGTCACCTATGAATGCATCCATGAAGGCTCCCTCTGCTGCCAGTGTGCATTAGTACCATGTTAACTTTGCACACAATACTGAAAGTTTCATATCCTACTTTTATCTCCAGTTCACAGCAGTTTGTTTACACAGTAGCCAACACAGCATGGAAAGCAGGTGAACAAAGATGACATGACAAATGCTCTGTTGTGGCCGGATGCTGGCCGGATGCCCTCTGGGTGCAGGGAGTGCTGATGCTTAGGGTGACGCTGTCAGCTATCTTCTGTGAAGGAAAAGGCCTCATACCCCTGTCCTAACAAAGCTGGTCATATGCAGCGAAAGCTTGTCAAGCACAGCAACAAAACTGTAGAAGGGCAACATTGTCCTATACCCAGCCCACCTTGGACCAGAGGGGTCCCTACTGCTCATGGAGTTGCTGGTCCCAGTGGAGGAGCAGATGAAGCCCAAGCCAGACCAAAGGCACCTCTTGAGAGTGTTGTTGCACAGTGTCATTCTTCATGAGTGGAGCCCATCACTATTCCCCTAATTCCAGAAATCACCACTCAGGCAGCAGTGCTTCAGTGACAGCGTCAGCATTTGTCCCAGGATCGCTGCAGTGGCTGTGGCCAGCAGCACATTTTGGGATGTGATGCTGTGAAAACAGCTCCTCTCTTTTAAAAAGCTAACTGGCTATGTAGATCATGATGTCAAGACTACATGCCACAGAGAGATCTGGACTGCCAGACTAAGATTTTGCTAGTACCCAGAGATGCAAAGAAAAGACTTTGTGAATCTGACTCCTATTTCCCTTGGTAAAAAATAATATTGGAAAACATTCAGTGAGCCAGAATCACCTACAGAAAAAAGCTGAGGAGCTGCAACCAAAACAGCAACAAATGCAAAAGGAGATTTTTCTCAGTAAACACTCCAGGGTTCATATTTTTAAAAGCGAAGGATGTGCAAGTCTGAAAAAAAAAGTGCCTGAGAATAGTTTAGAAATCTGGAAACTGCTTGGTTTTTGTCTGCTGCACTTAATGGTGAAAGCATAGTGACTGCAGATATGCTGGAAATGAGGACTCAAGGACTCCTCTGCACATCTTACCTTTGCTGGCAATCCCAGTTGGGCTTTCTGCTGTCATGCGTGTCCGTCTGCGCACTGAGTTTGGCCTGCTCTGCTGCAATAATGCCTTTTCTGTGCAGGTGAAAGAGGCACCTGACATTTAGCTGTGGTCCAGGTGACCTGTAGGTAGCACTCAGTGCTATCTTATGAGATAACTCACTTCAAATGGGTCTTACTCTGTTATCTGTTTCAGCACGAGCTCATGCTCAAATCTCACTGATGGGCAAGAGGACTAGACTACAGGCTCAAATCCGCCCGCAGGCAGTATGCAAGTGTGTGATTCCCCCTGGGACAGAGTGTGCCCTTCTGAACCTGGCTGAAATGCTGCACCAGGTTGCTTAACGGATAGGCACAGGCTTCGAATGTTGCTTCAGTGCACCCTGCAAGTGAACGCACATCTTCTTGTAGCCTTGCCAGTGAGAGAGGGCTCATCCATCATCTGCACTGAGATGAGCAATGCTGCCTATGACATGAATCTGTGAATATCTCACTGGCAAATTCTTACTGCTGATGGGACAGGCATCTCTGTGCCACAAAGACACTTCTGTCTTGCTGGGAGGAAGGAGGTTACAGGCTACTCTCTGCCAATACAACTGTGTGTCAGATAACCAGCGCAAGAACAAGGGACAAAGACCTGAATCTTGTGGGGCTTCCTATCGTGGTTGAAAACATTGTGGACTTGCAGGGATCCAGTGCTGCTGCTGGAGTTAAGTGCTGTCCCACAGAGAAAGTGTGTTTTTGTTTCTTGCTTTGCAGAGGGTAGCACAGGGGGATCCACTTAAACCTGCCACCAGCCCCTGCCTGTTGTGGTATGCTCTGCGTGGCAGCGCACAGGCAGGCAGCAGCAGCTGCCTATCTCACCAAAAAGCCTTACTGCCAACTAATGTGAGACCTAGATACTCTTTGCCTTCCTGAGGTGAGTTAGGCTGGGACAGTACTCTCAAGCTGAGGCTGCGAAGGGCTCAAAAGGCTTTGCAATGTCTTAGAGTTTTACAATTTTTTAATATCACAAAGGTTTAAGAAACATAGCAAAACCTGAGCTCTAACATTGCATAGCTTCAGAATTTACTTGTCCTTCCATAGTTATTTCACCTGAGAGCATTACCCCTTTCAGCCTTCAGAAAGCTGCACAAAGGAGGTCAGCGGGATGGTCTTGCCAGAGTTTGAGAGCAGCATAGCAGGGGTAGGCAGGCAGCCACCAGCTCATCTCCACCCCAAATGGCTCCTGATGCAGCACAGACCTCGACTCCTGATAGGTGATTGCTAGGGACACGGGCCTGGACCCAGGAGAGAGTAGCTGCATGACTGATACTGGTTCAAAGCACATTAGTCTGCTGTGCTAATTAGTTACTAACTACACCTCCTGAGGCAAGTGAATCAGCAGAGAGTATATAATTAAACACAAGATTGTTTTTGATATATTAAACATTCTTCTAGTATTCTCCACCTGGAAGACAGAAAGAGGGCAGTGATGATGAAATGTAGCAAACAGTGCATGAGAACACAGTGAGTGTCATTTTAATGCTATTGCTGCCGGCTCCCATCACATCTCAGCACAGAGCTATTTAAAATATTGACAAGAGTGGACGTTTTTTTCTTTTCTCTTGCCATGAAAAATGAAGTAATGGCCCCAAAGCATTGTTCAAATGAAGGCTTTGAGTAGTAAAGAAGGAAACAAAGCCTAAAACATCAGAGGGACAAGAAATATGTGCTCAATGTTTGTGTATTGAAGTGCTTCTCATGTACATGGCAAAGAAGGTGAGCAACAGGTTCCCAAGAAGTCTCCTTTGTGCTCTCCAGGCAGACACGGACTTACTGGTGAGGTCAGCTGCAGGTGCCTTTTTAGGGTGCTCCTTAATAAATCCTCTCTTAATTAGACTCTCTTCTGGCTAACTTGCAGCTCTAAAGCTTGTAGGAATTTTAATCGATTTAGCCTCTTTTGGATGAGAGTTGCATTAAATTTATGCGTACATCCTGCCTGGCCATTTGGTGATGTATCTGTGTGATCTGCAAGCCTGGCAGAGGAAACGTGGGACTGACCAACTCAGCATATAGTGAGTCAAGGCTGGGAGATTACCCTGAGCTTCCTCATTTAAGATTGGACACGTTGAAACTGTTCCTGGTATTAGTATATTATTTATTACACTCCTCAACACACTCTGACAGTGGCATTGGCTCTTGTTCAAGGCTGAGTGACTCAGCTCAGCACCAGGCCACCCTGCGGGACACTCAGCATCCCCTGCAGAGGAGGCAGAATCAGTGGAAGGCATTTGGCCATATAAGCCTGTTTTTCCCTTTACCTTTGAGCCATGCCCAGCTCTGTACATGCTGCCTTGTCTTTGCAACAGATGCTTAATGCAGCTCAAAACAGTGAACCCTTTTGGGTGCAGAGCCACATGGGATTGCAGATATGGTGGGAGGGGACAGGGGAGGGAAATATCTGACACAGGGACTCCTTTTTTTCCCCTCTCAGGCATAACAGAGACTCCAGCCAGGCTAATGACATGGTGGGGTTTGTGCTGCTGGAGCAATGCACCAGTGTAGCAGTGAGGGTGAGGACAAAGCTGAGGGGAGCCTGCAGGACTCTGCGGAGTGGTGCCACTGCTCTGCATGCTGTCTCCGCCATGCTTCCCAACACATGCCCCCTCCCCTCCATAGTTCTCGGGGGAAAGAGCTATGGCAGCAAGAGCCCCCTCCCTTCTCTCTCAATAGCCCAGTCAGTCTAGCGTATGCTCCCTTCTGGGCAGAGAAAACATGGTTACTACACAGTAAACTCACAATTCCAAGCTGTATGTTTGGGAATGATGTTATCTGAAAGGCATAACACAGAACAAAGCTGATGTAAACATTGCATAGGCTAGAAATGCTGCAGTGATTAAAAGACAATCTCCAGCATTCATGTTTAATGCTGACTTTGGCTTCTGCCAGCACAACCAAGGTAAATCCATTACAGAGCTTTACAGGCAGAAAAAGGTTTTCACTCAAGTATTTAACTTAGATGTTCTGCTCATAGTCAGCCTGCTCTGCAGTACTGCCCATGTTACATCCCCACCTATTTGCCTTGGCACCAGGAGAGAACTGCATTAGTGCTGCCCTTTCGCACAAACTCTCCTACTGGTGCTTTTGCCTGGATGGCAATAGCTGAAGTAGCAAGATACCTCCTCATGTCAGCTGTTGTTGGACAACACCCACACTGCTGCAGATGATTACATCTTTGAATTTCCTTCTATCCCATTTTCTTATAATTCTGCAGCCCTGGGGGACACAAAGAGGAGTAGCTTGCTTGGTGTTAATGCCATGGTGTAAATTTCTTCTCACTCAGTGAGATCAAAATTAGGCTATTTGGGGCCAAATTCTTTTACTAGCATAAATTGGCAGTGCTTCATGGCCTTCTGTAAATGAAGATGGCCATTTATATTTATAATATCAGATGGGTGGCTAATTGCTTGGCATTCCTTGAAGATATGAACAGATGGCAGCATAACTGATTATTATTATTCACCTCAGCTGCTCTCAGGAGAGAAGTTGCAGATTTTCGCCTCCACTCCTGTTATGTGCTTGAGTAGTTCAGTTTTCCAATCCTGAGCTCTTGAGGACGGCCAAGGCAGAGGACAGCTTTCCTTTCAGTGAGGAGAGCAAGATTACTCTGTTGCTGACTTACAGTATCCAGGCAGGTGGTGCAACACTGCAGTAGCCAAAGATACTATGACCTCAAAAAGATCCAATGTTTCTCTCTGATCTGGTGGTCTCATTTTTGACCACTTCAATTTCCAGATCAAGCTTACTCAGGGCCAGCTCATACCACATTTGTTCTTATAACACTGCTCTTTAGTTCCGATCAACCTGATTCCCTCGTGCTCTTCACTAGGTGAAGCAAAGTTTAGTCTTTTCCCATTAAACAAACTCTTTAGTCCCTGACATCTGCATGCCTCACTGAGTCCCTTCTCGCTTGGCATCCTCTTTTACATGGACGGAAGTCTCACGAAGGCTTGCGCAATGCCATGGAACATTCCTTGGCTTTTAGAAAGCCACATCACACTCAGGAGCTGTTCTCTGCTAATCCTCTCAGATCCTGCTGCTCCTCTTATTCCCAATTTATGAGCTCCTAATTTACAGCAATGCTTTCGCCCGCAACCCTGCACCTACTGGAGTGCATCCCACTTCTGCCACCACTGTCAGTCTCCCCAGCTGTTACTGCCAGAAATAGCCAGCTTCACAAACTCCAGACCATCTGCATGTCCTTCACAAGTGCCACTTGCCACCACTCCTGCTTCTTGTCCAAAAACACTCAGTGAGAGCATATACAAGACCAGCTTCTGAATTCCCCTTCTAGCCTTCTCACAGCACCTCCCATCCTCCAGTTTGGTCCTGAAGCAGAGATTCTCTTTTGCTTTCCTTTCCTTGCTGAGCAGTCTATCACAGAAACACCAGGCCAGACCAGCACACCTGCTTTTCACCCTACTGAGGGGGGTTTTTTTATTCCTGTTTACCTTTGAATGTGTTCATTCTTTTTAAAATTTGTTCTTTTCCACCTTGAAACAAGACACAAGGGTCTGTGTTTCTCTGGTCAGATCATGCCCAATTTACTCTGAAAGGCATCGATACTGAAGTTCAATGCAGCAGTCCTTTCCACATGTGCAGAGATCCTAGGGTACTAAGCTGTCCGAATTCTGCTTTTGCTGCAGATTGCAACATTTCTGCTTCTGTGCAGAGCCCTTCCTCCTGCCTTCCCTGTTTTCATTCCAAGATTGCAGAAGGCAGTCCTGGGGGAGGAAAGGTGGAGCACACCAAGCAGTTCCCATTCTCATCTGTGCCAGAAGATGCTGTGAAATATTTCCTAGATAACGCGGTCCCAGCAATCAGGAGTGGGGCTGGTGACCTGAATGTTTTTCAAAAGGTAACTGCCATTTCCTTATTACCAGTTTCTGGCAGCATTAACATACTTCACATTTTTCATGTGATTCAGCCAATACCAGAGCCTGCTGGGCAAGGAGCTTTCACTAAGGGCATAGATGAATAAAGGATACCTGCAAACTGTCTGAATGTTAGGAGCAGAATACAATCTACTATAACCTAGATCAAGGGAAAGAAAATTACTCCAATTGGTTTTTAAACTCCTCAAACAAAGGACCTCCAAATTGATGCTTGATGTTCACCAATTATAAAAGCTTATGAGGTCAGAAAATGCTGGAAAGGAAATAAAATTAAGCTCAATTTTAATCAGAGGAATGGAACTATTTTGCCTGACAAATCTGTAACTCATAATCAGTTTAAATCACAGAACCCAGCAATGATTTGCATTGTTATTTACAATATTTCTTACAGTATGTATTGCCAAATCTACATTCCACAGGCACCAATATTTTAGGTAGTCTTCAGGCAAAAGTGCCTTTTGTTTGTTTGTTTTTTAAAACCTGGACATTTCTTGCAACTGCTGTTCTTCCTAGACATACTTGCTATTCATGGCACGCTGTTTCAAATTTTTAAAACTTGAAGCCAACTCCAACTGTGCCATAAGAAATGACAGCATGCTAACGGCCAGCAGAAGCATGCTTGCCGCTTCAGAGCGCAGCATGCCCTGGCAGTGGTAAGCAATGCAGCAGAGGCAGGAGTCTCCAGGTTCAGGGGACTGCAAGAAACAATTTGCACCTTGTTTACACATTAAATATCTGTGTCTCTGCATTATTTCTGCTCTTAGCCTTTAAAAATACACAGATATGTTCAGAATCCTTGCTAAACCTTTCCTTGAAATGTAAATCTCTCAGTATAAATGTTGAACAGAGCTTTTAGTGATGAACATGGAGAAAAAACCCCAACATCCTGATGCCTAGGACGCAACAGAAAGCCACCCCACTGTACTCTGGGTTCAGAAAAATCGCAAAGTTGCACTTCATAAAGACATGTTTTAATAAATTAACATTTATTGAAAATATCTTATTAGCCTTTATTTTGCTCATTTGCCCCAGTGCAAACATGCCCCAGCTTTAACATGTAAACTGTAATAACAGAACAGCAAGCAGCGTCATAAAATGAAAGACCAAATACACTTACAATACGATCAGACTCTTTAATCTGGTGGATAAGGAACAGTGAGGTGCAAGGGAATAATCTGGTTTAGGGTCTGATACACAATCTATCTTGTTGTTTTAACACATATATCTTATTAAAAGCCACTGTTTAGCAGTATAACATGCATCTAAAAATTGACAATATGGGGCATCATCCATTAAACACACTATTTGTAGACGAGAATCATTAGGGACAGGAAAAGGATTGAAATAAAAAGCACCAAGGCTCTACAGCCCTCCTAGAAAGAAGTATTTTGCAGGGACAGTGTAATGCCATTTGTCAGCGCTCTACTGCAACATGACATAAGGACTAGCATTTGGTCCATTTCCTGCATGTTTGCTGTAGAAATGCACTTCTTTGGAAAAGCAACCGTCAAGGCTTTGCAAATGCAAGGTTACTTCAGACACCCAGCTTATTGGCCTGGGTGAGGACAACTTTCAGAACAGGCATGAAAGCAGAGGTCTCGCTGAAGTTGCTGGTGCTGACTATGTGCGTGTGGATGTTCAGTCCTTCCTGGTAGTTGCGGGTTTCAATACTCTTCACAATGTTGTGCAAACCACTAATGATGGTTGGAGAGAGCTGAAAGGAAGCCAAGCAAGGCAGGTCAGCAGAAAGAAAAAACAGCACATACACTAATGCTAGAAAAACAGAAATCTTGAGTGTAGCCCTCAGGAAGGTGCAGCAATTAATTCCTTTCTTTAAAGATAGCCACCTTCAGAGCTGCACTGCACTGCACTGGGAACAGTGACTGGGAAGTCTAACAGCAGACTGCAGCCAGAACATGCCTTCTCTGCAGTACTGCAAAACCCTGCAAGCCTTCACTGCGAGCCCCTGGACACAATTCCCCGAGGTGGGAGACCTGCTGTGACAGACTGTGGCACATGAAAAACCTACTGAGCTTTTATGCCTTTGGGGTAAAGTTAAATGCTCAACAAAGATGGCCTGACAATGACAGAATTAGACCACTCTAATCCTCAAATAGTAAGAGATCTAAGCCTAGTCCTTTATTCTGTCACAGACCTCTTGGAAGGCTTTGGAAAATTTACCAGATCTTCAAAAGTACTGGCACATCTGCCTGCCAGTGAAGTCAGCGAGCCTCCAACATCTGAATCTTCTGGGTTGTTTTGACCCCAGGCTGTGTGTGTCTCACTTCCTGATGCATTCACCCATTGCCTACTGCAAGGAGCTCTGCTCTCTGGCTCAGCGTGGTCCCTGCACACCACCATAAAACTCATGACATGACCCCAAACCACTGTAAAGTCTGCACAGGCACATGGGGCCAAGCACCCTAGCTAGCCGTTTCTGGGAAATGCAAACATACAACAAAGGTATTTGAAGCCCGCTTTCAAAGAAAGGAAAAGCATCTGCTACATACTGCAGAAGGGTCCACACCACTGATGAAGTTCTTGGCCATACCTGCAATATTTGATGGGGGGAAAAAGAAGAAAAAAAGTAAACCAGAACTTACTGTCTGTTCCCTAAGTTTGTCATATAGAAACTCCAGGCGTTTATTTGCATCGTCTAGTTTCCTCTTGGTTTGCTGCAAGAGAAATAAATACATTAAAACACAGTGATTTTAAGAACACCATACTGATCCAGTATCATTGCAGAGGTCCATGCAGCACGTGAAATTCCTTTCTCAACAACATTTTCCTAACACATCATTTGAATTCTTTGCTCTGTACTTTTCTCCCCTGATTTTGCTAGGAAAGGCCATGTGATATGACTGTAGTTCTCAACATGTAATTGCTCGAGTTAGCTACAGAGAATAGTGAACTGTAGAGGTGCATCCCAAAAGCCACTGGTCATTTGCAAAACCAACTGGTATAACTGATATGGAAAGTGACAGGATTACAAGTTGCAGCAGTTTTTTTTTCTATGGTTCAATGGCAAAGCATGATGATAGCTGGATAAAGGTATTACTGGAATCAAGTATCCAGCAATGTCAATGAGAGCTTAAGGGCACATGCAGTCACTGAAGCCTAAGTACGTACAACTCTGTCATCCTCATTTTATTTTTCTTTATGTGATTAATAAAACCAGGAGTTCGTTTGTAAGTTTTTACTGTCAACAGAAAAACTAATAGCCTAACCCACACTGTCCTTACAGGTCCTTTGTGCTTCCATGATTTTATATAGAGTAAACCACCCATTGATGTGTCTGGAATTATTTTGCCACCAAAGGCTCTAAAAATTACCCCAGTATATTCCACCTGGAGTGCCACAGCAGCTGCTGGAGAAATGCATTTTTAACCCCTCCCCCCCTTTTTTTTTAAAAAAAAACCCAATCAGCTACAGAAATTGAAGATTTAAATCCAGAATATTAAACCAGTAATAAAGTGTCAAGGTTACAATTACAGAAGCACAAAAAAGAAGGTAGTCCACAGAAGTGGAAATAGCATCAGTGCAGGAGTAATGGAACTTCCTCTTAAATCACTATGCACATCAATCCATCTTCACTCAGGACAGTACCATTTTGCCCTGGCAACTGGAAAAGTTTCTCTGGATTAAATAAATGCCCAGAGAGAAAATAACAAAGCCTATGGGAACGCTCTAGCTCGGAGGCAAAGACAGACTGGTGGTTGCCTGCTGTGCTAGAAATTAGGGAAAGCTGTTCGGATGGCAAAGGGCATAAATGCGAACACAGCATGTGGATCTCAGGCCATGTGTGGAAAACCCCTCAGCAGTACTTATGCTGTCAAGGAACTGAGACAAGTAAGGAAAAAGTACCCAGGAGGAGCAGACAAGAAAACGGCTAATTCTTTTGGACCAGCTAACTCTCTCAGATACATGACTTCAGAACATTTGTTTCAAAACCTGTGAAAAGGCATACATGCTATTTTCATTTTACAGATGGTCAACTAGGGCAAAGAGGAATAAACTGTGTTTAGTAAACAGCAAGACATCTCTCCAGTCCAAGGATATTGGGTAGAAGAAATGCAAACTAGTTGTTCTCCTCACTCTGCTTCCTGTTCCCATTTTCCACTTCAGAATGTAGTAACTGAGTAGTGTCTGCGTTTGTTCTGACAATAAGTGATATACAGTCAGGGTGGGGTGTCTCAGTGCTACGTGCCAGAAACACGTGCTCTGCCTAAGAAAAATCAGAGAGCCTTAACAAGAAGCAAACAAAGTGTGTTGGCAAAGCAGAAAAGCAATCCCTGGGTGCAGATGTGAACTGAATGCTTTTGCCTTTTGTGTGTGCCTGGGAGAGGGGGCACTCAGAGGTAGAAAAGGTCAAAGGATTCGTGCAGTATACAACTTCTATCCCCGCAGCCTACAGCCTAACCTTTGAAGAAAGGATTTTGAGCAATCGAATGCTACTGAACCTTATGAGGTCTGTCCAAAGAAAGGTCTATGGTCTTGAAAAGCTTCTGTAAAGGAGTGCGTGGGTGAGTCTACCCTGAAACTGCTGGGCTGAGACCCACAGGGGAAAGGAGTACGTACATGCAAATGTCAAGTCTAAACTACAGAATCAGCTGAAATTGTACAGTGGACATAAGTGACACTGAACACCCAATATACTCCCACAGCTACTGCCACAGAGCCCTCTGACAGCTCAGCTCCCAGTCACTCTAACAGGAGCATGAGTCTGTGCTGCTGACCAAGCACATTTAGTGCACAAAGCCCTCTGTACACCACCAGCTTTCTCTTTCATCATCCACCTTTCAGCATCTGGCAGGCACGAGCTGAACAGTCAGCATCTGGGCTTTGGGGTAGCATGTTATTTACTGACCATTCGAAATAAGTGAGAAGCTTTGAGAGAGATGGCTTGTTTACAAAGTACTGACTGCCACAGGAAATGTTTTTCCTATCCAGCTCCAGTGGTCCTGTTAAAGGTCATAACCTTCCACTTCTCTGCTACCCATTGTTTCCTTTTAAAATGAGTTTGTTATCAGAAATCACAAACTACAGATCAAAATCTGAAGCATGTACTCATGTATGTGAGCCTTGGCTCAGACCTGGCATAATACCAGCTGCTTCCTGCTCTGAATTATAAGAACCAATTATGCAAATGTACAGGGCATGCCTCCACAGTGATCACCTGACATAAGGAAGGACAGCCCTTTCTGAAGATTTTAGAATTTTGAATTTTATTTATTTTTTAACCACCAACATCAAAACCTCAACTGTAACCAATTCCAACCCTCCTTCTTAAGAGAAGGCAGCAGAGAGGGCTGCAATGGGTTAATTCCCTGCCCATACACAGCACCATCATGCTCTGCCCATGCTGAGAGCTCTAAGGACCAGTCAAAGGTCTAGGGCAGCTGGACTGTCCTATGGCCCCAGATTGCCACATCCTATGTGCATATGGCTTTTCTATGCATTGCTTGTGGCTGCTCAAAGCAGCCTTTAGAAGGAAAAAGCTGTCTCAGGAGAGGCTGTGGTGGCTAGTTGTGCTGCAGGTACCAGTGCATTCAGCCAAACACAGGGGTACTCTGGGAACACTTGCAGAGACCTACCGGATCAGAGGCAGACAGCAGGCACCTCTGGATAAGAGCTTCAAACGTAGTCTTCAGAATAAGGTGCTCCTCAGGGATGGGCTTCTTGGTAATCTTCTCTGTTGGCAGTGCCTGCACATGCTGAGAAACAGGGACTAGGTGAGGCTTTTCGAGATCACTGTGACCACATGTAGTTTTCAAGTAAACCGAGTGGCATTATTAGCCAGCTTGGGACATCTCCCATTTCTTCCCTATGGGTGTGTGGAGGTGACATTATCAGCATCTGCTGTCGCTCCCTCTGGAGATCTGTGAAGTTGCAGAAGGAAGCAGCTTGTTGGTTCCTACTGACTTAGAGTATAAACTGCAAAGAGGTAGTGTCTAGGTGGAGATTAACAGTAGCAAAATACCAGCATAGTGCAAAGCTAGTGACTAAAAACTCTGCAGTACACTTCGGAGGTACAAGAAATACCTGGCCAGTAACAGCCCAGCCTGCAAGACTCTGCTGATGTACAAACTGAAACCGTGCAATGCTGGGGCTACATTACCTGGATGGCATTGCCAATTGGGGCCCCAGGGGCCCCCTCTGTGCTGGGTTTGGAAACAGCGGGTGGCACGATGCATGGCCCCAGGGGCTGGGGAGCAGGCGGGTAGCCACCCTGCAGCACTGGCTGCCCTGTGGAGAGGTGCAGAGGCTGGAAGGTGGGTACGCCCACGGGTGCTGCCGGAGCTGGAGGCTGCTGCATCTGAGACTGTGGATCTGCCAGCGGGTTCATGATGGGTGAGGTGATGGGAACTGGGGGCAGGAAGTTATCAGGGACCTGCAGAAAAAGCAAATAGCACATTTACGCTGTTGTGGCTGCTGCAGGCAGAGCACAACACCCAGCTCTTACACACTTCCCAAGCCACAGCAACTGAGAGCTCTGCCAAGCAGAGCACTGAGCCCCCAGGATATAGAAATAACACGGGCAGGCAGTACAGGATTTCACTCTCACTAAACCAACTCATTCCTCTGGCTGCAGCTGCACAGTAAGAAGTGCTCTGGGGCAGTAATATACTCCAGTGCTTCCAGTCCTATAAGCTCTGCCTGCCCTCCTGCCCACACAGGGCAGGAGCAATCTGCCCAGCCTGCCCCTGGCCACAAGAGCTCAGTACAGCCACTCTCCCTCTCCTAAGGGCACAAAACAGAGGTTTGGCAGACCAGTGCTAAATGAATAATTGCTCTAATGAAAACTAACTCACACCTACATCTAGTCTTAGATTTAGATTTTTGTGTCTCATTTTCAAAGGTACATTTTTGCCCATGCAGTACATAGGTCACAGCTAGCAACATGCATCAAAAAAGCTTCTGAAAGCCTTTCAAGCTTGCGCTAAGACAGATTATAAGTGCATTTCAGATTCATCCCTAAGCATCTCAGTCTTCACACAGGGGCGTTTTGGAAACTGTTGTTTCTTCCCTCTACCAAATAAGTGCCTCTGCTACGCATCATACAGGAATCCAAACAAAAGAAAGGGTTCCCATGGGAATATGCACATTTCTTTGGGCATGCATGGAAATAAGGAAAGATTACAGAACGCTGAATGCTATCCTGAATGAATGATGCCAGAATTAAGTTAGTGGTTTGGGACAACAAGAAAAATATTCCCAATCCAGCACCAAAGTCAGTTATAAAAGCAATGAATCACAGCAATAAACTTTTAAGTGGTGGATAAGTTCTTAGGTAGAAAACAGTTGCAAATTATGCTGCAGCTTGAAATGCCACAGTTCTATTTTACAATAGCCCATGTGTGAGTCATTTTATAATATCCTAAACCACTGCTTCATACAGTGGACATAAGGGAAACAAATATAGAAACATTTCTGACAGAGGTTTATTAAATACCCAACAGGGAACACAGTAAACATGACTCCTCATTTAGAAGGGAACCAACCCTCGAGCCCTGGCTATGACAGAAATTCTGTGTGTGACACACAGGCACAGTAGCAGCAAAAAACCTGTTTACAGAAGCTGCTTCTTGAGCTCTCAGGTCCAGCAGTTACTCTCACTGACAACTCTTCTCCTTCTACTTAAGAGCCTGAAGCCCTGAAAGGCAGCATGTTGGCTGCTGTGTGACAAACCTCCCAGCAATGGGGCAGTCGGGAGCACACAAAGCATCCCCTATCCATCCTCCAAAAGCTTCTTAAACTACAGAGACCAAAACCCAAAGGGTAAGGGAGACTTCTGCCTCCACCTTTACCCAGACCTTATTCTTGCCTGCTCCAACTTTTTTTTTTTTCCCTCCCCACACTTTACACACTCCAGACTGACTCTTGCTTCCCAAATGCACCAGGTGCAGAGAGCAGCAGTGACACTGCTGTGGAGACACGCAAGACTACAGCAGCATCAGGGGATGAAAAGGCTCACTCTGCTCTGTGCCAAGTGTCCCCAGTTATTCTGTCCTGCTGCAATCTAAATCCATTTTACAAAACTACATTATCTCCATCACAAAAATTGTCTTACTCTCAGCAGATCTCTCAGGGTCAGACCCTTAATCAGGATAAATTGCTTTCAGCTCCAGCAAAGTCAGTAATCTATAACAATTTGCATGGCCTTGTCATTTCACGTAAGTATCATCTCCTGCAAAACTCATCTGCTTTACTGCAGATGAAAACAGTCTGAGGTATTTTCTTCCCTCAAACCAGGATCAATGTTGTTATTAACAACGAAAACTTTAGCAAAAAGCCAACATCTCTTTAGAGGTTTAAATATTTTGAGAGAGATAATGCATATTGGAGAGGCTTAAAGGCCATTTCTGGTCATGAGGTGCAGCTTTTTGTTTGGTGCTAATGCTTCTTTTTCCTTCTCCTGCCAACAAGTTTCCCAGGAGCAGCTTAAGTTACTGCTTTTCAAGCGGTCAGCACTCAATTGTGAGGATTTCCTAGAGTACCTTCTTCTTGGCAGCTCTGTTCAGGGCGGGAGGGTCGTTCCAGCCATTCTGAGGCCCTGGGACAGAACAAAAACAGACTGTAAATACCTCTGAGGAGGGCAGTGATGCCTTCTTGAGCTCAGCTAGGCCAGCTCCCCCACCGTGGCTCTACTGGCAGGGGCTTGGCAGAGCCTGCCCTCACCTGCCTGCTCCTCTGCCCTTCACTGGGGGCCTGAGTCAGCCAGAGCCTCCCACACCCCAGCCATCAGACCCTTTGGGCTCTGTGCCCACTGTGCCAGTTTGGCATCTTGACTAACTGCTTTCCAGTTTGATAGAAGTTAATTATAAATAAAAAAAAAATTAACCAACTTTTTTTCCTGCAAGAGAAGAAAAAAAAAACAAAACTTTGAGCAGACACGCCCTTTGAAAAGGCAGGCAGTTGCCTACCATGCCCAAAACACAGCTCTGCTACACGCACTGTATACGCGAAAACAGCTTCAGTTACTGGTGAATGTTTCTCCCATCTGTATCACATGAGAAGAAATAAGAACCAGTTTTGAACTCCCCACCCCCTTATTACAAACATTACTCAGCAGCAGAGATGTCAGAAATCACAGGTGAATAAGAACACCATTAAGCTGCATCTATTTCCCAAGAGCTGCTGCTACAATTGCATACTGTGATGGATTTATACATGACAGTTAAGACATGTTCCCCAGCAACACAACACAGAAAGAAGAGGCATAAGAGGCAACAGAAGCCTTAAGCATTTCAGGCCAGATTCACCCAGCCACCCTAGCAACACAAAAGAGCCATAAATCCAGGCTTCCCCTGACAGCTACACCATGTTTATGATGCTTTGTGCCCCAAAAGCTGAGCAGAGCCACTGGAGTAAGGTAGTAAAATCCAGCATTTTGCACCAAGGACAATTTGTTTGCAACTGGAAGAAGCACAGAGGATGTCAGAGCAGATTCACTCTGAGTCCGGGATGTTGTTCTGTACCAAACCTTCTGCTCTTCCAAGAAAGCATGCTCCATGAAGCTGCAAGATTTGTATACCAAAGCTCACATTAGTGCATTAGAAATAGTTCCCCATCTCACCACGGAGCACATGTAATCGGGACAACAGCATTATATCTCAGCATCACTGTGGCCTTACCAAGTAATTGCACAAAGCCATAAAAAGCCAACAACACCAAATCCCCGCTCAATGGACTTTTTCACCACAGTGTTTTTCACTTAGCAGCAGAGCTTAACATCACTGCAGAATTTGCTCAATTTAACTGAAATTTCATTTGCTCCTGAGCTTCTGTTAAGCAAGTTCCACACCCAAAGCATGTTAAAGGGGTAAATGAAAAACAGTTTAAAACCTCTTTCATGTTTGCTTACTCTTTAACCAAAGGCAGTGCTATCTCCCAACAGCCATGTGCCCTCAAGGGCTCCTCTGTTCCTCCCTATCCAGAAAATCCCAGAGTATTTCTGATACAGGAAGTCTAACTTCTGCAGTGCTGATAGTGGTAACATGTTAAGAAAGTCTCCCACTGTTAATGCAGACTGTTACTGCTGTTAATTTCCTGGAATAATTTGCTTTAAAAAAGGAAAACCAGCATTTGTTTCTGTGGTTAAAAACTCCAGATATATTGTTATTGGTCTTAATTAAGGAATTAAAAAGTTATTTGATTAAAGTCTAATTGGCAAACAGTATCACACAATGTTCTCTGAAGAACGCAAATGTCTGTTTAATTAATTTCACATAGTGGCTGTAATTATTTTCAGGTTACGTAGTACCTAGTTCACCTGCGAAGGGAGAGGCCTGGTCTTGAGTTGGTAGGCTTTCTGCAGATAAAATGCAAGAAGAACTAAAAAAAAAAAAAGATTTTCTTCAAAAATAATAAACAAGTGGTCTGTAATTTTGGTTAGCAATTTAGTTTCAATAATCGTGAGAAGTCAGGAGAAAAAAACAAGTAACCTAATTACAACGCTAGTTTAGAGACAAGTCATTTGTCCAAACCACTCTGTGGAATTGGTTTTGTATGCCTTCCCTCAAAACAAGCCTGTTGCTCTTTCCATGCAGTAAATCAGTGTTTCTAGTTGTTTCTAACAAATGTTGCAGTTCTGTCCCACTTCCTTATTTTTTCCGGTGTTCTCATTTTCTATTCCTACCAGCCAGTGCAGCCGACAGATGATTACTCTTAGCAACAATCTTCTCACCATCATTTTACCATTCCAGAAAGCTTTTCAAGAGATGCTTGAAGTACTTTACTTCAAGGTGGACATCAAGTCCTTTCAAATCTTGCATCTTTCAAATATTACTCAAGTCAAGGTGTGCTCTGAACTGCATCCAGCCCAGCAAAAAAAGGTATGTTCACACAGCAGCTTTATACCCATGTGAAAAGACATGTTGCCTGCTCAGACTGAGCAACAAATCCAAATGGCAAAACACAGTCAATAAAGCCTTCACCATTTCAAAGGGAAGAGGAATGTTGGGGTGAGATAACTCCTGTCCCCAGGGTTGGTCTGACGTGCTTATAGTTCTGGTACAAACCCTTCCCTTAGCTCAGAATTGCTCTATAACAATTTCAAACAAGATTCAAGACTCTGAAAATTAAAACTCCCTTGAAAGCAGGTTCAAAGATCTATCACAAAACAAAGTGAGATAGGTTGACAATGAAATTAAACGTGGGCTTTTCTCGCTTAATGGAGCTCCAAGCGCAGCTTAACATACTGATGTTACATACATTTGCAGAAAAACAGAAGACATTTATGGAACTGTTCCTTTTTTAAGTGCATCTTTAAATCCAAGCCAGTTCAATGGTCAGATGCTTTTCAAGACTTCAAATTTGAGATCTTTCTTCCTTCCTCCCTTACCCCCGCCTTTAAATGAATCACATTTGCAAAGTGAAACATGATGTTCCCAGATTAGATCATCACCACACATAAAAGCACACCCCTTCAAAGCCAAGATCAGCATCACTATATGCTCTGCACTGGAACATTCAGAGTTACAGATGAGATCTACTTCTGGCTGCAGATTTCTGTGGTTCTTCGGGATCTCATGCCAATGTGTCCTTCACTAAGCAACGCAGCTATTCTAGAAAATATGTTGGTGGTTAAGCTTATTAAGCATGTGCGCTGTCATTTCTGCATTTACAAAGCAAGTTTTTCTTCCTTCTTATTCTTCTGTTTTTTGAAAGGCACAATCTAAAAATTGGAAAAGGACAGAGTGTGCTCTTCAGATACCTCTTATCTTTTTTCCATAGTTCTCCAGCTGCAGGCAGCAGTTGTGTGCCAGCAGCCCACACACATGAGCTACCTGGCCTCAGCAGCTCACTGTGCCCTGAAGTCTATCTCTGCATAGGTGATGTAAGCAAGATGTGTTAGACTACTATGTTGATTACTCAATTTTACAAATCCACCGGTATTGTCATTATGTCCCTAATTTCTATTGTCCAGAGTATAGAGCTTCACCTGCTCTGAGCATGCCACTTCACTGTTAATTCAAGAAACTTAGCAAGTGACAGATCTGAAGTGACTGCTAGTGATGCAAGCAGAATAGTAAAATGGATAAAAAGGAAAAGTTTTCTTGTTCCTTGCATTTATTTGGAGGTGCTGAAGCTATGCTGTCTGCATTATAAACTGCTGCTTCACATCCCAGGCCTAGAACCCTATCCAACATCTCTTCCTCTGTCCAGTTCAGTAATTCCTCTGTCTTAGAGATACAAGTCTGACATGTCCCATAACACAGGGTCAGGAAATGTCACAGTACAACATCTCCAAGAACAGCAAGGATACCAAATATGGCTGCGGGATGAAGGGAAAAGGCCTCTGCTGCCCTTGCAGCCTTGGCAGCTGCCCTACACCAGTCCTCTCTATCAGTTGACAGAACAAAATACCATTTCTCCCCAAAATACAAGTGCGTGTCTGAAGGCAATGCCATGACAGGTGTGGGCTCCCAGCCTCACAGACACCAGGAGCATACTGCCTACTCATAGGTAATACGCCTTTTCTGCACTGTATCACCCCTAACTTTTAAAAGAAGAGAGGGAGTCACAATGGGGTCCTTATGGCCTGTCAGCAGAGTCAGCATCCCTGGAACATCCCTCAAATCCTGCCTACTATTTCTTCTGCTCCCTACTTCCTAGATCTGGTCCTTGACTCTCCAAGCTGGACCACCTGGATGTGAAGTATATTTATGGCCAGGTTTAAAAAAAGGACCACTCATACTTCCTGCACAGTCTGACATAAGCAAAGTTGTTTCACAGGCTGCGAAGTGAAGAGACAGGTTTGTTATCACAAGTGAGGTCACTGCCATGGCAAACAGCTACATCCAGGCAGTCACAAGGAGACATTGCACCCCACCTCAGTGCATGCTCTCTCACCATGCATGCTCAAACATGCTCTTATGTGTCAGCCCCACACACGTTTTTGATTAACATTCAGGAAAGAGAAATGTAAAAGCATTTCTAAATCACTTCTGATTATCTTCTAAGGCATTCACAGCTACAGTAAATCCCATCACACTAAGTGGTTAGGAAAAAAAATAATGGAAGTGAGCCACAGGAAAAGCTGTTTGAATATGCTGCCAATCCTGGTCTTGAAGTGCTGCTCACAAACACGGAGACAAATTACATTTGCAAAATTTTCTGTGAGGAGAATTGGGATCATCTTCTCTGCAGCGATTAGGAAAACTTGCTCATTTTTGTATTTTGCTCTCCAGCCACACAGCAGGTTTTGATGCCAGCCTTACAAGGTTAAAACTGTGCCATCATCCATCCACAGTATACGACAGCCTCATAACAAGACAATGCTGCAGCACTCTGTCTTAGGCAAGACAAAAATTCTGTGTTTGTGGCAAGGTCTGACTTGCAAAAGAAAGACGACTGCTCACCCTGCTCAGCAAGTGCTACTGCAGCAACATGGCCATATCATTGCCGCATGCACAGGGAAGATGAGGTGTTTTAGAAATGCCTTGAATTGACCTCTAAGCACAAGCAAACTTTGTACAGAGCATTCACAAGGAAAAGGTGCACATTTAACTGAGTAATAAAGCAAAAACCTTCCCCTCCCTGCCTGCCCCCCTGTCCAAGCGCAGACCTGTTCTCTGGGATGCAGGAAGGTCACTGGTTGCAGGCAGAGTACCTGTTGGTCCAGTAGGTAATGCATAAGCCACAGAAGTTGCTGGAGGTCCTGGCCTGCCATGCTGAAAGGATGCGCCAGTAGGAGGAAGAGGGAAGGAAGAGACGGGATTCAGGCTCGTTGGGGAGGGTTGAGGCTGCCCAGGGTACAGTGGAGAGGGCACAGAGTGGCCAGGGGCAGAGGGCAGGTAGGGAGGGGTGGTGTTAGGGGCAGGGTTTGGGTGAGAGACTGAAGCAGGGACAGTGATAGGCTGCTGAGGCTGATAGAGAGCTGGTCCCCCTGTTCCACAAGAGTACTGCTGTGTGGCCTGATATGCTACAAACAGGGAGAAAAGACATTCAGTCAGTGAGTTCATAACAGAGGAGCAGGTTTCACCTGCCTCTGCTTCGTTCCCCACCTGACTCTCCTCTCTTCCTGCCCCTTCCCCCTCAAACCACTTACCTGCCCAGCCAAATCCTGGCTCCCACAACTCTGCCTGCACTTGCAGGACTGCTCAAAACCTCAGCCTGCCACTGGGAGCAGGGAGCTAAAGAAAGGACTGCCTTGGCTGCAAGGACTCCCATTCTCACCCGCAGATGCTCTGGCCCAGAGCCACCATGCCACTTGGGATTGGGCTGGGGCACATGGACACTGCTCCTGTGGCTGTTTTCTGGACCACTGCAATCCTCACAGTGCCTCTCAGGGAAGGGAAAACCCTGTCCCAAGTTTCTGTTCATTTCCCAAGTAAATGAACAGGAGCCTCTGGAAGTAAATGCAAGCCCACAGCCTTTCACTGTGGGCTCTGCAGCTTAACTTCACTGCTTCTTCTCTGCCCATCTATGCCCCTTTTTCCCTACCTGGTGCCTGTACTTTCAGTCTCCTGCTTTGAGTGTGTCAGTGCTCTGCCCCCTTCCTCACTCATCTCTACTACTGCCCTTGTCTCCTCATCCCCTTTCCCATCTTCATGGAGTCCCAATGAGAACTGCATGGCCCAGCTGCACACAGACGAGTTGGGTCCCTCTGCCAGGCCTGTGCTACTTCTCCAGGACTCACACCTGGGGTGTTTCTGACCTCACCACACCCTTGGGGAAAGGCCAGCTGAAGAGTGAGGCTAAGATCTGTGGGCAGACACCTTCTCAGCAGAGGAGACAGTGTCTGACAGAGGGTGCCTGATGTCTAGACCCCCCCAAGAAATGACAATCCTCAGATGTCATCTCAGGAGCTTTCCCTGCCCCTCCCCCCCCCCCCAAGAAATGTGGGACTGGCTTGGTCTGAACCCTCCCAACCACAAGGAGGGGACTGGCTATCCCCAAGTAAATGCGGCCTCATCACTTGGCTGGCCCACCTGGGTGGGAGGGAGAGGGGAGCTGCTGCTACTCACTCTGCGGGTACGTTGTCCGGGCCCCTGTTTGTGAGTACATGCTGTAATTGGAAGATGTAGCTTGCTGTGGTGGCACATTGGGGTTAACAGCACCCGGCATGATAAACCCTGGAGGAGGTGGGTTGTCTCCCTGTAAAAAGATTGCAGGGAAAAGGGTAGGGGGAGATAGGGTTTAGTCAGCAATGGTAATGCAGTGCTGAAGCAAAACTGTAACAAAATTATATGTTCACATTTCAAGGCCTGAAACCACATTCCCTGAAAGAGCCACCAGCACAGGGGCAAATGCCTCCAACCACCCCAGCGCCTTAGGGTGCCCAGTGTAATACTGAAGGCACAGCCTATATGTGCGGTGACTTCAGCAGCAGCAGCGCAGCACATACCTTCCCGCACAAGGAAGAGGTCCTTGCCAGCGCTGCCTGTTATTCAGGCAGTCCGAGAGCACCCTGCCGTCCACAGTTTTCAACTAAACAACTTAAAGGTTAACTCTGAAGCTTCTAATTTCCATGGAAAAGAGGGAAAGGAAAAATATCATCACACTTCAAATATTCCAGTGTGGGGCAAGGGCTAGGGGGGCTCAGGTTCCCAGGTTCTTGAGCTCCCACTCAAGGCTTTCCAGAGCCACTCATCTGAGCATTGGTAAGAAAAAAAAAAAATGTAACATAAGACATAGAGGAGCAAAACCAGAGCACACATGGAAGCTGCTCCTTCCACCAATCCATACCAGACTGTGTCAAGCACACAGACTACACCAGGGGACATACTGGGGTGGAGCAGGGGCTCAGAGAGGAATAATGAAGGTTATACCTGTGTGTCAGAGGGACAGCCTGCAGGAGGATGGCTGGGAAGGGCAGTAGGAGTTTTGTTACTCCAGGTAGTGACAGTAGGGGCAATTCTAACCTGAATTGAACAAAGAAATACCAATCATGGAAAACAAAACAATAAAAAGTCTAAAGGGTTTCACAAAATGAGGTGCAAAGAAGTGAACACAAGAAGTTTGCATGCTGGCACTTTTAACACAGCCATAAAATCTCAGAGGAAGAAGGAAAAGTGTGTTCAAGACAGACAAAATCACTGTGCACTGGAGCTGAAGTGAATTGCAGGGTGAAGACAAAGCACAGCAGAGACGCAGGTACAACAGGCTGTGGAGCAAGTGGACTGTTACATGTGCCAGTGAGCCAGGTCTGCCTCTTCTGTCACAGTTTCCTATTGCAGAAACTCCCTGCAGGCTACTACATGATATTGAGCATCACTAGCCACAGCTGGAAGTCCCAAGTTCCACCTTAAATTCAAGCATACTGCCTCACACAAAAGCAGCCTGTTTAAATCGAGCTTAAAAGGAATTAAAAAACGTTAAAATCTGATATTCAGCTTTTTCACATGCACAAACATATATCTTAATGCTAACCGCTTCCCAGCCAGTCTCCCACAGTTACTTTCCTCTATCTTCCTTCTTTGGCACTCCAAAGCCCTTCAGTTCCATACAACCACTACTACCATTCCAATGGCACAGAAACCACAAACCTCCTATGCCTGCGACATCCCCGGGCAAGGAGAGGGTGTACTGCCCAGCAGTGGGATGCACAGCCAGGGTCAGGAGCCCAACACCCCACCTGAGCACAGGCAGAGGGAAAGCTGCAGCCCTGAAAATCCAGGCTGGCTCATCTGGCTTCAGTCTATCAGTCTCTAACCCTGTCCAGTGCTGGGCTAATTGTGCAGTCAGCTGTACAATGACCCCTATTAATGTCTGCATAACTCATCACTGGAGTAATCTAAAAGACTTTTCCATCCCCTTTCATGCCTGTTTTCTTCAGATGAAAAAGAGGGTTCAAAAACCTATGTTGAAAGGAAACCAAGTTTTAAGTGCATGTTTCTGTTTGGGACAGCAATTAAACAAAGGCTGCCTCAAGCTTGAACAAGCCCTACTGTCATGATTTCAGATGGGATAGAGTTGACTTTCTTACTAGCAGCTGATATAGTCCTATGTTTTGGATTTCCAATGAGAATGGTGTTGATAGCACACTGATGTGTTTTGTTTTTGCTCAGCAGTCAAGGCCTTTTCTGCTCCTCATACTGCCCCACCAGCGAGCAGGCTGGGAGTGCATAAAAAGTCGGGAGACACAGCTGGGACTACTGACCAAAAGAATTTTCCATGGTATATGACATCATGCTCAGTGTATAAAACTGGCTGAAAAAGGAAGGGAGGGACATTCGGACTGATGGTGTTTTGGCTTCCCAAGTAACTATTACACATGATGGAGCCTGCTTTCCTGGAGGTGGCTGAACACCTGCCTACTGATAGGAAGTAGTGAATGAATTCCTTGCTTTGCTTTGCTTGTGTGCGTGGCTTTTGCTTTATCTATTAAACTGTCTTTATCTCAACCCACAAGTTTTCTCACTTTTACTCTTGTGATTGTCTCCCTCATCCCACGGGAGAGGGATTGTGAGCAAGCAGCTCTGTGGTGCTTAGTTGGCAGCTGGGGTTAAACCCACAACACCTATGTACACACTTTCTTAAAAGTCAGTCAAACAAAACAAGTATCCCAAGACTTAAATATGTAATTTCTTTCTGCTCTGGTTCATCAGCATACCGCTGGGCACCTGATCCCTTCAAGCCCTTCCTGCTGAGCATGAGCTCCCTGGAAAGCCAAGAACACAGGGGGTAACTCACAGTGTGCTCGTGCGGTTGTGATACACCCAGCCTTTTATTAATGAGCAGGGCTTGCTTAAATAATAGCTTGAGGTTTTCCTGAAACAGTAGGAGAAAGAGGGTACTCTGGTTTAAAAAGCATTGCTAAGATCATGCCAGCTGCTGCTAAGATCATAAACAGCTGCTGTTTTCCACAGCCAAATGGGAAATATGCAGCATTGCTTCTCAAGGCAATTCAATTCTTACAAAGAGAAAGGTCAAAGACACGGGGAAGAATAATAGAGTTAATTGTTGGCAACGATGCATTTAAAATTAAATGCAATGGTGTTAGCAAGGTAATCTTGTATGAACAGGATGAAAGCTCTGTCCCTTCTGAAATCTACCTGGAGAGAAGGTGAAGGCACACACAATTGTTGACATCAAGGAGAGAACAAAGCACAAGTTCCCCCCAGTTTTCAGCTCTTCTTCCTTCCTGCCCCCATTTTTCTGGCAGGCAGTGCTTGAAGGGCAGCACAGAGACATGCCTCTGCTTGTGCCCATCTCCTCTGTGTAAGCAACCCCAGCACTAACACAGCTCCACTCAGAAAAGCCCAGCCCAGAGCCTCTGTGTAAAGCAGGGCCAGATGAGCTCCAGCACAGTGCTGTGTGGATTAGGGACTTGGCAATGCTCGTTAAGCATGCAGACAGCCAGGGCTGCCCACCACACTACACTCTGGTGATGGCCAGTGTGGTCTGATGGCAGTGTTGTCCTCAGGCTAGAGATAAAACTAGGGCATCTGCCTCCCCCATTTCTCCTCTTCTCTCTGCACAGCCTGCAGCTCCCTTGTTAGTCCCATACTCACTGTGTCTTTGTTCTTGCACAGCTCACTCTCAGCGCAGGCTTGCCTCCCCTGCTCCTGTCTCACCCCCTGCCTGTGCTGCCTATGCCTGGCTGGGAAGGTGTTTTCATAGTAGGCTCTACCCACAACTGCTGGAATATGTCCTCAGTTTGTTATTGCCACTGCTCAGCAACTTCTGCAGCCAACAACAGAGCTGGAGGGGAGGAAATAATCAGCCCCAGAAGAGGCTGGTGAGCAGCATGAGCAAGCCCCAAGGCCTTCTGGGATGGGACAGCATCAGGGACTATGAGAGCAAGCACAGAACAATCCTGCAGTGCTCTCCCAGAGTCATTCCTGGCACCGAAGCACATTTCAAACAAAGGGGGAAAACATCTAATCTTCAAAAGCAGGCTACTTGACAAGGTGTTTAATGGACGTTTCCAGATGAGGAGTAAAGGATGCATCTGTACTGATTGAAAAGCAGCACCAATGACTTACCACAAGGCTCTTGGTAGATGAACGTCATACACCCCCAGCTCAGATCAAGAAAAAGCAAAAAAAAATTCCTCTATCCATCACTCTCCATAACTCAAGCACCACATCCCTCCCTGACTGCCAAAACCATTTACCTGTTGGTAATACTGCTGGGCTGGAGCCTGAGGCCCTTGCATCTGTCCAGCCACAGGGCCAGCTTGTCCTTTGGGCATGGGCTGTCTCTCATATGGTGCCTGGAAGGCCTCCTGTCCCACTGGGAGCTCCCTTTGGGCTCTGCAAAGCCTGTCCCGTAACAGCATGATGTTTGGCTGCAATCAGAAAAGGACAGTGAAGGAAAGTTAGCTGCACTGCCTGTCACCCAGTGCATCATACCAAGAGGCTGACTGGCCACACACTGATGAGCGCTCTCTCAGAAGCCTATTCTGACTTATTTGACTGGACTAAGTCTTTTCTGCATGAGACATGGGGCCAATGGAACTGCCTTACGTGTGCCTGCCTCCCATCATGGGCTGCATCATTCCCAAGCCAATCTGTCTACAAATGCGAGCTGATGGAAGGATGAGAAAACACAGGAAAACAACCAAGTATCAAAGTACCACATTTCCCTGTGACTGGCTGCAGGAGGGACAGCTGCCCTTTTGGCAGCCACTGGCTGCAAGCACAACAGTGTGAAATGAAGAGGGAGAAGAACAAGGCCGTATACTTCTGGCCAGCTCAGTGAGGCCAACAGAGGGAGAGGGGAAACAGCCTGACCATCACATCCTGAGGTGCATTTCAAATGGCAGTCCTGCTGGCTAACTGCACCATGCAGAGACCTTTGCTTGAAGTACACCTGTTCACACAGAGAGAGGGAGTAAAAAAACCTGAAGGCCCCATACCTGGTTGCTGTTCGCAGGGAGGAAGGTCAAAGCTGCAGCAATGCTGCCCTGGGCAGCCAGGAGGTTGGCATACTGGCTCATCTTCTCAGCCAAAAGGGCCCCCACAGCATTAGGGTCCACAGCCTGGGTGAGCTGCACAGCTTTGCGCAGGATTACTACTTTCTCTATTAAATCCTGGAAGATCAGGAAAAAAAACCCACCACAAATGAGAACAACAGGGTGAAGGAGGTCCTGGCTAGCAACTGTCGTGGATGGCTGTTCCCCAGGGCGGCCCTGCAGAAGCCCTCTCACCCAACGGGAAGCCCAAGCCAAGTGCAAGCTTCCTGGACAGTTACAGCTGCACCAAAGGCACAACTTTTCTAGCACATGAGACAATAGAACAGCAACTGGCAACTGCGCACCAAGTGGCTTCTAAAAGCAAAGCCAGCAGTGCACTGGATATAGTTCAAAGTCAAAAGAACGGCTTTTATTAAACAGGATTTCAGGGCCCTATCAGCCCTGAGCATGTCCACCGAAAGAGTTATGCTTTCATAAAAGTATCTGGTGAGAGCAATTAGAGTGAACGGAAAACATCATGCCCATCACCACTATTAGTGCTGGGGTGCCACACATTTGTTTGCAGCATTTTAGTAAGTCAGTTCTTAACGATCTTAATCAAGAGGGTCTAACAATTTCCTTGGGAGAGCTGTCCATAGTTTTCTGGTTGTTACTGCAAAGACAGTTTTCCTGATATTCACCAGGAATACTCCATATCTTGCCTTCCTTATGCATCCCCAAATACCAGAGCTGGTCTTGGTTGGGTTTCCTCCTAGTGATAAGTTACAGGAACATTTTCTGGTCAGTTTTCTCATGTTTTTCTTACTCTCACTGTATTATACTGGAAGATACTTCAAATATCCATTTGCCAATATTAACATGCAATCCTTTTAAAAATCTTATAACAGATTTAATGAGAGCATACCACACATAGGATTTCAACCATACATCACTGATAAGAACTGTTTACTGACTGTTCAATAATAGATTTTTGTTTTTCCCAATAAATCAGCAATAAAAAGAAAATAAAATCAAGATAACCAACAGCTTCTATGAGATTCAGCAATTCTCCATCATGGTAAACAAGCAGACTAATTATGACTCCAACAATACTTTCTAATCTTAATCTCCAAGAGAGCAAAGCAATGCAATCAAAATACAAATTCAAACTGAAGGTAAATCTGTAAACGAAGCCCTCACAATCAAGAGACTGGAAAGGAATTCTGATAATTCAAACTTGGAGAGAGTTAATAATGCAAAGCAAAACTCACATATACTCCAGTTCCTCAATTAACTAAACAGACTCACAGCACTGCCAGGTAACATTCATTTAAGTACTTTCTAAAATGGGTCCTTCAAAGGCCCTGAAGAGCTGGAAGGAACTAAGATTATACTATAAAATAAATTATTCCATAATTGCTCATCTCACTGTCATCAATCCTATTCCCCTAAGATATTTGCTATACTGCTGGAAACCAAGCCCCTAAATAAAACTCTCATGAGAACCTTCCTACAGTTTTCTCTCCAGATTTAACTCGAATTTATTAGGTTTCTTCCCCTGAATATCCAAGCCACCTCTTCCAAAAGCAAAAACGTCCCGGTATTTCCCTACTGCAAAAGATGCAAGCATTCAAAGTCCCTTCTTTACCAAAACACTCTTAATCCCTACAACTACCGTTTTACACAAGAAGGATATTAGCATGACTACCCAAAGAATAGAGCAGACACAAGGGCCATCATGCTTCACAACACATTTTCTGATATATTTATGTGTTATTTCTACAAAAGCCACCTATTCCAGAAGGCTTGCATCCTGAGATAAATGCAGCTATCAGACAGCATCAAAGCTCTACACTAGATCATTTGATTTAAGCACCAAATGTGTTACTTCTAACGTTTTTCTTAACAGAATTACCAACCTGAAGGGACAAGGGGCTGTTTCCATCCTGAGCTTTGGTCCAACAAGCAACGAGTTTTTCCACGTTGCCGGCACAAATGTAACAGAGACAAGCCTGCGTCTGCAGAAGGCTGTCCCCCTCGCTCTCCAGCCTGTTACCCAGGAGATCTAGAAAAAATATAAACAAAGATGATGCTGATGAATCACTTTGGTGATACCTCCATCACTGCCAAGGCTGGGGAAGCCTGCAACATCCGTTGTGTCTCTGCTCAGCATAGCGAGATGGGATATTGCCTCTAGGCTCCATCGGTAAGGGCATACTCCAGTGTCCAGCACAGATTATCTCATGGGAGCCCAGGGCACTTCAGAGGCAGTTAATGTCATGGCAGCAAGGACTTGTCAAATGCCTGCAAACCTGAGACACGTCACAGGGGACAGTCCATCTGCTGACATGACAATGGACAAGAGGCCAGGGTTCGATTCTCCCCTCCACCATCTACTTGTTGCAGTCCGTCATTTCAGGAGCGTGACCCAAGTGTGCAACTGGGCAAGGAACTGTGAGCAACAAAGTCGTGATACTGCTCTGGGCCGACGCATGCTGAAGTGAGTCATACAGCTCCCTAGACACCGTGGCTGGTGTCTGAGGGGCACAGGGGTGCCAGGCACACAGCTATTGGCAACATAATTTCCCTATGGGTTAAACCCAGGCAGCTGTCTGCCGTGCAGCAGACATGAGGGCAGGCATGCTCACTGCCTGTGAAAGAGGACTCCTTCCAAGAAGTCAAAATTGCTTTTGGGCAAGAAGAGCAAAGTGCTTCCACTTGTGTCCTATGCACAAACACTCCAAGACACTAGTCCCTTGGCTGAGATACCTGTTACATCAACATCACCATTATCTATTTGGAAGCAGTAAGAGACCAGCAGCTGTGCACTACATAGGCGATGTCAGGACACTGCTGCTCACAAGGGTGTGGGTTCTGCACCCAGAAAAATCAGGGAACATACTGGGAACACAGCACCCCAGAGGTTCCTCTCCTCCTCTGCAACAGGACTGAAAAACTATACTATCCATCAAATAAGCTAGCAAGGCATTACAATAATTTACTGGAAGAAAAACAACCATGGCAAAGTGTAGTTTTGCTGTAAGTGGAATAAATGACATCCAGTCTGTACAGTGTCCTTACCACAAAGGGCTGCAAATTCATCTGGCCTGGCATAAGTGAGCACAGCAGCCAAAGCCTCTCTCCAATTCTGCAGATCACAAGACTGCACAATCTCTTTCCAGTTCTTCGTTACCACTGCAGTGATGAGCTAGACCAAAAGGAGAGAGACCACAGCTAAGACCTTTGTAGGATTTCCTTTGTTTTTCAGGATACAGTATAAAACTGTATCTATTCAAGTGTACTCATCCCCACTGTACCCAGGGTCATGGCAGATACTACACTGCAATTCGACAGCTGCATAAGAGTACATTTTACTTCAAAAGGAGCTCAGTGAAAATCACAAAACAAGCTCAGATAACACAGAACAATCATTCTTGCTACAAAACGTGCAAGAAAATAACGCACAAATCTCTGCAAGCTGGGATTGCTGCAGATGGTTTTCAGCACTGTTTTTGCAAAGGTCACATATTACGTATTTAGCTATAAATCTTCTACACAATGCCGAGCAAGGGGTATGAATTTTGTTTGTCAAACCGTTTCATTTGGCTTTAAGCTCTTGGCCTCAGGCTGACCAGTGAGGGACAGCTGAAAGAGCTGTTCGAAGGAAGAAGCTGGGAGCAATATCAACCTGAGCTGGCTGCAGTATCCCTACCCTGCACCCCCCCGCCACAGGCTGCCTGTCCACAAGCCCTCAGAATGAAATTCCAGTTTCTTCCATCTCAAACTCTGCCTCCGTTTATTTTGCTTCAGACAAAAGACAGACTTGGCAGCTGTGCTGCTATTTAGTGAACAAAGCCCTTGTAATGCCAAGACTTCAAGCTCATACTTACAAGCAGTAAGTATGCAGTTTGGGACAAGGAAAGAAAAAACCACACCTGAACAACAAATGCAAGGTCCTAACTACAAGGTCAACACTGACTTGTTAGCACAGGCACAGATAAGTAGTCAGCTCTCCCTAAAAATACCTTTTCCCAAAGGATGAACTACAGTGAAGAAATTTGCCACACACTACAAAATTCTCCTTTCTTTGATTAGGCTAGAGGCAGGGAAGGACCTGGGGTTGGGGGAAGAAATCCTGCGGAGTCTTAATACTGGAGATTTTTCTCTTTTCACTTGTCCACTACTAGAAATGCAAATTGTTCCTATCTCAAACTGGATCGCAGGCAAAATCCCACTTACAGACCCTAGCCTGTGGTGCTACATGCTACTCCCCAAGTCACTGTGCTTTGCGGCCTTCAGCCCTGCTCCAGGAAAGCACTTAAGGATGTGCCCATTTCATAGGCTGCCTCCTGCTACTGTATAAAACGCCCTTCTTTGACAATGGACTGCTAAAAAGCAACCACAAGCAACTTTCTCCCCTCCTCTAAAAGCAGTGATCCTTGCCACACCAATTGTCCCGTGCTCTTTTAAGAGCACTTCCCCTGTTTCATCCTCCTGTTGCTACTTTCTCATGTCAGTAGTAAAGAAAGATTTGAACGAGCAGCACCAGCGATCCCTAGCACTGCAAAAAGCTGAAAAGAATAAAAACCAGCTGGCCATAACACACTGTCTCCTAGACAAAAGGCAACTGATCTGCCCTGGGCATACTTAGCTCTCTTCTGTGCATGCAGTGAAACAAAGCATCAGCAAAATCTGTTAAGACTGATCACAGGCAGAAATCAACATAATGCTGCTGGGACTGAACATGGGTCATCACATAAGACTCTTGAAAAATGTGACAGGACAACAGACTGAAATGTGTGCCAAGATATTTATTAGTGAGACTACTACTGTATATGCAACTCAGACACTGGAGACAAGGTAAAGAATATTCTTCTTATGTATTGATATTCAGGTAGCGTGCCTCTTCTCTCCTTTATCAATGCATTAAAAAAGAACAGAAATCCTTCTCCTCTGAGAACTTGTGGATGACTTGAATACTTATTAGCCTCTCACAGAAATAAACCTATAAAATGGCAAGAAAACTTCTAAGGTGAAAAAGGGAGTTGCCGAAGGCCTACAAATCCATGTTGTTTCTTAACTGAAAAAACTTACCCTGATAATTTTGCTCTGCATCTTAGCAAAGTACTTTTCCTGTGTCCTAGAAAGCAGGTCTTGTCCACCTGCGATGGCCAAGATAATGGCGTCAGCCATCCGGTTATCGTGCAAGCAAAGATCTACTGCGCTTTCAAAGTTACCTGTCAACAAAGCCTGTGTAATCAAACCGTCCACATCTGCAACAAGATAGGAGTATGTTTTCACATGACGGCACAAAAGTCAGTTAAATATGCAATAGCAAGTGATTATGTCCAACTATACAACACTGCACAAACGTCTCCGCAAACCAGCCTGCTCCAGGCAGGTGCTTACAGGTATGCTCAAGTTCAACTCCAATCTCAAACACACTATGGTCAAAGCCACATCAAGTGGGGCACTGTCAGGCATCACTTACCTTGCTGCAGAGCAAGATGCCAGTAAATGCTAGCAAGATGCTAGAGGTCCAAATGACCTCTGAAACAACTACTCTGCACACAGTGCCAGAAACAAAGTCAAACCTAGACAGGAGGCAATGGCTTCTGTTATTCAAGATCCCCTGGGAGTTTCTGACAAATAGCAATGTTAGCACTTCATGCCTGATCAGGTATGTGTTCTCTTATATCAGAAATCACTCAGAGTAGCTGCATTTCAGTGATGGGGTACACAAGTGCTGTATACTTCCTTTCCTTCCCTAAAGAAGCTGTATTTTCAAGTGCCTCGAGACTGCTGTGAAGTGAATAGAGTTAGAGGCAAGTCATGATAATCCTTCACAATCTGTGCAGAAATTGCCTTCTCACTCGAACACCAGTATCAACATCAGTATTTATAAATATCCGCACATACAATTAAATCAGTATCAAGGGGTTTTTTACCTCCACTAACAGAGATGTTAAATGTCTTCTTTGCAGATCCCAAATCTTCAGTTTCTTGTTTATGGTCCTTCACCCTCTAAGAGAAAGGAAAAGCATAATTTTTGAGATTATGTAAGCATGTGGAATATCCACACACATTTAAAAAAAAAATATGGCTCTTGCATTACAAGTTAAAGATAAACCTTCAAACTACCAGTCGCTCAGCAGATCATTGGCTCTGAAGGCAAAAGTATCCCTGTTACTTGCTAGAACGCTGTTTTAGCACAGGATAATGAACTTCTCCTGGTGCCTGCACAAAGTAATCTCCTAAGCAAACTGAGAAAGGCCTGGGGTTATCAAAGGACCTCCAGTGCACGTAAACACACCATTATAAAATAATTGTTCTGAGAGATCAGAGTAGACCATTTTTTAAAGTAGATGCCAAGGGGAAAAAGCACTGGAAGCCCCAGATTTCTAACCACCAGGGAAGGCTTATGCAAGCACAAGTGTGCATACCTAGAGATCACAAATACCAGACAGCTGGATCCTGGGTACTGATTTGCATATGTGCATCTGTGGGCATATACACATAATCCCTTCAAAGCAAAACAACAGCCACGATCACAAAATCAGAAATCCTCTCCCTTCCCTCCTCTTTCAACTTCAACCCCTACCAAGAACAGTTTACCGTAATGCTACCTAGGTTTCACTTTGCTCCACTTAGACTTTAAGCTCATCCTTGAAACACTCTGCACTAGGCACACACCCTAGTTTAATCAAGCAAAACACATGAACACATGCTTAATTTTCAACACGGAAGTCCAACATTGTCCACACAGACTTAAGCGCTTTGCACTCAGTACACGAGTGCTGAGCAGACAGAAGCTGCTTTTTCATAGAACTCCCCCAGGAATTAAGATAGAGAGCATTTCCTACAAGTACTAGGATTTTGGGATTTCAAACAAAATCTTTCAATAACAATAATAAGCATAAAAAAATAATACCAAGAGGGAAGTCTCTCTCCACCATCAATTTTCACAGCACAGCCTAAGAGTGCAGAAACTGTCCCACAAACTGCCTCCTCTGTCACAAGCCAGTGCGCTAGTATATGCAGTGGGAGTTCAAGAATCTGATGAGAACACTGTGCTTATATGCTAATCAGTGAAGCTGTACTTCAGAGGATGAAGAACAAGCACACAGTTGACCAAGAACACGCATTTGGGATGGGGAGGTAAGTCTGAAACTAGCTTTATGTTTGGCTCGTGAAAGGAGGGAGCATCTGGAAAATTATTTTGCTGTCAAATAATGCATGATGTGTGTTTGGTATCAGTTGAGAACATGTTGTGACTATCACAGGAATAATGTGCCCATCCAGTTACTTTATGTACGTGACAGCACTCCCTGATGCATCATCAGGCCAACCTCACAAACATTTACCACGCATGCTGGTAGGCTAAGGTCCTGTTTGGCTGTGAATTCTCTTCTAGAGGTGACATTTGCTATGAGACATCTAATATCTTCATGATTACAGACAGCAAAATCTTTACGCAGTCAGATACATGTCTGCCATTACAGTGTCTAATGAATTAACAAGCAATCAAGCACCTAACCTAAGGACAGCGGTCTGGATTTACGTCCTTAACAGGCCGTTATATGAAGTCAGTAAGCGCACCACTCCAGCATGCGTGAGCCATAAACCACCATCCTCATCTTCACAGACAACTGCAGACAGGCACCAAGCACAGGTTTGAGCACAGGGAGCATAGGTAGTTTTGGGCTAACAGCTTAAATTCTAACCTGAAAGGGAGACTGAGGGAATGGGGGAGAATGAAACTGTCCTGTTCAAACATTGATACTAGTATTTTCAGTGCTATTAACCTCACATGGCAGAGGCTGCGTCCTTAGCTCTAATTACAGATCTGTCCCCATATTTAAAACACAGGGCTGAAAACAATGCTGCTCAAATGGACAAAAACGAGCAAAAACTGTAGGATCCCAAAGGCAGACGTGGTGGAGCACACACTGCCTGCAATAAACCACTATTGCAACAGACATTCATAAGTCAGCTAGCTACCAAAGCCCTGATACTCTCTGTTCAGGTGCAAAGGGGATGGGTGGCACTGTAATGTTCGTGGGAACAATACAGACAATGAATATTCCCCCTTTCCTCCAGTACCACAGCCTCATCTCTGCAAAGGGGTATACCTAGAAACAGGGCCGTAATAAGCTGACAGCTTGGTAATAATCAACCAGAGGGAGGGAAGAAAGGAATGACGAAGCAGAGGAGTGGGGAAAAAGCAATGCATTAGAGTTGTGGCAGCAGATCATTTAGTATGTGTTAGGGAAATGTTAAGAGTGAAAATTATGGCAGAATAAAGTCCTTCAGTCTGGTGCCAACTGTATTGTTACAAAATGAGCTCTTTCTTCATTGCCACCAAAATCTATTCACATGATTTCTGAGGGTGATGAGAGTATCTCAAGCAACTTCATAAAAGCCCACATTTTACTCATTCTAAATAACTTCCTGTATTTCCATATGTCCTCAGCACTAGGAAAAGCCAACAAAATAAAATGCTCTTAAAGGTAACAAAGTAAATACACAGGAAGTCAATAGGGTTAGTCTAGAGGGCAACAGATACCTCTCCCAAGAACTGCTCCTCTGTAGCCTGGCCTTCCTCCCCCTCGTTTGGTACAGATTCATCAGATTCTGCAGGAGCCTTCAGCAGAGAGAAGATGCCATAAAAAACCCCAAACAAAACAAAAAAACAAAAAAACACAGCAAAAGAGAAAGAAATACTTTGCACTGCAGCCACCTTCCCACCAACAATAGCCAGAATCAGACTGCAAATCACAGAAATGCATTGGCAATATGCACTTGAGTACGACAAACATGGTAGAGGCCCTCCATTTCCTTGGTCTTTGTGCTGTTTTCATCTTACCTGCCTGAAAACATGCAGCACAACTTTTCTTCCCCATTGAGCAACTACAGATGACATATGAAATGTCTACAGCACAAAAGCAATGCAATCCCCCCCATTGTAGACTCAGGCCATCGGAATTACAATGGGCAACATCTGAACTGTAATTATTACTCTTGCAGGAAAGTGTTACGGACCACACTCTCAGTCCTGCTTTTTTTAAAGCCTGGGAAAAGTGCTGCTCTTGAAATCAGGTGCCAGGCAGCAAGGGTCTGCCCTACCTCACAGGCAGCACAAAGTGTCATAGTGGGCAAGACACAGGCAGCAAAAAGAAAAGGTGGAGGGACATCACTGAGACCCTGAACTAAAACCTGTGGCTGAGAGCCCTTTGTTGGGAAACTGGGGGGGACATTTGAGTGGAAAAAAGTGTGAGGGTTTTTTTTGTGGTTTTTTTGTTTGTTTGTTTTTGGTTTTGTTTTTGGTTTTTTTTTTTTTTTTTTTTTAAATTAGTACCTTCATCCTATTGAATGTCGGAACTTGTCATATGCTGGGTTATTTGTGACTTAGTTTGAGACAGCTACCAAGCACAACGAAAAATTATTCTTACTTTGCACATTACCATGGCATTACAAAACTAAACACACAGTTGTATATATGTGTTTGCTTACCTCTCCCAAATCACCATCTGCAACACCCTCTTTATTCAAAGCAGATGCAATCTAGAAAACAACCAAGATTTAAGTAAGCGTCCTTTCATTTTAGAGAGGTAGACCTCCCAGTGATCTCTTGGGCTGCAAAACTGGCATATGTAGCTACTATGTTGCTTGCAGAACAGTTAATATGAAACTGAAGCCATTTCCTTTCCCAGCCTGGCAATGGATTTACTGCTAAGTCTCCTGGCACCCCAATCTCTGATGGAAACAACAGCTGCTCTATGCCTTTAAACCTTTAATTGTTAACTCAAGGGCCTCAAACCTCACTAGAGCTGCTGGAAACCACAGTAATAAAAATAGTATCAGAGCATGCAGGGCAAAAGCCTCTGTCTGCTCTGGTTAGGGAAAATGAAGCAGTGACAATCCTTGTGGAGCAGGGAGCCTGTCAGGGAGCTGCGGTTTCAAGCACAGCAGATGCGCGTATGGCTGTAGGCTAGGATTTTCCAAGGTAGTGAAGAGTTAAAATGCCCAGCTTTTACTGCTTTGCAAAGCAAATAATGACTCCAGGTTCAATTAGGGCCCTCAAAAATGCCAATTTAATATATACAGTTTAGAATATATGCAGAAAATATTTTAGTTTGGCATCTGGGAGCCTGGGTTTCCTAATGCTGCTAATGTTATCTACTGCTTTTAGTATTGCAGGCTATATTTTACTCTTGTAGGCTGGTTTTCACAAAAAGCTATGCTCAAATCGCTGGAGACAGTTTCCTCTTTCTTTTTTAATCATTAGTTTACAATAGAAAGGAGAAATCCAGGACTTGACTTGCATATGAGAATCATAGGTTTTAAGAAGACAAAAACAAAACACCATGTTCTTAACAGCGTATTCCAAGAAGCTGAAATCTGTGACCCTTTTTTAATTTCCTTACCCTACCAGTAACATGAAAAACAAGTTGTTTTTTAGTAAGTTTATCACCTGGGTATCACAAATTCTCAAATGAGCTGTCCTGTCCTGTTTCTTGACACTAAAAACATGGATTCAACTTCAACATGGAATGCTTTGCTGAGAAACAGCTACACTGAAAACATGGCCTTGCAAACTGCCCTCATCTGTTCCTCAAATACTGAAATAATGTGGTAGGCCTAGCATTTCAGGTCACTCAATTCAGCTATGCCCATTTTCCCAGTTTTTCCCCATGCACAGGGCATATCAAACCCAGAGCAACAGTGGCAGTGGGCTCCAGGCTGCATGAGGCTGCTCCACAGGACCCCTACTAAATTTCAACTGGATTTTCTATTTGAGGTCTGCTTTTCAGAAACAGAATTTTCCTTGCTGTGCTTGCCTTTGACTTAGGCAACAAAAATTTAGAAGCTGAGGACAGACAACAGTCTGCAAAAACATAATTTTGTCTGTGATCATAAGTTTGCCCTGGAGGCCATTTAATTCATAACCGTAATGACATTTTTATGGAGCCACTCTTGGAAAATAAAACATTAGTTTGATAGAATGAAAATGAGTCAAACATTCAAATCCACTGAATCAGAACTGAAGAAATACTAGACAGCTCCTGGGTACAGCACTGAAAGCAACAAAGAGCCAAAATGCGCAGTGTGTATCCCCCTATAACACTAAGATAAGAACCTTCTCCCTACTTGGAAGAAAACTCTGCACTTAAGATGTGCAAGTTGCTTTCTGGTAATCAAAATTTTGCCTTTCCAAATGTAACCACGTTTGATTTTTTTTTTTTTGATAAATGAATGGCATCCCACACAAAAAAAATGACTATTCTAGGTTTTCCAAGGTAGTTAATGAGACCCTGAAGACTGCTTACATGTTCTTCAACTAGAATGCCTAAAACCAGATCAGATTCCATGATGCTAAAGTAGAAGGATGTAACGTAATAACAAAGTCACATGAATAGCTTGAACCTACAAATATCAAAAGTTTCTTGATGGATGAGAACTTTAGATCAACATTGGAAAGTCAGATGCCTCTGAAGTCTGTTGCCTGCTTTGAAATTTTCATTGAACATCCATATTGCAAGAAGATGACATAGCTAATGAAAAAAACAAACAAAGCAAACTGCTTGCTGTAAGAACTCTGAAGTTACTCATGAGTCGTTTATCTATAAAATTTAAAAAGCAGATGGAACAAAGGAATTCTTTAAATAACACAACTATTCAAGTCAACCATATTTAAACAGAGGCTCTGGCACCATGGGTAACAGCTGTATTATGGCTATTAGGAGAGCTGCAGCACTGACAAATACTATCTGCTGGGAAACGCATTGAAAACAACATTGTATAAAAACGTTTATTGTATTGAATAGCCTGTGGATACTGGTAATTGCTCTTCCAGTCCCCCAGGTAAATAAGTACTTCAACCATACATGGCATCGTCAACATTTTAGGCTGTACTCTGCAGACACATCCATTAGTAAAGCATTTAACACAAGCACAGCTTCCACGCATATTTACCTTCTTCCTCAGATCATCTTTCCTGTACCCCAAGAGCTCAAGGTATTTAACACGTGAATCTTCTTCAAAGTTCACCTTTAAAAACCAAAAGTTAAAGAATACATTGCAATTCACAATTTTTCATTTTCTCCCTCACTGGCTTTTTACATGAACGGCACAAATTACCCAGTGAGAGCTACTGACTGTGGGGACTGAATAATAACGAGAACTGCAAAGGTCTTCAGTGACTTGGGCACCCAAGCAGGTAGGAAAGGCTTCAATCTGGTTATTGCAGGTGAACAATCTACTTATCTGCTTCACTTGGAAACATCTAAATGTTCATAGTGAGCAGCAAAAAGTGCCATCTAAAGCTGTGCCGAAGCTTTACCCCTTCTCACCAGCTCCCTGTGCAAAGATGTACTGATGGGGGATGTCAAAAAACACAGGGTACCTTCCTCCGAGCCTTGGCTTCTGCCATGGTTTCTCAACGTATTCTGCAAAGACCCCTGGCCTCGAGGGCCCTCTCTCTTCTGGTGGACCACCTCCAACAACAGGGCTTATGGGCGCTATTCCCACAGCCTACATTTTGGTTCCCAGCACCTCTTCTGCTAAAACAACATAATGCACAGAAGGAACCATTTCTGCACTGGCTTTCCAAGTCAGTGGGGAACTCCTGCACTGCTGTTATCCTGTTTGTTACCTTTAAGAAGGCCCACACGTTTTTCTCAAAGTCAGCCTGGGCCATGTCGATTTTCTTCTGGCAGTAGTTGACAAAGCCTTCAGACTGCACAGCCTCCTGCAGCTGGTTTGAGCGAGCCAGGAACTCCTTCTCTGTAACAACCTGGCTTACGTAGACATGGTGATGCTGCTGCTGCTCGATGCCTGTCTGCTGCTGAGACTTGGCATTCCCAAATGTAACCAGCTTGCCTCCAAACTGGAATTGAGGCACACATGCAGTATGTAAATACACAAGTATACTGGAGCGTATATGAAAAAGTAAGTGCATACACATATCTATGTACATGATTTTACATAGCGTATATATGCTTATCATCCAATGGACAAACATTCCTGACATCAAGTCATTGATTTTTTTTTTTCCCCACCACCCCATATTTCTATGCAATTAAGGAGCTTGCTGGATAAGTGGGTGCCCATTTAATAAGATTTATGAGCACAGCCACTCCTGTACCTGTTTTTTCTCAGGCAAAAGACTAAAAACTGAGAACTGGAGCTGTGGGTCTGTACAGTGCCCAGCATAAATGGAGTATCTCTCAATATTGCAATGTAATTACCAAAGAAACATATGCATCATTAAGTAAATGCTCAAGCATGATGTCTGCCCTGCTATTGGCAGGCTGTTTACCAGTTAAAAGCCTACTGAGAGATGGGCAGTAAGTTGTGTCATCATTTGCAGAGAAGTAAAATCAACAGAAGAAAAAAATTAGAAAGGGCTTATTTCATTCTATAGCTCAAACTTAATTTACACAGGCCAGTCCAATAAATGACAAATTCAGCATTACAAAAACCAAAAAGCCTAGCCAAGAAAAAGACTGACAGCTGGCTCCTGGAAAACCAGGATGAATAAGGGAATGAACACCATTATAAAATGACACATCAGTCAGCGGCTAGGCAAAATCACTTCTCTTTGATGGGAGAAAATTGCATTTAATTTGTGCATTAGATCGTGAATAAGCAGACATATGATGCTGAAAACTGAGCAGTATTTTGGCAAAGAAATCTATTTCAAGTGGACAGGCTTCAGGAAATCCCTAAGAAATGGCCTGTAGGTCTAGAAAATAATCCAAAGGCGGAGCCAAAAAGCAAACAGCTCTACTCTCACAAAAAGCAGGGCCTTACCACCCTCTCACCTGGCTCCTCTGCAAATCAACCAGCCATGAAGGAGCCTAGCCATCTGCTGCTCCAGCAACTCCTGCTACCTTGATCAGAGCTAACCTGAGTATTCCCCATGACACTGACTAACATAATAGCTTCAAACTGCACTCAAGTCTCAGATACTTGCCCAGTTTGGTCCTGTTTCCCCCTCCCAATGTATACTTGTTTACTCCAAAGCAAGCACTGCACATAAATAAAAGCCAAACCCCAATCCCAAACCAGAAAGAAATAATTGCCTGCTTCTCCTTTTTTCTTTTCCCCAAGCGTTTTTGTCACTCTTTTGCTGGCTTGCTGTCCCAAGCGCCCAGTCTGCAGGCTGCTGTGAGCATCTCCCGCCATGATGACAAACAGGGGAAGTTCTCCCAAGGTGGAGCAAAATGTTGAACTCCCTTTTCCAAAAGTGTTTTGCAGGTGCCACCACTATCTCCCTCCCTGCCTGGCCAACCATGCCCAGCCTTGTTTCCTGCTTACCGAGAATGATGCTCCCACGGGTCGCCGGATCCATTTGGGTGGTTTCTTTAGGGGCAAAACGATACACTGTGGGGTGGTCTGCTGAGGAAGCTGCAGGGGTGGGAGGGGCTGTCCTGTACCAAATGGATCGAGGTTCCCAAAAGACGATGAAAGCTTCAATAACAGAAGGGGGGGGGAAAGTGACGTATCTCTATTAAACTACAAATAAACATTTATTTGCACTGGATCGGTACTCCCACAAGCAGGGCTGCAGACTGCCACTGAAGACTTCCCATGAGCCCTTCCCCTCCCCCCCCCCCCCCCTCTTTCTGTCCATATTCTTAGCTGAACATTTCTTAATACCTGGTCAACCTGCTTCTGCCTCAAGCCATCAGTGCTGCCACCCATGATGGAGTAAATGCTGATCCGCCCGTCAAATGAAGCCGCAGACAAGACAGCAGGATTCCTGGGACACCACTGGATATCAAAGCACCACTGTGTGTTTGTGGGCAACTCATACAGCACCTGGGCAGCAAAAACAAGTCCAAAAAATCAGGGCTTTTATGAAGCACCAGGTCCAACAGCAAACAGTTCTCCTGCCTGCCTTGCGACGGGTCTGCTCTTCTTGCTCCCCAGCAGCCTCCATGTCACTGTACACACTAATAGCGGGCAAACCCTGACAGTCACCAAATGTTATCACACACCAGTGCTTAATTTCCTTCTGCCATTAAATCTTCTGTTTAATCCACATAGGACAACCTACACCAGCAGGTGCTGTCCCACTGCAAGCTGTGAGCTGCTGCTGATATTCATGCTAGCTCATTCAGAGCTAATCTGGGTATCTCTACACACTACATGGAGACATGTCCAGGCTCCAAAGTAAGTCTGTTTTCACAGGAAAACTGGAAAAGTTAAAACCTGCACTCTGGGTAGACAGCCTGTCCTACCCTGGAACAGACAAGCCCACCACTGCAGCAGACATTTAATCATGAACTATGAGAAACTCAAAGATCAAAACATTAACTGCCTCGCTGTCTCCCAGGAAACTGTTTTTTATTTTTAATATAAACACGTAGTGTGATTCATCCACATGTAAAGCCTTCCTAAGAGCACAGGATCCAGCTCAGGTAATTCATTTACCATCCCACAGCTTTTGCACTTCTGGTCCAACATCTGAGTTTTAGACCACTTCTCACTCTGTCCTCCAGGATTACTGCCCACTGCAGGCGAGGAGCCCTCCAGTGTGCCTGAAGCCCTTCTCGTGGTCTAGGGGCAAACACTCAAGTTGCCTAAAAAAAACGATTTGCATCCCCTTAGGATGGTATCCCCAGGCCCAAAAGGGCAGGGTGGGAACACATTCAAGTGGCTCTCACTGATCTGCCACTATTGTACTAACCTATAAAATCCCTCTGGTCTGGATAAAAGTTCTTACACTTACAGAAGGAAAAAGGCAATTGCAGGAGTAATCCAGACACATCAGGCCCAAACCAAAAGAGTAGGAAGCAAATACTTAGTTTATGTGGGGCCATTTCTACCCCTTATAATCAGCAGTGACCTTACTACTTAGCAGGAGAGAAGCAGTAAGACAAACACGTAACATCGGCAATACTAGGAAGGAATTCTGCACCACCAGAACAAGCTCAGAAGGCACATATACCAAACACAAGTACACAGGATAGGGAGAAACATCCCACAGAAGCATCATTCCTAGGAATGCAAGCACACCAACACCTGCTTTGCATATGCTACCGTGCCACCTTTGAACAGCATTTTTTTTGTTGTTGGTTTTTTAAGTGGTGTGTGTATAATACCTCGCCCGTGTTAGGGTTGGAGCAGAGAATTTTAGCATCCTTTCCACAGCTAAGTAGTAGCTCCGAATCTGCCACACTCCAAGCAATGGCCAATATACCCCTGCATGAAGAGTCACAACCAAAAAAAGGTTAATGTAAATGCAAAATTGTGATAAGTAAAGCATATTTATAAGCTGAGTTTCTACATTCCACTTCAAAATGCCCTCCCCACTCCTTTCTCTTACAAGAGGAAAAATTTTTTTATGTTATCAGCACTTTATTTATTGAAATAGGTGCTTTCTATTTTCTGCCTGAAGAGGTGCAGCCATTGTATCTGACAATTAAATGCAACAGTCATGCAGGAGAACCTGGCCACCGATGTAACAAAACGGTTTGTTTGGCTGCAGTATCATTAACATACAGTGTGCAAACCTGTAGGTAAGGTCAGTGACTACTAAGGCTGCCAGCTTCTTTTTATTAGCAGGAGATTCAAGTCAGCAGAAACACTGGAATCACTAGCAGCAGTTTTGGTAGAAGCTGCAACACAGACTTAATGTTGTTCTCTTTCCTTAAATCAAGCACTGGTTTTGGGCAATAAGAAAAGTTTCACTAACAACTGAGGAGAGACAAAAATTTAACAAAATCTTTCCCTGTACCCAAATTTAAGGCATTTAGGGGACAGAAGGGCAGAGAGACTGTGTGTCCACATGTGAGGATGTGACCAGGTGCATCTTCAGTCTATTATTCAGGCAAAATCAACTACTGTTAACTCTTTGCACCTCAGCTTCCTCTTCTTGAAAAGCACAGAAACAAACTAGCAAACTAGGTGTTTTTTTATTTTAGGACCTGTTCCCATCAAACCAAAAGGCCCCAAAAAGGCAAGCCTTTCAGAACACAGGATTGGCTAGTCAGCAGATAAAAGTTCCTGCTGCTGGAATCACTGCCTCCAACGAAGCAAGCCTTCACATGGAACTGGGCAAGAAGTGAGATGCAAACTGGTACCAACACTGCAAACATCATGGAGCAGCAGGCTACATAAGACTTATACCTTGTATGGCTTTCTAGAACACGAAGTGGAGAGGAGGCAAATCTTAGGTCCCACATCTGAATCACAGGCAACCTGTCATCCTCCGAGGCCAAAACCATCTGGGTAGCAACATTAGGGTGCCATGCCAGGCCTGAGCAGTGCATCTGAGGGACAATATTGCACCACAGCATAAAATAACTAAGCAGCACTACAAGACAAAAGATAACTAGCCTAAATAGGTCTACTTGCATGGTAAAACACTGTTGTGAGGGAATTTGGCAGCTGTGTTTCTGGGCCTTATTTCTGACTGCATTCAGATTGCGATACTCTCCTAGTTTCCGTGAGTGAGGAGACTTGCAGCTAGTTTCCCAAGGTCCTCTTAAAGAGATGACTTTGTGCTGTCTTGTTCATGATCCTATGCTTTAATGTAAGAAAACTGTAAAGCCCTCTGTATAAACCTTTTTCTCTAATATTTTTATTGGTATTTTAATAAAAGCCATCATTAGGCAGAGTTATTGTCACATGAACATTGTACCACTAGACTACAATCACATGATGAAGACAGCCTACTGTGGTGCTATTATGTTAGGCCACAAATACATAAAACATCGACAGTTACACAGTTTATCAGAGTAAGAGTGCAGTGACCAAGCAGCTACTTCAGGAGCACCCATTTGTAAATTTCATTTTTAACTCTTGCTGCATCTTCAAAGTTTGTTATAGCAATATTCTATTTAAAATATACAGAATTATACTAATATGTCACTCCACAAGTTCAACAGGCTCTTTTTCTACATTTACAGTGCCTGAGGAGCAGGCTCGGTGGTTGTAACTATACAAGGCAGTGTCCCCTGTAACCTGCTCAATGTCAACACTCCTCTGTGGCACTCTGCACCACAGACCCTGCCCTTCCCAAGCTCAGCTGCAGCCTGTTCCCATTTCCACCTCCAGACCAGCAGAAACACAGGTCCCAGGTCCATCAGTCATCAGTGTCCTGCCAGGGCTCAGCCCTTGTGCTCATCCCACCTGTGACGCCAAGGAGGAAGACCTCTCTCCCTGAGCACTAAGTCATGACATTACCTGCTCAGTGAAACTAAAAGTGCTCATCCAGAGCACACAGATGCAACTTCACCTCTCCAGCACATGAAACATGTCATTTCTGACTAGCTGAATAAAAACCTTGCTGTGGCAGCTGCAAACAGATCAGTAATGGCTTCCTCCAAACTAACTTATCACTCCAATTGGAAATCAGAGTGCCCTGCCTTGCTTCAATCTGCATCTGCCTATTTTTGTTTAAAATGCTGACAATCCCTCTGCATATACACAGCCTTTTAAGAGAAAACATTAGATCTTTAGCATGTTGTATAAAACTGGGCCAGGCACCAGTATCTTTATGCCATGTAAGAAGGGGTGCTATGACCTGTTCCCACATACTAAGAGGCACCCCACACCTCTCCACAAGGACCTGTGCAGCCATGTGAAAGAGAACTCACCCGGTTATTATGGTCACTGACTTTGATGATGGGTTCATTCTTCCTCAGATCCCACACAGTAGCTCGGCCGCTAGGGCTGGCAGATGCCAGAATGTGCTGGACTTGCCTGTTCCATGCGATGCAGCTGATGTCCTCAAGAGGCTGTCACACACAGAGAACAGCCTGTCACAACCTTTCAAATCGAGACTCAAAACCTGTTAATTTTCAGGACTTGCTAAATGACAAATCTGCAAGGACACTCATCCCAGGTACTACCTGTACTGTAAGCACAACTGTCTTCAACAATAGAAAATTACTCCATGAAAGTATATCCAGGTACATGAAGTGCCCTTTTGCCTTGGATTATTAGGTTTTAACTTACAAAAAAAAAGTAAGTTTGCTTGGAGGAATCCTGTGGGGTTTTTTTTATTCCCCGCTCAAGTGCTTCTTTTTAGTCCAAGAATTACAAGCAATGTTAACCCAGTCCTTGTTGCACTATTATTTCCATTTGTCATTAAGCATATGAACTAAAAGATTTCCCAGCCTAAAAAAAAAATAATCACTATTAGGCATAAAATATCCTGTACAGGGATCTTTAACTAAGGTGAGCATCATCCAAAATGCCCACATGATAATAAACCACTCAGACTAAACAAAGTACCAAAACCCACAAAGTTTAAACTAGAAGTCTTTAAACTGAGAATTACTTCTCATCTCATTTCTCACTTTGTTGTCATCAAACTATCATGCAGTAATAAACCCATTTTCCAGTAGCCACAAACTTCTTGTGCAATTTTGTAACAGCTACAGAAATGTACATGCCTTGAAACAACTTCCTCCCATTCTATCTCCTTCACAAGGCAAAGTACAAGACACTATTGTTTTTCCCCACAGATCTTCTTTAAGAGACACGGGCCCTTAAGTATAGCAGTTAAGCACTCCCTGAAACCCATGAAGGTAACCATCAAACCTACTGCCTCATCTTCTGACTTCTCAGTAGCTGCTTTTTATCTTCCTCCTATTTTCCTCAATCTGTACCTTCACAATTTTCAGATTCACGTATACAGTGAAACATGCAGAGGAAGACCAGAAGACATGTAATAGTTATGGGTACTTAAAAAGTGGTGTAACCTGAGAGACTCAGCTTGTTATTACTTGTTGTTTGATAAAACGCAACATTTCTCAAAGACTAAGGGGATACTTCAGCTTTCCCTGGCCAAATACAATTTTTTAAAAGAATAAAATCCCACCACATGAAGACCTGAATCAATTGCTTGTGCAGCTAGGCAAAACTGCAGGTCTCTTGTGGATAAACATGACTGCACATCCAGGGCTGCTGCACAGGAAGCACAGCAAACCACTCATCGCATGGACCTGTGCATGCTTGCACTTCCTGGCACAGCCAGGAAACCGCACTCCAGGGGCTAGAAAAGCAGCAGCGTCCAGTCACTCTTGCATGGACCTGGGCAAGAAATCAAGGCTAGACAAAAAGTGTGGCAAAACAGTGCGGCCAGGACTGACTTCCTTCTAAAAGCATTCACAGAAAGCTACCTACACTGCTGCTCAGACAATACTGTTCTTAAGGACATGGGCTCCTGCTGTATGCTTTGAGTCACATGCATGTCACAAGGAGAAAAATATCTCAAACCCCACAGTCTAATAAGCACGTTACAAAAATTATGTACCAATAGAAGTTCTATTTTTGCTGGCCTTTGGGAAAGCTACTGGAACATGTAGGAACATATTTTTCTTTATTTTGATAAGGAGAGAACTGTTATACCACCCCTTAAGGACTGCATCTAACATTGCCAGAAATGTAGCTTGTGGCTAACTACAGTTAACTGCTACCCAAGTCAGACTGCAAAAGGCTTCCTACAGAATCACAGAATGGCAGGTGTTGGAAAGTATCAAGGATCTAGGATTATCTGGTCCAACCCCTTGTCAAAGCAGCTTCACCTAAAGCAGGTTGCACAGGATTGTGTCCAGGCAGGTTTTGAATAATTCCAGAGAAGGAGATTCCACAGCCTCTCCGGGCAGCCTGTTCCAGTGCTCTGTCACCCTCAAAGTAAAGAAGTTTTTCCTCATGTTCAGATGGAACTTCCTGCATTCCACTTTGTGCCTATTGCCCCTTGGCCTGTCGCTGGGCACCACGGAAAAGAGTCTGGCCCCATCCTCTTGACAAACACCCTTTAGATATTTATAAGCATTGCTGAGATCCCCTCTCAGTCTTCTCCTCTCCAGGCTAAAGAGACCCAGGTCTCTCAGCTTCTCCTCATAAGATAGATGTGCCAGTCCCCTAATCATCTTTGTGGCCCTCTGCTGGACTCTCTCTAGTAGTTCCCTGTCTTTCTTGAACTGGGGAGCCCAGAACTGGACACAGTACTCCAGACGCGGCCTCACCAGGGCAGAGTAGAGGGGGAGGATAACCTCCCTCAACCTGCTGGCCACACTTTTTTTAATGCACCTCAGGATACCGTTGGCCTTCTTGGCCACAAGGGCACATTGCTGGCTCATGGTCAACTTGTTGTCCACCAGGACTTCCAGGTCCCTCTCTGCAGAGCTGCTTTCCAGCAGGTCAACCCCTAACCTGTACTGGTGCACGGGATTATTAATCCTCCCCAGGTGCAGGACCCTACACTTGCCCTTGTTGAACTTCATTAGGTTCCTCTCTGCTCAACTCTGTAGCCTGTCCAGGTCACACTGAATAGCAGCACAGCCTTCTGGTGTGTCAGCCACTCCTCCCAGCTTTGTGTCATCAGCAAACTGGATGAGGGTACACTCTGTCCCTTCATCCAGGTCACTGATGAATATGTTGAACAAGACTGGACCCAGTACTGACCCCTGGGGAACACCACTCGTTAGAGGCCTCCAACTAGACTCTGCACTGCTGATCACAACCCTCTGAGCTCTGCCATTCAGCCAGTTCTCAATGCACCTCAGTGTCTGCTGATCTAACCCACACTTCCTAAGCTTACCTATGCAGATGTTATGGGAGACAGTGTCAAAAGCCTGCCCCCCCCTTCCCCTCCCCCCTGACACAGCTTTAAAACCATAGGTTTCAATGAGCCCTGAACTTAAGTGACATGCATATTTTTCATCAGTCTTCTCAGCAGTATTTAACAAATACAAATCCAGTACCTGTGTCTTCACTCCTGGTGTCATTGGTGTGGCAAAATTGTTCAAGTCCCAGATATAGATTTCAGACTCATTAGCACCAGAGGCCACCAGATTAGTCTGTAAGACACGTTAATAGATGTTAAGAGTATTTTCAGCATCAGCTTTCACAGTCTTAGCTGCTGGGAGGCATCAGATCTACAGGACTGTGCCAATTTCTCCTATCAGCTCTGGACAGCCTGAGCAGCTTCGGCAAAAAAGCAAGTTTCTTTGAGACTGCAGGTAAGACTGAGTTAATTAAAAAAAATCCATACACTACACTAGACTGGCATGCCAAGATCAAAAGTCCCGTTTTGTGGAGTGCTCCTCCACTGCATGACAAACACCCATAAGGAGCATGAGGTGCAAGGGGCACAGCCACAGACAACGTGCAGGGCTGGCTGGAAGGAGTGTGGTATTTGTGCCTCCAGCAGCAGACAGCACCCCACTCACAGTGAGTGCAATCACCCAGAGCAATCCTGCGTCTGGGATGCAAAAGTCCAGGCAGGGCAACACGAGCCGAGGGCACTGAGCACCCTTTGATCACATCCTGCAAGCTGGTGACAAGCAAGTCCCAACTTCATAACGGGCAGAAAGGGAAAGGAAGCGATTCAGAGAGGACACAATGAACACAGGGCAGCCTTGCTGAAAAGCAAGCGTGCAGGGACAGACGAGCTATTTAGGAAACAAATTCAACTGAATTCTCGAACAGCTGGTGGGAACAAGGAAAAAACAATCCACTGTATCTAGAAGGAAGTAAACGCTCATTAGTGATAGAAGAAAGCTTGTTGGTTTTGAGAGCTCTTCTGCAAAAGAGGCTACGTTGCCGTGTTTCCTGTTGTCTCTCCTCTTCCCAAGTAACAATACTTAAGAGTTCCTGAAGACAGGTCCTATCCAACCCCCAAAGGAGATACCTAAAATCTGATGTCACCGGAAACATGAGTGAGAGTATGTAAATACTCCCCATATGATGAGAACAGTATTGGCACAGTACGTGAGTGCTAAAAAAGGAGACTGGCTAAAAACATCACAGAAGACCACCTCTACTTTACATGTAAGCTGAGCTAAAAAGACAACTTGAGCTAAAATTGACAACTGATGACGGGAAGGAATGAACTAGACACCTTAAACTCTTTCATTTCCCATCCTCAAATGCCAGTAACAGGACAGGTTTTTCCTACTAAATACAAACAGACACTCAAATACCAAATTTAGTTCATGCTTCTCACGGGAAGGGAAAGGGACCAAAACATTTAAGGTTACAAGTTAAGACAGGCCACTCATCTATGTGATGAAGAACAACCAGAAAACCAACCTGGAACATGTTGACATCAAGTGCTCTTACTGGTCCTGTGTGCTTATCTTTCTGGGCAATTATTACTTCAGTGTCTCCAGCTATGATTTTGGCTGGATCATACAGAATGACATTTCCATTTTCACCCCCAGCAATCAGGACTCCGGAGACTGTCTCACCCAAGGTCATGCTGTGCGGCCCCCAGATCAGCTTGTGGTACCTGTAAGACACAGAGGTCCCCACAGTTTACAACCATCCACCAGCTCCACATGAACTGATGCACCCCATTTTGCTCACCCCAGCTAAAGCCTACAGACTGCTGCCAACAGACAGAGCAGACATGGCAGAGAAAAGCACTACCTGCATTTCTCCTTAAGGATGAATCTCTGTACTTACAACCCCTACATGTCCCAATTCTGCTTGTTATTAAGATGTGGGGTCACAACATGCACAATCAATAACCTGGTAATCGGTAACATCTCTCATTGCCTGGCTGCAAAAATCACATGAAGTGCTACCAACTGCATGTAATTTTGAGCTCACCTTTGCAAAACAACAGGGGTAATCAAAGTAAGGACTGTAAGCCACCCAACCACAGCCTGGAGGTAAATTTCTGCTATTTGTGAGCAACTCTTCATATAAGAGAAGAAAAAGGTGGAACTAGAAAAATTCCAAATCCTTGTTCATATCCGTGCTTCTGGATGTGCAAGCATTTTATCTGCTGTACTGGGGGCTCACCAAGTAGTTTATTCACATCACAGACCGGTGTCTCTTGGACCACAATCTATTTTCCAGGCTAAATCAAGAGGAATTAAACACGCTTCCAGAAATGAAGTATTTTCACACCACTGTGTCCATCTGCAAATACCCAAATTTCCTTCAACTCGATGAACTTGCTGCATAAGCAAATCAGCATTCCTGTGTATTCAGCCATGCAAAGAACGAATTTCTTCTACATAAAATGACACAGTCACATATCAGGTCTTATGCAAGCAGAAAGCAAACCCACATTGACTGGAAGGTGGCAAGGAGTTACTTCAGCATTCACAGTGTTATTATTAATCTCTTTGTTATCTCTGGACAATCTTCAGGTAATTTCTTTAAATCACAGAAGCTTCAGCATGATACTGCAGAAAGCTAGACAAAGACCATACGTTGGGTGAGAAATACTGTAACAGCCAAGTGCTCAGTCTACTAGCACAGTGTTCAGATTACAGCAGGGATTCAAGGAATGATGCTACGAAGGGAAATTGGTCTGTGATATCAGACAGACCCTTTCCCTGGGTATGATTTTTATATTTCTGTACCTAACTATGCAAGGTTACGAGAAATGGAGTGACTGACAGGGTGGTCCAGGCACCACCAGCAACATTCAACAGGATTTAGGATAATCCAAAATGAAGGCAGAAAACGGTGAGGAACGAAACCCAGAGTTAGCTGTGCAATTACTTTTCTCTTGCCCTTTGCTCTTTCCAAGACAAACTACGGCTCTATAAAAGCAGTGCAAAACTTTCCTTGGAGGACAATTAACAAAGCTTGTTGCAGGATTTATCTTTTGTGGGTTTAATCACCTGGACATTTTCATTTGCTGCAAACCAAAATAGAGCCTGACATATACATTGCTAACTGGGGCACTTCTTGTTACCTTTAACTGGGGAGGGGAAGGAAAAAAAAAAAAAAATCAACCTCCTTTGTAATGCATTTTCTGGGGAACAGTCAGATTTTTGTGTTGCTCACCACGGGAAGTACTTTCAAAGCAGCACTGTGTCCTGGCTGTAAGGAGTGTTTTTTGAAATTCAGTAAGCAAATGTCTCCTGGTAAGCCTTGAAAAATCTCAGCCATAGTTAAAACAAGGTAGAAAAAGGAAATTTTAAAAGATCAAACACCTCATCCTGCTCTCAGCGGGTCAGTAGGACACGTTAACATCAGCTTTGCCCACAGTGCAGGGCATTAAACAGAGACTGTGGCTGTTTCTCACAAGCTCTGCATACTAAAATGCAGACAACTGCAGGACACAGACTGTGAGCTGCCTGCCAGCACAACTGCTCTGCTAGCCCCAAGAATCATTACAACAAAACTGACATGGCACAAAGCCAGGAGCCTAACACCTTGTGCTTCCTCCTGCAAAAGCTACCACAACTGTTATTTACCCAAATCAGAAGAGCATCCCTAAGCAGGGTTACAATCTTGCCGTGTGCAAATGCACACAATTTCAACCCCTCTCAAGTTGTTTATAGGCAACCCTTAACCTCTAGGAATCCAGCAAACTGCATTTGGTCAAGAACTTTAGGAAACGGTTGTAGGTCCTTAGGTCTTGAAGTTACAGCTTTACAATAGATAATGAAGACTCAAGTCCAATTAATTTCTACTCATGTCAGAGGTGGGGGAGATGTCAATCGCTTCTCTAGAAGTGTCAAATTTTCACTTGAACGTACTGGCAAAATGTTGCAATTGCCTGCACCTCCAGTTATGTTGTTTTGGGTCACTAGGGGAAAGAGTGGTTATACTGACACTGTAGCTGGTATGAAAGTCATGGATCCAACCCAATGACAATGAAAATTTTCACCTCCTTCTCTACCCACAGAAACATCCTGCACTTCCATCTATGTTGTTCCATCTCCCCCACAACAAGTGGCAACCACTGGATCAGTCACCAGAGAGCCACTACAAGTGCTGCCGAGATGGAAATTGGATGCTCTGATGCTAACACTATTTCTTTGGAGTTCTAAGGAACTAAGAGCTAAGTGGAGTTGTACAGTCAGGAACTTGGCTTCCCAGCTGCGGGGTGAAGTATGATACTACACACACAACATGATCCAGTTTGTTTACATTACAGGAGTCTCCCTGAAATACCTAAGTGCAAACAGGATAGGGCAATGTAAAAAGTTGTGATTGTATTTTTATAATTTCAGATTTCCTTCTGGTCTCTGGAGAATCTCAGAGGTTCCCCAAGATAAAGGGTCTGTATACATATTCAAATCTAACAGCCAATGTCAGATTTTTTAGGTTTATGTCAGAGCATGAGCTGCTTGCAAGTCCCCTGAGTCCAAGCTCACTGCCTTCACAATGACACCTCATTGTCCCACAACATCAATGGCATGCACGTGCCTTCATCCTTCAGCACTGAACTACAGATAACTTAACAACTTAAACTTCATGAAGTGGCCTTTCCACACGCAACACGTATAACAGTTCCACAGCCATTACTTTTCCCCTACAACCCCACTGCTTACCTGTGAGAGGAGGAAAAGGTGGCGCATGACTTCATATCCAGCGAAGGGTCTGATAAGTCCAACTCAAATATTTCTAGAGAAGCACTTGTACTGAAGCTTGCATCCAGCTGCTGAGCTGACGTACCTGCAAAGAAGAGCGCTTGACAGTGAGAAAGCCATAATACACAAAAGAGCAACGGCAAAAGCAGCACAAGGAGGGGCATAAAAACGTCCTTACAAAAAGGACCCTGAGATGGGGTCAGGTTTCTGTTATTTATATGTAGTTCTACATAACTGTCCTCCCCGTGGTCCCCTCTTTGGGGGTTTCTTAACCACTATGCACAAGAAAGGCTTTGGGCAAGTGTCTCTCCCTCCCTAACAATGTACAGAAAACAATCAAAGTTACAAATAAGCAGCAAGGGACAGTGAACTAGCGATTACGATTGCTCTCACCTAACCCTGGCAGAAAGAAGAGGATGCTTGCTGTCACTTGCAGAATGGAAAGCACAACTGGTGAAGTCCACTAAGGGCACTGCACCATATATTTCAATTATGACCATGGCCAATCGCTTCATAGCAGCCATGACACATAGCCCGAAGCCTGCTTCCCAGAAACTCACCTGTGGCCAGGTAAATGGGGTGCTGCTGGGCAGGGCTCCATGCCTGCATGGCAGTACGACAGATTTCCTTCAGCTTCATTTCACTAAAAAATAGAACCAAGAAAGGTAATGCTTAAATGGAGCACGGGGAGACTACACTGCCACGGATTCAGCAGCTCCATTAGGACTTGGGAGAAGCAGCCAGGGTGATCGTTTGCCTAAAGATATCCCACAGACAGTGAGAAACCTAAGCCATCCTCTCCAGAGCACGGCTAGGGGGAAGGGGAGGAATAATACTTCGTTGGCAGAATAACATCGACACATAGAGGAAACTGAAGGTTACTGAACAGACCGTAACAGAGAATAACAGAGAAAACGTGGGCAAAACTCTGCTCTGAAAAACCCTCTTCTAGCAGCATCAAGGCACATACAGCAACTTTCAGCCATAACCCACGAAACAAACCCACTCGCGAGAAAACCCTCACTAGACCCTCGCCGCCAAACACCCTCAGCAGCCAGCCGGATCGGAGGACGAAAAACAGTTTAAAAGCCTCCATCGTCTCATTTTAGGGTCTTATTTCAACACCCTGGGGCTCCCCCCGCCTCGGAAACACCGTCCACGGCCAGTGGGCGCCGGCGCGCGATCAACTGTTCCCAACGCACTGCTAACGGTACCCCGTCGCCCAGCACCTACGCCCCGTTTCCGACAGGAACTGAGGGGGGGGGAAAGGGTGGAAAACGAGGGTTTCGCCCCCCTCACCTTGGCGTCCCCAGCGCTCACTCGTCCCCGGCCCGCTCCAACGTGGCAGCCGCCGCACCGCCTCTCGCCCGCTGCCAGCTTCCGGGCGCGCCTCGCGCCTTCCGGGCAGCGGAGAGCGGAACTCCACCTTTCCCTACGCGGGAAGCGAGTGCCTGTGTGTACGTGCGCGGGGGGGCCGGGGTGCAGCCGCCTCTTTCTTCGGGGTCTCCTCCGGGTTTTTCGGGGCAGGAGCAGCGATCGGCCCTGGGGAAGAGGGAGATGGGCATTAGGGGCGGCCGCCCCCCCGGGGTTTGAAGGAACCGAGGGACAGCGCCTGCAACACGGGGGCTCCGGTGCCGCCTGTCCTCCTCAGCTCAACGGCAGTAATCACGGCGCTGTCATGATGTGAACAGCAGTGAGGCTCATCATCGGACAGGGCGCAGACCCACGAGCGAGGCCGTTCCTCCGCCTTTCGGGGCGGGGAGTAGCACTCATGACTACGTGACTCAGCCGCCGCACTCGGCGACCCGCCGGCTTTCACAGCCCGGGGTGGGGGGAGGGGGGGAGAGGCGGCGCGGCTCGCGGCTGCGGCCCCTGACCCACCTCTCACGGCAGCCGCAGCATAGCTCTGCTGCCGCCTCCCGCCACCGAATTCCGCGGCCGCTCAGCGGGCAGATGCTGTGCCCGGTGCGGGCGCTGCCTCGACCCCATGGCGCGGATGTAGCTCCTGCCTCTGCGAGGTTGAGCGCCCACGGACAGCGGCCCCACCGTCGGGCATCTCTCAGCCGCACACCGCGACCGCAGCCCCACCACCAACCACCGCGCGGCGAGAGAGAACGCTGTTTCCCGGCCCTGCTATATATAGGACTGAAAGCGCTGCTCGCATTGGTTGGGAGGATCACTGTTTGTCATTGGCTGCTTCTTCCCCCACAGACGCTACCGGTTGGCTTGGTTCCCTTCCCATTCCCACTGTCTGCTTCCCTCATTACGTCAAACCGAGGCGGAACTGCAGCACTGCCACAAGAAGAGCAGCGACGGCCACCGCGCCCAATGGAGAAGCTGCTTCCGACGGGGAGGCCGGGGGTCGTGGCTCGCGAGCCAATAGGAAGGAGGAAGCTGGGAAGGCGGGCGGTGGTAGCCAATGGGTGGGCGTTTTCCGTGCCGGGGCGTGGCGTGGCGGCGGGCCGCGGCGGTGGCGGCGGGGTAGGCATGACGCGGAGCTGCTCGGCGCTGGGCTGTACCGCCCGCGACAACGGGCGGAGCCGGGAGCGCGGCATCTCCTTCCACCAGTGAGTGTGGCCGTCCCCCCCGGCGGCACCGCGGACCCCGCCTGGGCGGGGCGGGCAGCCCCCGCCCACCCTCGCCTCTCTCTCTCGCCGTCTACCGCAGGTTCCCGGTGGATGCCGCGCAGCGCCGCGAGTGGATCCGCGCCGTGAACCGCGTGGACCCGCGGAGCCGTCAGGCCTGGCGGCCCGGCCCCGGAGCCATCCTCTGCTCGCGGCACTTCGCCGAGGCCGACTTCGAGCGCTATGGACTGCGGCGGAAGCTGCGGCGGGGGGCCGTGCCCTCCCGCTTCCCCCACTCGGTGCGTGCGGGTGGCGGCCGCGCTCCGCTCTCCCCCCTGAGCCGGGCCGCGTCGGTACACAGTGACCTCCCCTTTCCCTTCCCTGCTAGGAGCCGCTGGGCGCCGGCCGGAGGACCGGGCTCCCCGTCCGAGCTCTGAAGCAGCCTCTCCCCAGTCACCCCGCCGGGGTCACTGCCGGGGACCACAACTACAGCCTGCAGGCGCAGCAGGCGGCGGGCAGGGGGGCACGGCCGCCGCTGAAGACCCCGCAGCATCAGCTCCCTGCGGCCGGGAGGTGCTCCCCGGCGCACCGGCCCAGAACGGTGGTGAGCATCCTCCGGGAGCTGGTGGAGAAGCAGCAGCTTTCTGAGGAAACCGTGAGTTTGCTGCAGGCCCAGTTTTCAGGTACCGCTGGGGGCGTTTGCTAAGGCAGAGTGCTTCAGGGTCTGTATTCCCTCCCCATTTTTATATATGTGTTTGACTTTATGGTGTTGGTAATGATTGTTAGACTCCTGGGTCTAATGCTATATAGCACAAAGGCTTTGCAATTTGTAGGTCTGGAAAGCAACAACCAATCCTGCAAAGCATTAAAACCTCCCTGAAAACTCCAAGTACTTGAGGCTGAGTACAGTGCTTAGGTCAGACCTGTAACCAAGGCTGTTAAATCAAACCGTGCCACTGTTCAGCTGACAGATGACTCAAGAATAAAGTATATTTAACTAGGAAAATGTTGTCTTTTGTGCTGTCCAGAAGCGAGCTCTGTTAGCAGTAATAATATAATCTGAAGAAGCCATTTGCAGAGTCAGCCATAAGTTAATCGGTTCTCTCCCATTATGTCAATTTTTAAGCAGCACCCATGTGTAAGACAGTCTTTACTCAAAACTGTGGAATGACATTAGATAAGAAAATAGAGGAAAGACGTGTTAGGGACACCTTAGCGTGGCAGGGCACACACTCCCTGGCCACTACCCATCCCTAGGAAGAGGTGAGGCACAGTGATAGTATTGCTGAGCTGTACGCATCAGACTTCAGGACTAAGTGGTTCCAGAGGCTGCCCTGTTGCCTTGTATTCTGCAATGTGTTTGTGTTATTCATCCTTCTATTAAGTTACCAGCTATTTATTTGCTTCACTAAAGCTGACTTCTTGGTTTTTTTTTAAGCAGATTTGCCTTGTGAGTTGCACAGCTGGAGGCAGATGGCAGAATACTCACCAGAAATGAGGCAATTCGCGTGTATTCTCCACCTCTACCATACTAAGGCCTATGATTATCTACGGAAGATTTTTCCTCTCCCTCATCCTTACAGTCTGACAAAGCAAGTTTTTATTAATTCATTCATAATGTATTTCCAGGTACTCATGTAGAAATAGGTGTAACAGATCTGTCCTGAAAACATTCAGCAGTAGTAGTTTTTCTCTGCTTTGTTTTAGTAACAGAAGGAGAGTGGGAAGCAAATATCAAGAAATACTGATACCCCTTACCTCAGAGAGCTGGTATGTGTTCATGCATGTGGGTCACAGCATGAGAATAACACATTCCTCACATTAACAATTTTAGAGTAAGCATGGAGTTTGCTAAGTATTCCCAGACAAGTAGGGGTGTGAAAAAAAGCTACATTTCAGGGCCTTAGCTGCTATATGTGTTTTACTGTTCACTACGGAGGAAGCAGAGATACAAAAAAGCAGAGGTGCTTCACCACATTGGCACATGCTTTTGCCCTGGGATGTGCTGTGTAGACTTGTGAGAGGGGAGGGATGAGCCAAACAGTGGCAGGAAGGGCAAATACAAGTAAGGTCATCTAAAAAGAAGCAGCAGGAGGCAGTGTTAAGGAAGCAGCTGCAGTGGTCCACCAACAGCCAAAACCAAGTGAGGGTAGGGGCAGGAATAAGTGGCAGTAGAGGGAAACAGAACCAGTAGGACTATACATGGAAAACTTTGGTACTGTTTTCTGGAAATGGGAGAAGTTAAGACGGGAACATGAGAAAGTGAAGGACTGCATAAAGCAGTTAGACTAGAGCTTTGGTTTTTCTCACCTTGCCCCACAAGGACTCTGGGAAGTTAGTAAATCTTGACAAGTGTCTGTTTCAGAGTTATAGAAGGGAGGTATTTCTATATCACATAACTCAGTTGCATAACCCATTGCAAGTAGTTATGTAGGCTCAGAATTACCCATTAACAAGGACTGAAGTTGTAACAGCACACAAAAGCTGAAGAAACTCTCCCCTTACAGGTTTTCAGTCTCAAACTCCTGCAGTGCAGTTGGAGGATGCCCAACAGATACACACATTGTCCATGCCAGCCTGGGGGGGTTTCATGCAACTTCTTCCAAAGAATCTGCTCGACAGGAGGTGGTGGATGGAGAATGTATCGAGGAGAACAGCATTCCACATGGGCTGCTGAGGCTTTCACATCTTCCAGACTGGATTAAGATGTACAATGTGGAGAAAGCCAGCTGGGAAGGAGAGCAGCCTGGTGTTGACGGCCCTCTGATAGCCTAATTTGCACTTCTGTGTTTGCTTTAATTTTTTTTTTTCTGTTGCCCTGATCTCCTATACATTGAAGAGGCAGGAAGCTGCTTTGTTACTTCCTCCATGGTCTGTACTTTTGCTTGGCTTCCCATCACTAGGGTGTGAGAAAAGAAACTCAGACTATGCATTAAGAAAGGCAGGGCTGCTTGCTTTATACTCTGTGTCTTAGCCTGCTGTACAACTCCAAACATGGCCAACCACATCCTAAGTGGCAAAAGGTGCTGACTGGTGCTTCAGTTTTCTCAGAATCACATCTCCTAATTGTATCCTCCCTTTTTTTCCAGTTGGCTGTCTAATAATGAAGCTGCTGCAGGCTTCAGCAACAACATTTTTCTCCGCCTTCAGGAAATGGTGGAGAGAGGAGAACAGGCCTACCGCTATTGTGCTGTGATGTTACAAGACATGTCCCTGCAGAAGCAACAGGAGTGGAACTCAGAGACCCAGCGCCTGACAGGCTTTGTTGACTTGGGAGCAGGCATCCTTGATGCTGACGAAGCTCCGCTGGCCTCAGAAGCGATAATCCTCATGGCAGTCGGCCTCTCAAGTCCCTGGACAGCTCCACTTGGCTACTTCTTTGTGAACAGCATGACTGGCCAGTTACTTGCTCAGCTGCTTCGTCAGACCATTAATAAGCTGAACAACATTGGCATCACAGTGCTGGCTGTGACATCAGGTGCTACCGCTCGTGGTGCCGAAACCGCTAGAGCTCTGGGGATCAGGATAGATCCTGAAAGGATTCAGTGCATTTTCCAGCATCCGCCTGGCTCTGCTCACAGCATCGCGTACTTCTTCGACATTTGCCATGCACTCCAACTGATAAGGAATGCTCTGCAGTGCTTCCAGAAGATACAGTGGCTCAGTGGCACCGTGCAGTGGCAGCACGTGGTGGAGCTGGCAGCTTTGCAGGAGCAAAGGGTATTAGAGCCATGCAGTCCCAAGTCAGGCAGACCTGGGAGTCAGGAGAATTACCACCTGAAGGTCAACCTTGCTACTCTGTTGTTCAGCGAGGGTGTTGCTGCTGCGCTGGAACACCTACAGAAGCTGGGCCTGGCCTCATTCCAGAACTGCAGCGGTACTGTCAAGTTTGTGCGTTTGATGAGCCGTCTGTGCGACGTATTTCATGGCAGAGGTCCCTATAGAAGGGGACTGAAGGGGCCTTTGCTAGCTGGAAATTACACCAAAATAAGCCACCTCTTTACTGAGGCCAAGAGCTGCTTTATCACCTTAACAGACTCTACAGGGAAACACATTATTAAGAGCAAACGCAAACTAGGATTTATGAGTTTCTTGCTCAATGCTGAAAGCCTCAAGTGGCTTTACACCAACTATGTCTGTCCAGAAGGCATTCCTTCCCACCATGTCCTGACCTATGCCTTCAGCCTCGACCCACTGGAGGTGTTTCTCAGGGCCCTCCAGCAAGCCTTTGGCAGCAGCAGGAGCCCCACCTGCACTGTGTTTCAGGCTGGTTATCACAAACTGCTGGCCAGCTGCAGCCTGGCACCAGGCTCACCACACCGTGGTGGCTCAGACAATATGAGCTCTTTGGACATATCCCTGTCTCGTAGGAGAGATCTGACCCTTGGCAGTGTTCGTGCTCAGTATAACCCAGCTCGTGGGAGGACACTGGCAACAAAGCATCTCTATTGTGCAGGCCTTCTTTTGCATGGCTCTGCACTGAGTAACGCGCTAACAGACCTATCACTGCATGCACAGAGTGTCACGTGCACTGCAGGCTTCATTGCTGAGCAATTAGCCTCTGACTTGCAATGTGAGGCTTGTCTTGCTTCTCTCTTTGAGTCAGATGAGAGCAGGCTAAGATGCAGGTCAGTGCTCTACATAAAAAAGTTAGGCGGAGTGAGTCTGCCCTCAGCAAGTGTGTATCACATAATAAACATTTCGGAACAAGTCCTAAACTGGTATGGCAAAGTAGAAGATGGCAACAAAAATACCAACATATGGCATTTGTCTCTAGAACAGAAAGTCTTCCAGGAGCTTCTGGGAGAAAGTCCCCTCTTCCCCAGCCTCACAAACCATTTATTTGATGGGGAGTTGTGTGTCAACAATCACTACACAATCTTAGTAAAGCAAATAACACAATGTTACTTAAACATCAGAACAAACCATGCTGAACACCTGAACTTGAAATACCATTGTGGAAGGCACAGATTGAAGAAACTGAAGGGAAAACATTTGTTTCCATCACCACTTGGTAGCTATCAGTCAAGTGAAAGCCGCATGGGATCATGAGTACTCACTGTTGTTCCAAGGATGGCTGTCCCCTACTGAGGCTCAGTGATGGCCAGATCTAGGCAACACATACAAGGAGATGATGTGGTGTCTTCCCATGATTTGGATGGCAAAACTGGTGTTGATAAGGAGTGATGTGTTGGGCCACTGCAAACCATCTGATCAGAGTTTGGCTGAGCACAGCAAGAAAGTTCGTCTGATCCTGTGTTTCATCTAGCAATCCTGGAAAGTAGCCACGTATTCTGTGAGATTCACATGGCCAGTCAGGATGAGCAATGGTTGCTCAAGATGCCTGGGAAAGTGGTAGGGGTCACTGCAGCGTGTCCTCTGGAGGTGCTGGGTGTCTTAGTGCTGTGAGTGCTCTTACTAGGACAAAATTGATGCATCTTCCATGCGGCTGAGGGGAGGTCATGTGTGCTGGCAATTTGATTTCACCAAAGCAATCTGCTTTAAAAAATCTGGAGGCAAGAAATCTTGCAGAGCTTTTACTTAAAAAAGAAAATAAAGACATGAAAAGAAAATGGCACTCAAGTTGTACACAAGCTGTAATCTCCACTCCTACATGTCTCATCAAACAGCTAAACAAGCTGTTTAGGTCTAGATCCCCTGGAGGGGAAGCTACAATACCAAACTGCACTCCTAAAGCCCCATGTTTTACAAGTGAATCATAGAATAGTTGGGGTTGGAAGGGACCTTTAAAGGTCATCTAGTCCACCTCCCTGCAAAGAGCAGGGACATCTTCAACTAGATCAGGTTGCTCATCCAACCTGACCTTGAATGTTTCCAGGGATGGGGCATCTACCACCTCTGGGCAACCTGTTTCAGTGTTTCACCACCCCCATTTGTAAAAAATTTCTTCCTTATAAAATTATTTAGAGCCTGGCAACTACTGACCTGTAGAGAGGTTGTCAGTGAAGACTGAGGCAAAAAAGTTCATGAGCACCTCAGCCTTCTCCTTGCCCATTGTTACCAGTTTGCCAGTCTTGCTTATCAGGGCAGGTATGCTTTTTTTGACCTTCCTTTTCTGGCTGACATACCTGTAAGAAGCCCTTCTTATTAGTCTGTGTGTCCCTTGACCAAGTTCAGCTCCAGCTGTGCCTTGGCCTTCCTGACCCCATCCCTACACAACCAGGCAGCATCCCTGTACTCTTCCCAGGATAACTGTCCCTGCCTCCACTCCCTGTGCATTTCCTTCTTGCCCTTTAGTTTGACCAGCAGGTCTCAACTCAGCCACACTGGTCTCTTGCCTTCCTTTCCTGTTTTCTTACACCTGGGGATCGAGAGCTCTTGCACTTTATGGAAAGCATCCTTAAAGATCTGCCAGCTCTGTTCTGCTCCCTTGTCCCTGAGGGCAGTTTCCCAGGGGGTCCTATTGACTAACTCCTTGAAGAGCTGGAAATTTGCTTTCCTAAGTAGTAGGTAGTGGATAAATGAGGTAAGTGGATGTTAAGTGAAGTACTGAATACTAAGCAGAGAGGCTGTTGTCCATGAAGGTGAAAAGGCAGCACTGAGGCTGTGACCAGACTGTTGTGCCCAGCAGCGCTGATACCCTCTTCTCTGGGCAGGAGCCCCAGGCACCAGCATATGGGTGTGCTACAGCAGGGTGAGTGTTTTGGGTGCCATTACATGGTCCCATCAGGTCTCCCACTCAAACTGTGCCACATGACCCCAGAGCCGGCGTGCATCCTGCAGCCCAGGGCACGAGGCAGTCTCCTTTTCAGATGTTTCCACTGATTACATGAAACAAGTTTTGATGCTACCAAGTAGGATAGGCTTCGTCATTCAGTTCATTTCCATGGCAAGGAAACTGCTTTGGTATGCAGTGCTTTACCTGGAATAATGAAGTTTGGCATAACTGCTGCTAAATGGATTCCCTTTGCCATGCAGAACAGCAGTTGCATCTATAGAGATGGAAGGCAACTATTTCCCACAAAACTCTGGCTGTTCAGCTACTTTTGAGCTGCATGTTGGAGATGGGATGAAAAATGGTGATCCACTGTGTCCCAAGGTAGGAATAATATTCAAGGTGCCATTCTACCTACCAGTGACTTGACAAAACTGTCCCTGGTCGGTTTGGGTTCTTCCTCCTCTTAGGCCTTGGTGGGAGCACAGCTGCTGCACTCAATTCCTCAAGCTCTACTTTGAAAGCAGCAGCACCACAGAACTTCATGCATTCTCTGCTGGGAGTAGTAAACCAAAACCTCTATAGACTTTTTTTCCAGTCCAGTTACCTATGCAAAAAAACATGTTGAAGCCGTAACTGCCACGGAGCCATTCCAGCTACAAGAGACTGCAGGAAACTATTTCCGTCCCATATATAGGTGATTTTTAGGACAACTGGCAAAATGCTGCTGAAATCCCAGGGGGAAATTGGTTGCACTCACATAATGTTGTGACATTGCCTAAACCTCCAGCCCCAATATGAGCTGAGCTGTAGGGAACAGGCACTTCCTTACTGTGCATTTTTTTCAGCTGGACATAAGCCTGCTGCCACTTCCTGTTTACATCTGAGCAAGCTTGTCTTGCTCAATTCATACTGAGCCTCCTCCCAAATTGGAAGCTCTTGCACAAAGACGCACGTGACCTCCTGGCTGCTGGGGTGAAGTTGTGAACACAGCAGGTGTGCTGCACACATGCCTTCCTCATCTCTGAATTTCTCATGGGTTTTGTGCAGTTGCTGCTGATCGGTGAACTGAGCCGGTGACTGCTGCACAGATAGGCTGACATCGGGCTCTGTGCATTCCTGTGGCTGACCTGCCCGTACCCATGACCACCACAGTTCACACATCCTTTTGTAATTCACTGAAATATTGATGATAGAGGTTTTCAAGAGATGTTGAGAAAGTTTTACAGGGCTTGGTAGGATGACATTTGAGTAAAAGCACATTATTAGAAAAAGTGTGGCAGTTATCTAATTAACAAAGCTATCCAATATCACAAGAAAGCTTGACAGTTGTTATAGGAACCCTTTACCAATTGCCATTATTTTCCAAAAATACAGACCTGCTGTTGCCCACCACAGATACTGCTGGCTGTATTCACATTGCAGCAACTGTCAGGTTTCAGTGGAATTTTTCAGCATTCAGAACTCCACAATTGTGACAAGTGATTTTCTGTACCACTGCTTTTCCCACAGTGTCTTTTGGACAGCAACTACTTACTCAGACGTTCACCATCTCTCTCTGAAACACCCTAGCTATGCTCTCCATGAGGTCCAAACCCACCCCTAAGTCACTTTGAGCACATCATTCCTTCTCTAAGCCCTCTACTGCAGCCTATGGTAACCAACAACCTTCTCTCGCAGCAGCTGGTGTGCTAGGGGGGAAAAGTAAGTATAAGTGTCCAGTAAGATCTTTCATTTGCTCAACATCCTAACAACGCTCCTAAGACTCCCTGAGCATTGATCATATACTACCTTTACCAAGCTACTAAAAAAAAGCTGAACCTAGAAATTGGATGCACAAAAATACAACCAGGCTTTACTTTGCAGAAACAAGCCACCAGCTCTAGCTCTCTTAACAACTGACTCATATTCCTTAATGCAACTGAGTAATACAGCTTTGCGAGAGCTACTCACAAACCTCCTCCCCAAGAGAGACATTAAAAGACAGAAATGTCAGAAGAAAACAGTGCATTGCATCCTGCTAACAGGCAGTCTAAGGCTATCGATAACCTTTGCCTCAAAGTTTTGCCTGGGATCCTCAATGAGTTCTGTGTAGCACTCTGCTATCTTCAAGGGCACTGCAGAATGGCCTTGCACGTCTTTCTGCTCAGTCTGAGCCTGTTGTCCAGTCAGTGCACGTGAAAAATCTATGCTTTCTCATTAAAGAGTTTAACAGAAATTGTCACATGGGCTCAACTATCTGGTGCTGACTTGGTTGACATATTTTGGCCCTTTATGAACTGTACCACAATATGCCATGAATTGCTATGCATGGCAGTACAAAGGGTTTATCTCTGCTAGGATTTGATCTCATACTGAAAATCCAAGCTAGTACTTGCATCAGAAGTTGGCCTAGTGTTAACAGATTTATTTTGATATTTGAGTGAAAATCTTCTGTATATATTTGCCAGTGCTGAAGGAAAGGAGTAAAAAAAAAAATATCATATTTACAGAATAGTATAAATGTTTATTTTTCTTTGTGATTTATCTGACTGTTTTATTTGTACAATATAGAAAAGTGTATTCTTTGAATAGGTCTAGTAAATATAAATTTAATTTTTCTACTTTCAGATGTAAACAGAACTAGAAAATGAACCCTTGCCCCATTCCCAATTATTTTTATGTAACTGGATGAACTTGACTGTAAATCTTGTTCAGCAGTTTGATCCAAATGGCTAAGGAAGTACAAAACCCAATTCACACGTTCTACACCAAGGAGAGGGGAGATAGGAATCCAAGCTTAATATTTGAGAAAGCTTGTTCAAAACAAAGTAGAAGAAACTAAGAGCATTTGATTGCACCTTCAAAGTCTTTACAAGCAAAATATTCTCAAGCAATGCCATCATACATAATTACAACTGTAATCTAAATTTCACAAGTGTTTTTGCACACTGTATATACACATCACAAAAGGTGCAATTTAGAGTAAGACACAGTATATACAAAATTAACATGGACTGAAGTCTAAACAAAAGAAGGCATATTGCAATCTGTTTGAAAAATAACGTAAGTAGGTATTACTTTATTCACTTACACTAATTTACATTTATACAAATCTTACTGGACATACTATATTAGGTCACTAGAAGTAAACTGAGTATTCTCACTATCTACATGTAAAGTTACTGCACTGATTTTTTAGTAAATCCAAGTCCTAATTATGAAAAAAATGGCATTTACTTATATGAGAGGTGGATTCCCTTTTCAGAGATTTGCACAAATATAATTGCTATTTATGCTCACAGAGATGTTACCTTGTCTGCAATGGCCACTCAACGGGCCGGCCACCACCGCTGGCTGCCTCCCAGGCCCTTCATGCCCCTAAGGTATTTCAAGGAGGCACCAGAGAAGAGTCAAGGAGAAAGGGCCTTCTGCTCAGTGCACAGGACTGTGGGGTGAAGACAGGAGTGGAAGCACCCCCCCCATCCTATTGCCATCACACATGTAGGCACTTAGCTCTGCTGCCGGTTTGCCTAGCCCCTATCTTTCCCCAGCCTGGCCCTGCTAGAAAACCTGGAGGAAGAGCTCTGCTGCATTTCTCTGTATTTACAGTTTTACACGAGGAATACAAAATCCTTTTTGGAAAAACCTAGCTAGTTCAGGCTGCAGTGAGACAGGGAATAAAAACTCCTGTCATTAAACATGGTCATTGACGCTGATGTTAGGTAAGTAACCTACCAGGTTAATTTTGCAAATATGTTCCATTATCAAAAATGTGATCTAAGATTGCCTGTAAGAAATACTGAAAAAAATCCCCTGTCCTAGTCTATACACAGCTATAGTTGATTCCCCCTGCCTCCCCACTTTGTGTAAAAGGATCTGTGTGTCTGTTTTGGTAGCAATCCTGATTCTGTGCTAGCATCCTCTCTCTGATCACAGTTCTCACAGTCATTCTAAACAACACTAAAAAAAACCCAAACAAACTTACACCAAGTAAATTGCCAACATTCAGGAAAGCAACATCCTGAAGATCCACAACCAGGCTGAACATGATCCCCACCTGCGTTTGCAAGTTGACTTGGATGCAGATTGTCTCAAGTCCTCATTAAGACAACTGTGGTTCCACTGTCTTGAGTGACCTCAGCTTCTCAGACTTAAACACTTTTCCAGGGTTACAGCTTGATCCTAGAAAACACAACGGACTGCACAGCCCTACCTCCAGTGAGGGATTAGGCTGCTGCAGACCTCTGAAAAACCAAGTTTCACCTAAGCAACAGCATCCATCTGCTGCACACTTAGGTAACACTGTACACATAGGTAACACCGTATGCTGGGCAGACAGTCCGACATTGTGGTGTGGCTGCTCTTCCTCACTTCTGAGAACAGGCCACTGTCTTAGCCTACAAGTTCCAGCTTAAGAAACATCTGAGCTCTCAGTCACATTCCTATCAAAAAATTCCCCATTAATTTTATTTGCCTCTAAACTCCTTGGGCCCTGCTCCAGAGAGATTTTCCACCACTTGCCCAATGTTAAATCTGCAAGCAACCCCTCTGTGTTATTGCCTGTGTATTTCACAGTGCTCCATGCGCTAAAGGAACATGCTGTGTCAGGTCCTAAACACAAGTACTACCTTCCATTTAGATGCTCATTTTTACACACCACTTCTCAGAACTACCTTGGATCACTGATACCTCCTTATTATGGGCCTGTCACCAAAAGTGTCACCTGGCTGTTGACATCACCTGTGTTTTCGTGTATGCACAAAGTGATGCAACTCCATACACTGTAAATAATATATATTATAATAATTTATATATGCCCTTCAGGCAATTATGCTGGGGGAAAGGGGAGAACACATATAATTTTTAAGAAACCCAAGGTAAAAGCTGTACATCAGGAAGAAGAATTGACCTTTAGGCATTGTCTTAAGTAGAAGAGGATTTAGCTAAGGTTTAAAAGGCTCTACATATTGTTATAAAAGATTTTCTTGTTTCAATCTTATGCAGATCAATTTACAACAAGCACCAAATTAACAAATATTAAATCCTCTATGCCAAACCAAAGTGTCCCTGTGCCTTAAGTGTTCTGTTCAGTCCGCTTCATTGTGGCTCATGTGCATGAGTCAGCAGTTCATGGCACAAGGGTCACTTTTGGACTTCCCTGCAGAGTTAATAACTCTCATCAAACAGCGTCCAAACTCCTCCAGGATCATGCGCTCTGCTGCAGCTTTTGACTTGCCCATCTTCTCCGCTTGCTCTGCCTGTGCGAGAAGGCATTCACAAGTTGCATCGGCTACCTCCTTGGTTACAAACGTAAAAGGCAGCCTGAAATGAAGAAAGACCCAGTTGCTCTCAGCAAAAACACACAATGCACCTAACTCCAGGGCTGGGCAACTTTTTAGTACAAGAACTGATGAGATTTCATCTGTCCCATTGCTTCCAAGAGCCTTTACAAACCGAAAGGGAATGAATCAGCCACAGTTACAGTCAAATGAACTAGTGGGCCATTGTGCTTTGGTTCCTGCCTCCACTGACTTACATTTTGAAATAGACCTTGGAATGCCTAGGTACATAGAACAATTCTCCAGCTTCTACTATAATGGCAGCTCCAGGCAAACGGGACACTTGTAGTTCATGCTTTCTGTGAGCCCATAGGCAACCATGAGAAGACAACACTTAGTTACGTGCTTGAACACAGCTAAGCTTGGCATACCCTAGGTTCCACAGAAAGCATGGTTGCATGAACAAAAAGCTCCATTCACCTGAGCGCTCCTTCTACAGCTTACACATATAACATTCAAAGATGATAGGGACATACCTGTCACATACATCAGAAAAAACACATTAGAAGCAACTGAAACAGGGTGCTGCATTAACTTACTTCCCACCACCACTGCTGAGTGCTGGTGTTGGCCTTGTCAGCAGATCTGAGATCTGGGAAGATAACTTGGTCTTTGCAGCGGTCTGCTGCTGGACTCTAACTTCCGCAGCATCTGCTAAATGCATCAGTGTCTTTCGCTCAGGGCTTTCTTCAAAATTTTTACAGCCAATGCATTTGCATATGGATGAACACATGATTTTTGCCTGAAAGAAACAAAACATGAGAAACCTGTTGCAACCTTGACTCCCTTTATGTCAAGCCACAACAAAAATGATATCTTGTTTTAATCTCTTATCAATTAGCCACTAGAATGAACCCCTCAAGTAGTTTTGTCTCTAAATTCTCACCTCAAACTGAGATGCCTTCCCAGAATGTATACTTGCATTACATGCAAATCAATGGTTTCCCACTCATCCCTTTCTTCACCAACCTACTGTTTCCAGTGGAATTTAGGTGGTTGAGCTATGACAGAGGTCAGTCTGCCACCGTCTCTACGTCCACAGACTGATCAGTTAGCTGACACAACTTTTGCTTTTGTCTTCACAGACGTGCTATCCCAGAGCATCTGTGGGATGCTGCTTCAACTCCTCCTAGGGACTTGGTGCAGTAGATTTCTTTAGGAAATACTGCTCTTCAGTAAAGGACAAATCCAAGCCTGAGTTCAAAGTTGCTACATGGTTTAAAATTACACTTGTACAACAGAAGTGATAGATTTTGCCACATGGCTTTCTACGTGCAAACTGCTGGAAGAAGAGATAACATTACAGCAATAGAAAAGAATAGAAGAGAAAACATTATAGCAATACAAAGAAGAGACAAAGCAAATCAAAGAAGTCACAGCCCTAAAGGGAAAAAGCCAGTATCTTTAAGATGATATAATGCTTCATACCTCATAACATTCGCAGTAGTTTTTGAGACATCCCGAGCGTTTACAGTTACACCCTTTGCTGTGTCTCCGATCCGATTCTCCTTCCTTTCCTTTCCCTATTTTGGGCTTGAAGGCTTCAGGGTTTCTGTCAAGGCAGGCCTGTCAATGCAGACCCAAAGGGTCAGTCACTACATGCGGGGAGCAGAATTTAGAGGTGGTGCAATAAAAGAACTTTAGCCTTGCACGTGTGGAAGGAGATCAGGGCATTATACACCCACTCTGCCCTGCACCATAGCTTCGGAAGACAAGCAAAACAGCTTTTATCCCAGGGGCAGAGGAAGAGGGCCCTCACCTTTATTGCTTTTTGCCTATCATTTTCATGGTCCAGGTTGTTATAACAATTTGTACAGTTGCAGTTATTGCAGAATTCACCGTTTGCAAAACAATCACAATATCTGAAACAGAAGATGCAGAAGGCATTTGTAAACATGACCATTACATTGGAATTAGTGCTGATGGCAGTAGCAGAAGTTTCTAGTCTGGTGATATGCACCAATAAGGGTTAGGGTCACTCTGTGCTCAACTCCACATATACAAGTGATATCAGCAAGGCCTAAATCCTCTAGCGCAGGTCTAGTTGATGCCTAAAGACACAGGTATAGCTCAAGGGTGACTGTCTGAGGTGATGTTCACATAGCACAGGTCCCCATAGCAGCAAGAGAAGCTAATGCGACTTTTTTCCTAGAGTGACTCCTGAGTGGATGAGCCACATAGAGGATCATCCTGCTGCAGCCACCTCATAGCCAGTTCCTGACCCAGCCAGTTCAAGTCAGCCTTCAGGAGCTCTCATACAGCTGAAACAAAAGGCAAGCTATTGGAGTGCCAATCAACAGGCAAACTGACTAATACAGCAATGAGCCTTTTTTTGTTAGTTGTGCCCATAAGCTGTTTGCAGCTGTGAACTGAGGCAGAGACTGCCAAAGCAGGGATAGAAGAATAGAAAAAGAATAACAAGTGGCACACCTCATAGGCTTTGAAGCACAGGTAACTAGGGAAAGGATCTGAATGAGGATAAAGCTGTAGTTATCAGAGACTTTTTAAAGGGACAAGTATGTGAATAAAAAGCAGAAAAACATTGACAGGAAAAGCCAATCACATTGCCATGCCTCTTACATACCTCTGCTACCTCCCACCAAAAATAAGATCTCACCATCCTACAGATCTGATACATGGAAGCACCCAGCTACATTCATCCCCAGCTCAAACATAACTTTGGGCCATGACAAACTCTGGCATGTTTCAGTGCTTCCAGTACCACCTCCAGCTATAGGTGATGGAAACTGCTGATCCTCCTCAGCTGCTTTTCAAATCCTGCTGGGAGTGTATGTTCATTTTTAGGAGCCTAAACCCCTTGCAAAACTGGCTTCCTGTGGCTTGCCCAGGGTAACACTACAAGAACTAGAATTATGGTTGCCCTGGAGTCTACAGCAACCCTTTATTTGGTTGAACTGCCTTTTGGTGATTTTTAGCATCCTCAGTGGTCCCAGGGACAAACTACATCAAAAGCTTTTACAACCTGCAATAGCTTTCCTTTCTGTCCTATTTAGAATTTAGTAGTGGAATAGTCCTGGTTTCCAAAAAAACAGTGCCAGCATCAACCCAGAGCATCAGTGAGAAAATAATTTCTCCGGGTTCTCTCATTTGTATAATTGGCTACGTGCCTACCTTCAACATTCATTTGGGAAAAAGCAATTCCCCTTCCAGACAGGAAAAAGTTTTACTAGTGAGAAAGCACCTTTGCCAGAATGAATTAGCTATTTGCTCTGCACCAATGCTTAGCCACTTAAAGATATGCCTGATGAGGCGTGGGCATTGCCAGGGCAATGGTGACCACCCCCTGCCTATAAAAAAGGCACCCTGGGGAGAACGAACAAAACAGGATGGGCAAACAGGGTGTGGTGCATCAGTCTGGGTGTGGCAGTTTGTGCAGAAGGTGCATAAGAAGGGCACCTCTTCGAAGCAGGAGCATTCCACTGGTCGAACACTGTTCTGTGACTATCTGCACGGGTCAAGGGCACTCAAGGCAGAATAGTGGGCATTCATCTGAGAGTAAAGGCTGCAGCTCGGGCTTGGGGCTCTGCACCATCCACCCCTACAGTGGCCGATGCCTCCACCCAGGTGGAACTGCTGAAGAGAGAGGCTGCAGTGCAGACCTCAGACTGCAGGAGGTGCCTGGACCTTTCTCCCAGGGCAGGGATAGGCGGCACGACTGCCTGCAAAAGGCGTGCACAGGTGGAGGACCTCCTGCAGCAGGTGGCCGAGCTGCAGGAGGCAGTGAGGAGGCTGCATAGCATCAGGGAGGCTGAGAAGGAGACAGACAGCTAGTTACAAGCACAGCCTGCAGTGGACCCACAACCCATAGCCAAAGTCAAAAACTCCCATGCTGGCACACACGGCACACACAGCAGGAAGGGAGGCCAGTAACACAGAATGGAAGCTTGTAACTGCAAAGACCAGCAGGAGGAAGAGACTTCCCCCAAAAACTGAGGTGCCTTTGCAGAACCGCTTCACTACTCTGCAAAGTGAAGAGGCAAAACCTCCTGTATCAGGAAAGGCGCTGGAGCTGCATAAGACTACTGAATCTGCTCCACGTGTAACAACCAGGGCTCTCTGTTGTTGGAGACTCTCTTCTGAGAGGTATGGAGGCACCCATTTGGCAGCCTGACACACTCTCTAGGGAGGTCTGCTGCTTGCCAGGGGCTCATATCAGGGATGTAACAGAGAGACTACCAAACCTTGTGCAGTCCTCAGACTATTATCTACTGCTGCTGTTCCATGTGGGCACCAGTGATGCAACTAGGAGCAGCCTGAAGACTGTCAAGAAAGATTATAAAGCCCTGGGAGCAGCAGTCAGGGACTCTGGAGTGCAGGTAGTTTTTTTCATCAATCCTCCCAGTCAAAGGGAAAGGGGTTGATAGCGCCAGGCGAATCTGGCAAATCAGTAACTGGTTACAGGACTGATGCCACAGCCAGGCATTTGGCTTCTTAGATCATGGGACTCACTTTGAGAAACCTGGTCTACTGGGGCCGGATGGGGTCTGCCTGTCAGAAAAGGTGAAGAATATCTTTGGTCAGAGGCTTGCCAACCTTGTGAAGAGGGCTTTAGAGTTGTCAAGAGAGGGGAACTGGAATCCATCCTACTCCTCCCAGTATGATGCTGATACCAGTAGCAGATGCCCAAAACCTGGAGATGGGTTGCAGATCAGCAGGAAAGCACCTGGAGTGCAGCTGAAAGGAAAACTAGCCACTCCAGCCAGGGAGCTAGATTCATTGGGGGCCCCAACTTACATGCCTCTATGCAAACACAGATAGCATGGGGAACAAACAAGAGGAGTGAGAGACATGCATACACCTGCAAGACTATGATCTAGTTGGCATCACAGAGACATGGTGGGATGGCTCCTATGACTGGAGTGTTGGAATGGAAGGATACAGGCTCTTCAGGAAGGACAGGCAGGGGAGATGAGCAGGGGGTGTTGCCCTCTGTCAAGGACCAGCTGGAATGCGTGGAGCTCCACCTGGGGATGGATGAGGAGCTGACCAAGAGCTTATGGGTCAGGATTAAAGGGAGAGCAGGCACAGGTGACATTACAGTGGGAGTCTGCTAATGGCCACCTGACCAGGAAGACTGAGAGGATGAGGCCCTCTACAGACAGATAGGAGCAGCCTCACGTTCGCAAGCCCTGGTGCCCATGGGGGACTTCAGCCACCCCGATATCTGTTGGAAGGACAACACAACAGGGCATAAGCAATCCACGAGGTTCCTGGAATGGGTCAGTGATAACTTCCTTCTCCAAGTGATAGAGGAGCCAACAAGGAGAGGTGCCATGCTGGACCTTGTTCTCATCAACAAGGAGGGACTGGTGGGGAATGTGAAGCTCAAGGGCAGCCTTGGCTGCAGTGACCACGAGATGGTGGAGTTCAAGATCCTTAGGGTGGCAAGGAGGGCGCACAGTAAGCTTGCTACCCTGGACTTCAGGAGAGCAGACTCTGGCCTCTTCAGGGGTCTGCTTGGATGAAGTACTGTGTGATAAAGCCCTGGAAGGAAGAGGGGCCCAAGAAAGCTGGCTAATATTCAAGGATCACCTCCTCCAAGCTCAGGAGTGATGCATCCCAACAAAGAGGAAGTCGGGCAAAAAAGCCAGGAAGCCTGCACGGGTGAACAAGGAGCTCCTGGAGAAACTCAAACAGAAAAAGGAAGCCTACAGAGGGTGGAAGCAAGGACAGGTAGCCTGGGAGGAATACAGAGAAATTGTCCAAGCAGCCAGGGATCAGGTTAGGAAGGCTAAAGCCCAGATGGAAGTAAATCTGGCCAGGGACATCAAGGGCAACAAGAAAAGCCTCTATAGGTATGTCAGTGACAAAAGGAAGACTAGGGAAAATGTGGGCCCTCTCTGGAAGGAAATGGGAGACCTGGTTACCCGGGACATGGAGAAGGCTGAGACACTCAATGACTTTTTTGCCTCGATCTTCACCAGCAAGGGCTCTAGCCACACCACACGAGTTGCAGAAGGCAAAGGCAGGGACTGGGAAAACAAGGAACCACCCACTGTAGAAGACCAGCTTCAAGACCATCTGAGGAATCTGGCAGTGCACAAGTCCACAGGACCTGATGAGATTCACCCACGGGTCCTGAGGGAACTAGTGGATGAAGTTCCCAAGCCACTATCCATCATATTTGAGAAGTCGTGGCAGTCCGGCCAAGTTCCTGCTGACTGGAAAAGGAGAAACATAACCCCCATTTTTAAAAAGGGAAAAAAGGAAGACCCAGGGAACTACAGGCCAGTCAGTCCCACCTCTGTCCCTGGCAAGGTCATGGAGCAGATCCTCCTGGAAACTATCCTAAGGCACGTGGAAAATAAGGAGGTGATTGGTGGCAGCCAACATGGCTTCGCTAAGGCCAAGTCGTGCCTGACAAATTTGGGGGCCTTCTACGATGGCGTTACAGCATTGGTGGCTAAGGGGAGAGCAACAGATGTCATCTACCTGGACTTGTGCAATGTATTTGACACTGTCCTGCAAAACATCTTTGTCTCTAAATTGGAGAGACACAGATTTAATGGAGGGACCACTCGGTGGATAAGGAATTGGCTGGATGGTCACAGTCAAAGAGTTGTGGTCAACAGCTTGATGTCCAAGTGGCAAGAAGTGGCATTCCTCAGGGGTTGGTACTGGGACCGATACTATTGAACATCTTTGTTGGTGACATGGATGTTGGGACTGAGTGCACCCTCAGCAAGTTTGCCGATGCCACCAAGCTGTGTGGTGCGGTCAACACGCTGGAGGGAAGGGATGCATCCAGAAGGACTCGGACAGGCCTGAGAAGTGGGCCTGTACAAACCTCATGAAGTTCAACAAAGCCAAGTGCAAGGTCCTGCACCTGGTCAGGGCAATCCCAAGCACAAATACAGGCTGGACAGAGAATGGATCAAGAGCAGCCCTGAGGACGAAGGACTTGGGGGTGTTGGTGGATGAGAAGCTCAACATGAGCCAGCAATGTGCGCTTGCAGCCCAGAAGGCCAATCACATCCTGGGCTGCATCAAAAGAAGTACGGCCAGCAGGTTGAGGGAGGTGATTCTGCCCCTCTACTCCGCTGTCGTGAGACCCCACCTGGAGTACTGTGTCCAGCTCTGGAGTCCCCAAACATGAGAAGGCCATGGACCTATTGGAGCGGGTCCAGAGGAGGGCCATGAAGGTGAGCAGAGGGCTAGAGCACTGTTCCTGTGAGGACAGGCTGAGAGAGTTGGGGTTGTTTAGCCTGAAGAAGAGAAGGCACCAGGGAGACCTGATAGCAGCTTTCCAGTATCCGAAGTGGGCCTACAAGAAAGCTGGAGAGGGACTTTTTACAAGGGCACATAGTGATAGGACAAGGGGTAATGGCTTCAAGCTGGAAGAGGGTAGATTTAGATTAAATCTCAGCAAGAAATTTTTCACCATGAGGGTGGTGAGGCAATGGAACAGGTTGCCCAGGGAAGCTGCGGAGGCTCCGTCCCTGGAAGTGTTCAAGGCCAGGCTGGATGGAGCTTTGAGCAACCAGGTCTAGTAGGAGGTGTCCTTGCCCATGGCAGGGGGGTTGGAACTAGATGATCTTTAAGGTCCCTTCCAACCTAAACTATTCTATGATTCTACGAATTTCTGTGACGCACACTGAATGCCTTTATCAAAACTTTACTACCCTGGGAAGGCAAATGAGGAATTGTAGCTCTGTGTATTTGGTAACACTGGTTACCAAAAACAATGCCTGCAACTCTCAAAACATTTCTAGGGCTGCCATGGAGTGAAGATATAACTTTGACCCCTCCCTCCCTCTTTGCCCTGCTGTCACATGGGATGGATAGGCCACCCTTTCCTCTGAGAACTCTTTTCCATTTTCAGATATCTACAAGACAAGCAGATTTTTACAGTCTTCTTGCGAAGGAGACCTTCCAAATAGACAGGAAAAAGCCATCCGAAGAAACAGGCAAAAAACGTTTCACAAAAATCAGTATTTGTGGCAGCTGATGTAGAGACTGAGCTCTACACCAACTTGTCCAAATATTGTTGTCTGCCAGCAGGTACAGTGTGTCACAGGAAGCCAAAGACAAGGTGCACAGGTATTTTATCAGATCATACAAAATCACCTCCATTAAACACTATGATACTTTTTACTGAAAACAGATGAAACAGAACAGTATTTTACTGAGGTAGTATTAGCAGCAAGCATTAGCAGTTGTGGGCAGCTTTCCCAACTCACTACGTATACATAAGCATTACGTATATTATAAGCATTAAGTGCCTTGGTCCAATAGCTCTACTAGAAGCTATTTTCCTTTGTTCCTGCTACAAGCAGCAACTATTAATAATTGTCACACTCCAAAGCCTTCTGTGAAATACTTTATTAGGCAAGAATAGGATCATAAACAAAAAAGATTATATGAACCAGAAAAGATGGCACAAAATAGCTCAACTTCTCATATAACAGCTGGAGAAAAAACAGCGAATACATGGAATACATTTTTCTGAGAATTATGGGAGAGCAGGAATAAAAATCTCTAAAAAAGATTTTTAACTACATGTATTTTATGTCACATGTAATAGACCATTAAGACTGGTGTAATTTTCTTGCCCACTTCAACTTTCAGTTTGAGCTGGTTTTACCTAAAAACGCTCCACCCAGCACACAGGATGAGCAGATCAGAGTCTTCACACTGGAGTAGATTTCACTGGCTCAAGAGCTTGTGTCAGTGATGACGGGCAACATATTTAAACGTCTTGCTATTCAATTAAACAAAAATACGAAATTAAGGAGACTGAGCCTACAGCACTGTAAACTAAAATCAATTTACGAGACAGTAAATGAGAACTGCATTCAACTTTGCTGTCAGCTCATTAGCAAGACATGCTGCAGTCTCATCACAATGTGATGCTTTCTGATTCTTTGATGTAAAACCCCTTCAGTATTTACTTTACAGTGAGCTGTCTTAATGACAGATTTTTGAGAACATAAGAACAAAACAGTCATAATATTTATAACCTTAGCACCTTCATTTCATAGATTAAACCTATTTCATCTACTAAAACGTAAAGCCTAGAGCCGCATGTGACAGCTAAGTTAATGTGAAGGGAATCCAGCAGCAACACCGTACAGAATATTGCAGTGGTTTAAAAAGTAAATGTCCTCAAATGGTAATTTTATTCTACTGTCTGTTTTCTGAACTAATATCTGTGAAACATCAGTGCACGTGAAATACTTAAAAATATATGTGGGGGTTTTTAAATAAGAAAATAGCTTTGTTTGTGCAACATGCACCTGGATGCCCCAGACTACTGTGGAAAGCCTAAGAGAGCGATTGCAGCTCTTTCACTTCCCATTCTGTCTGCTTTCACACTCACCATACAACAACACTTCCCCTTCGCTAAGTTTGGTAGTTATCTATATAACTGTACCAAGGCTATCTGGAGTGTCCCTTTGCTTAGTTTCTCAGCAGCTAGCAGTGTGTTTCATATGACCATGCTAACACCCAGGGAACACATCTGCACTGTAACAAAACCCCTGCGGCCCCTCACGTGGCACAGCCCTGGCTGCTGTGTATTTGATATAAGCAGGGGGACCCCAGTCCCCACATCACTGTTGGTCCCCTTGCTCAGTTGTCTTTCTGGGCCCTTAAGGTGCAACATCTGGCCCATCCTCACACCTTGGATAATCCAAAGAGTACGGACTATCAGAGAGTTGCAAAGGTTCGACAAGCTAAAGCTCTGTTTTTCCCCTTGAGTCTTTAATTCCAGGGGGAAATAAGAGAAAACCAACTATACAGTCTTAGACACCTAACAAGACAGTAATTTGCACACAAAAGATGAAGGTGTTTTCCAGAGGAAATACATGTTTTGACTTGGGTAGCAGTGCATGTAAATGTTCCATGATTAGAAAACTTCACATTGCTTCATATCAAACTCTACAAATCATTCAAAACTGTTCAAAAAAGATCTCAACACAAGACTACAGATTGGACCAGATTAATATTCTGCTTTCAAAAAGGAAAGAAAAAAAAAACGTGGTGCCAGTAGGGAACAAGACATACAGTTTATAGAAATAGAGAAAAACAGGAGTGGGAGAAAAATGTGCTCCTTGCCAAAGTCCCTCTTGACTCCCTTGGCCATTCTTTTCACAGCCTATGCCTCCACCAGGTCAGCAGTGTTTTGCAGACCCCCTGCTGCAGTAAACCCGAGTTGTTTTTCACTTTCTAACACTTCTGTCTTTACCAGGGCCATTCTCTTTCTCTAGCTGAGCACTGAGGGTGACTCATAGGATGAAGGAGAAGTTTCGGTTGCTCAAGAAGCATTAGCCTTTTCCCTAACCAAGTATCAAGCCCACTGTCAAAGAAGCTTCTCACACACATGGCTTTTACTAAAGTACACTGTTGCTTCAAACTAAAGACCACCTAAATAGCAGAACAACATTTTTGTTAAAATTATCAATCTGCAAATATGAAGCCTTTCACTGAAGAAAAATTACTACTCAGTTAACAAAGTGCCTGATAAAATACTGCAGTGCAGCAACAATGACACAAATCTACTTTGGATTACAGTCACAGCGTTACAGTCTTGCTCAGAGATGGTTTATCCTACACTAGTCCTCTGCAACACTTTCAGCACCATTCCGCAGATGAACTTCATGAGGAAGCATGGAAGAGGAGACAGGATGGCCACCACACAAGTGCTTCATGGCAACCAGCTGACAGATGGTATTTCTGTTTTGCACACTCTAACAGTGAAGCAACCCTGTGCCTCTTTCTCTGTCTTTTCCATTACTCTTCCCTAGGTATACTTTCCACAGCATTGTTTGTACTTCACTTTCTGAAGCAGACTTATCACCTGTGTTCAAGAGATACCAGGTTTTCCCCAGGAAAGCTTATGATACAAGGAAGTCCCATGCCTTTAAGATGCTGACTGGCAACTATGAAGACAAATACATGATTTTCAATACCTCTGGAGGGATTTTACTCAAAAAGCACGTAGACACATGAAATTAACTGCTTTCTTGGCAAAATAGTATTTTCAGTATTTATTCTAATACAGTTTAAATAATTAATAAATTAATAAATGTATTCTAATACATTTATTCTAATACAGTTCCCCAAGCCTGGTCTATTTGCCTGCCACCCCTTAAAAAAGTTACTTCAGAAGTCCACAGTATCAGCAGTTGTATCAGATGTTCTTCTTGCCCTTCCAACTTTGATGATTTATCAAAGATCATTGAATTCTGCTTCAGCTTTCAAGGTAAGTGCTGCATTTACATATCTGCTTTTCTTATTTCATGGGAAACTCTTCCCAGGAATTTTTTTCTGGTACTTCTGTATAGTTTCAGTTAACTTAGAGGATCTTCACATAGTTTCTTCCTCTTTGTCTGTTGCTAGAGGTTGGTTAACCAGTTAACCATGACAACACAGAAGTGGCTGCGTTGGTTTGGCAGCAAAAGTTTCCAGGGTTTTATCCCTGCCAGAGTGCAGCCCCTTAACAAACACAGCCCAGCTACTCATGCCTCTCTGCAAGAATGCTCCCAAATCAGCTGGACTGCATCCCTCAGAAAAAAAAAAACAGTCCTCAGAAATAGTGCTGCGTCTGCAGCCCGTGATCAACTGCTACTCCCCATGCCAAGGCCTCTCCCTCCCTAGGTGGTGCCAGATTAAACTACTCCACACCTCTTAGAAAAGGTTTGCTCAGAGAGGGACGAAGGGGTAAAGAAGAATCAGCTCTCAGAGAGGCAGGAAGGTCATCAGCCAGAAAGGAGGCAGCTGATGGGGAAGGATTAAGAGGCAGAAAGGATTTTTGGGTACATGTCTGTTATATGACTCAGCCGTGTACAACGCAGCACTGTTGTATGGTTTCTTTTGTCACTGTTGTTGTTTCTGGGAAGTCTTGAGTGTCATACTTAAGAACGATGCTGCACTTCAACTTGGATGGTATCTTAAACTGAAAAATACTACATTTAGTGGATAATACTCTCAATGTCAGTAGTATTTACAAGGTCACAGCCTGAAAGGCATCCACTGTATTTCACAGTAAAGCCTGTTAATCAACCCAGATTAAATAATATACCTGATACGTATGCACATGCACATATATCCATGTATACTTCTACATGTACATACAGATGTGCACATGTACTGTGAATTCATAAACATGATGCGTAGCAAAGAAGTGAACACATAAAATGATATCAGTTAACTATAAATCCTCATTCCTCACATAACTACTGGTTTTGCCTCTAAACTATCAAAAAAATAGATTATCTCAAGTCCAAGTGAGCCCTTTGCACTGTCAGGAACCTACAGACACGAGGTGAGGAGGAAAATTTACAGTACAGACAGAAACCCATTTATAGTGAGGTCAATAATGAAACCTGCATTGTGCTCACTAAAAGCACAGTTTGACTGCAGTAACCTCTTAAAAATCCAACTTGATTTCCACCGTTACAATGTATTTCCAAGATCCCAGTAAAATCAGTTGCGTAAGGGCAGAGCAACTCTGAAATCCACTTCTTTCTTCTAATTACCTACGCAGAGATACCTGTATTTCAAACTGGGACCTGGACAAGTTAACCAGCTGGCTCCAAACCCTGGATCAGTGCTGTGGCAGAGGCAGAGAACTGCCTCAGCTGCCTCTAGCTGGGCAAAGCCCAGCAGAGCCTGAGCACACTTGGCCCTGCAGCACAGCGTGACCCAGCAGTGTTCACAGCGCGCTGGCTGACGTGGCTTGGCTTGCTTTGTCCAGCGCAGTGCCTCTGGTTTGCTTTCACCTTTGTGCAGCTCTAGTGTTTGCTGTTACTGCATATCATGACAGCAAACTTACTTTTAGAGCCTTAGTCTGCAAAAAAAGCATCCTTTGCCAGAGGCCAGCTCTTTGCTTCAAATGCACTGGCCTGTCTATCCAAATAAATAACAATGGTTGATTTCAAAACATTCCAGTCATTCCCGCTGCTGTCCTACAGTTATAATCTATCAAGTAATTTGGTGTGCCATGAGTGGGCCTAAAAGGTTGTAACTGTGACTCAAGCAGCATAAATGCTCTGACTACTAATCTCCAGTGATATTTTGAAGCTACGCAATTGCTGTTCCTCAATTTAAACAGGAATTATTTTTGTCCAGAGATCTCTTATCTCCCATGTACATTAGGGGCTTTAAATCTTATTGGTAAACACTATATAAAGAAAACAAGTTTTACTGATTTTACTGAATTGCCACTGTTATATATACGTAATGTCACGTTTTCTAGCACACATGACAATAGTAGGACAACAACAAAAAAGTTAATACAAGCTCTAATTATAAGAGAATGAAGGAATCAGATGTTCTCTTATAATTTTTTTTTATTATAAGATAATAAATTTTTTTAATTTTTATTGTGAGAGTGGATTTTTATACCACTTAAGCAACCAAATCTCTGGAAGAAGTACAATTACTGCATGAGATGATGCTTGCAGTTATTGCAGCCATTTACAGTTTTGCAGTATGCACAGGGAGAGAACAAGTGCTATCATATTTGAGGCATCCAGAGGGGAAGAGGCTATTCAGATTTTAGGGGGTATGTAACATGCCAGGAATAAAGACAGAGGAGGACAGAGAAATTACAGAAGAAATAGGGTTGGTTGGATAAAAATCAGTCCATACACAGCATACATTTTTCTGGCACAAATCCCATTGCATTTGACATGAAGCACCTCTCCTATGAGGTCAGGCTGAGAGAGTTGGGGTTGTTCAGCCTGGAGAAGAGAAGGCTCCAGGGAGAACACACTGTGGCCTTTCAGTACTTAAATCAAAGATCGGGACAAACTTTTTAGCAGGGCCTGTTGCGATACGTTAAGGGGTAATGGTTTTAAACTAAAAGAGGGTAGATTTAGACTAGATGTAACAAAGACATTTTTTACAATGAGGGTGGTGAAACACTGTAACAGGTTGCCCAGAGAGGCTGTAGATGCCCCATCCCTAGAAACAGGGCTCTGAGCAACCCAATCTAGTTGAAGATGTCCCTGCTCATTGCAGGGGAGGTTGGACTAGATGGCTTTTAAAGGTCCCTTTCAACCCCAACCCTATGGTTCTGTGACATTTTCTCTCCTCACTATGTTAACACATTACTCAAGTTTGTTTCTGTTGAAGAATGAGAATTGGCATTCAGTTCTCAGAAATTCCACAAACAGGAGTATAAAGATTTTTCCTTTCTCTAAGGAAAGGTTCAAACCTACCTCATAGCTTGATTTTCTAAAGAAGTAAATTCACCTCTGTGGTGGTGAATACCACATGTACTGTTTGTTTGGCAATGAGCACCAAACCATTTATTCTGACATGAGGGAGGGAGCTGGCAATTTTACTAGGATGTGATTACAGTTTCTTTGAAGATTTTTCTATCTTTCCCTCCTGCCACACATTTCACTTAATGGTTGAATGCCTCTCTCTACTTGAAGCTTCTTTCCTCAAGAATGAAGCAATCATGGCTTGAGCAGCCATTAGAAAAAACTCCCTTTTTTGTTCCACAAGAGAAAGAAAGCTCGTACCGAGTTAAGCTGTAACACCACAAAAAATTAAGTTTTCCTAAAACCAGAGGCTAGATACAGGCATACTGCATCATGCCTACGGTTTTCTTTTCTCTTGTAAGGGCAAGAGAGAAGAGTAACCATTTTCTGACCACGTCTGAGACGATGTCTGAAATTATTAAAAGCTTTTTCCTCTTTGTGAATCTGTTTCTCAGCACCAACCTCTACCTTACAGTTGAAAGTAAAACATGCTCTCTTCCTACCTCTAAATTCTGTCTGCTATTTTAAAGTGTTTCAGACAGATCTTGGATTAGTACGAAGCAGCTTTCCTTTCTAAAGCAGTTTTTTCTGTGGTATCTAGAGAAGCTTTAACACCTCTATTTTACCTACCCTCCTGGCTTCTCCCTAATGAATGACCTTATTCAATTATATGTCACCAGCTTCTGTGAGAAACACTGCTCCTCCTGCAGAGATTTTGCTTTTCTTTCCCCAAGTTTGTCATGGGGGGGTATAAGGAGCTGGGGAGATAGTTATAGGGGGTGAGCCAATTCATGAGTAACGCTCTTGAGAGTTACCTCAGGCATGAAGTCATAGTGTGCATCTGCTCCCACAAAAGCACTTCCAGAAGGATTAATTAGGACTGTGATTTGGGAGAGGGGAATGAGCCCAATTTAACAGAACAGGACAGGTCACAGGGTCCAGCGACAGAGAGATGTTGTCGGAGCTCTACAATATAAGGCACCTTCTTGGGGAGCTCACTGCAATTGCCATGTTGCTTACAGAAAGGTATTTTCTGAAGGCAAAGAAAAAGGAGACATATAAATAAACTCGGAGATTGCCTTGAGTTTAAGGACTCATGAGTACAAGCTAAGCTCATTACTAGATGCATGCATGGAAGTTTTGATAAAATTAGGCTTTGTAATGATCATTAAATTTGTATCAATAGACAACAATGGGACTGGGCATTACTGAATTACTATAGAAGAGAAAGGCAGCTATGAAAAATCTTACTTCCAGTAGCTCTGGTCAATAAGAAATTTAGCTTATTATTAGATAAAACTATTTTCCCAAAGAAAAAAGCCAATAAAGCACAAAGCATCAGAACACAGAAGACGAAGTCTTGCTTTACAGATCTCTTTTGCAAAGGACATTTACTGACTTCTAGTCCTGAGAACGTCTAGGCCAAAACAATGCAATTATTCCCCAAAAGGATGATACTCGGTAGGCAAAAATTTCAAGTATGGCCTCTCATTTATATACAGAGCTCTCCAGTGACAGTCTTGACAGATACAGCAACATTAGGAGACAATGTCACATATATGATTGAGCAGGTTAAATCAAGTCAGTTATTAAATACTGAACTATACATTAGATAAGATACAGAGGGGGGGAAAAAAGGCCCTAAAATTGAACTTCCTGTTCCATCCTGGTTTCTTGTCTTATTTTGAAAAGGTGGGCAACCAGTGGTCACTGCACACAATTGCCTTACCTCCAAGGGTCAAATGGATATCATTTATACACTTGAGTTGGTTTCATTTCCACAGCTGATGGAAAGGATTAGGATCTAGTACTTGATGGAAAGAAAAACATTTAGAGTTACCAAAACTGCTAATGATAATCAAATGCTTTGCTGGGTCTCATTCTGAACGATGTTTTCACATTGCAAGAGGATTAATTTAGGGGGAAAACAGTGTAACAGTCTGTGGAAACACTAACAACACTACATCCTTGTTGGAAAAAATACAGCTAGATAATTATGGTTGGCTTTCAGAGCAGATTGTCAAGACCTGACCCACTGTAACAGTTAACAGATGAATATATCATGACACTTAAAGGAGCAAATGTCACCCTGGAGCACAGACAACGGAGCAACAAGTAACTTGCTTGTTCACCTCGGAGCTGAAACAGCCTCAGCATGAACACTGGGCCCAGCCTGGGTGCAGACCCAGGACAGGGAAGGCAGAGAAAACCAACACAAGTGATCAGAGCGCTAAAACCCGCAACCTCTCTCTCAAAGCTGGTTGGTGGGCCAAAAAGGAGCTGAAGCAATTTGCTCCAAAATAACCATGTGCTTCAGTGCAGTGGCTTGCCATCGTTGTCTGAAGATCATCAACAAGGACTAAAAGAACAGAAGAATAAGGCCATACATATAATAATCAAATCAATAATTAAGATTTCACCATTTCTAAGTCCCAGGAAACCCTGCAAGAGAGGCCTTTGCAGGGGCAGGAGCTAACTCAGATGTCTGAGACAGGTTCACAGGGGACCCTGCTACACCGGCCAGCAAGAACCTTGCAGTCACTCCGGTTTAGCACCAGAAGAAATCTCCTTTTACTATCACTTAAATACAGTTACCCTAACATACAGTCAGAAAAACAGCAGTGGCTAAAACCATGGTCAGGTAAATCACAAGTGGAGGTCAGACTGCTTCTGACCATCAGAAATAACTTATCACTTTCAAAGTTTCTCATCTAAGATCATTATGCTTTTCCCCTCCCCTCAGCCCCCCTCCGCCCCGCCTTTTCTTCAGCATTTCTTATAGGCTTAGCTTATGATAACAGTCTTACTTACAACAACTTATACTACTCTGCTCTTATAAAGCCTACCAAAACACGAGAAATAATTTTAAAATATACAAAACCCACCTTTGTTCTCTAGGTCCCGTGTGAATAGGAAAAGAAACAGTAAACAGCTGGAGAGCACAGCCTTGAGAGACTGAAGTCTTCAGCTCTGAAGCACTTCAAATACAGATAAAGACAAGTATTTATCAGGAATGATTAACATAAAATTGTTCTTGCCTTGAGAAAAGGGATGATTCAAATCAGTTTGTTCGGGTTTGGGTTTTTGTTTGTTTTATGACTTCCATGTGGAATTCAAGAAGTGAAGTCCTTTCCAACCCCAATACACAGAGCTTTTTTCCAGGAAAGCTATATATGGCCAAGCATCCCACCTAAGGACAATTCATTTCCAGGTCAGTATGGAGTAAAGGTTGAAGTTGCTGCAGATTTCCTAGGAATTACACATAAAGTGCAACTTTTACAGCATAAGTAAAGAAAGGTGGTAGGCAGAGACATGGAAATGGGAATATGATTCCACTGAAGTAATTTCTTCTTTTCCCATGCAAAAATTCTTGTTGGCTTTTGGCTAGCAAGAATATTCCACTGGAGTTTGCCTGTCCAATATAAGTTATCATCTTGCAGGTTTTTTATTGAAGGGAAAAAAAATAGTTTCTCATGGAAAAATTTTAGAACTTAATGGCAAGGGTTACCTTTCTTTTGCAAGATTTTTAATGCCTATATTGCTTGTTGTTTTAACATCTATACTTTGTTTATATTTTGTCTACACAGTAAATGTTTTATGAGCATGGCTTACAAGTGCTACTGCACTACAAATACCACATTGGCACAAATTAAATAGCTCATTTAGCTTTCTGGCATCTAGCGTAAGATACTCTGTCCTTGTCTAAGGGATTACATTAATTAGCAGTGATCCTGTCTCACGCAGACTGGGGTCATGTCTTCTGTGCTAACGGAACAATTAACGCAACTGGAAAACTCAGATTCACTGATTACAAATTACTTCTCAAGCAGTACAATTTGTGTACAGTAGTTTTTTTCCAGGTTTTACTTTCAGTTCAGCATGTCAGTCTGCTTCTTCCACTCAGTGATACAGTTTACAATTTAAAAATAGACTTCTCAGATGGTTTCTCAGATTTATAACTGTTCCGAATCACACATTTTTATAGCTTTTGCATGAGATCCAGCTGTTTCTTAATAAAAGTATTAGTAATGTGTTGAAAACTATCCTTACATATTTTTATTATGCAACCTAAATATTGAACAGAGAATTCTGGCTGATTAAAAGCTGCCTTAGGAACTGAACTGTTTGATAATTGATGGATGCAAGCATACAAAACACTGACATGGTTTATAAACATACAGAATTTGCCATGGAAAGCTGATGACACTTTTGGCAAGATGAAGGTGTTCTAAAAACTAGCCTCTTGGGCAAAATACATACCTACATAAATATATCTATGAATTAAAACATACTTTCACAACTTGTGGTGGAATTTTGGAAAGACAACATAAACACTTGTTATCTTCACCCAGAAGTTACTGCATGGTCCTATAGCTGAATTTGCCTTAATGCTTTCCTATGTGCTGGGAAGAAGGGAAGGAAGAGCTATGTAGAAGATAGGTCTTGTAGGTTTTACTGTACAAAAAAAAAAAAAGAAATTCCATTACATTTATGTCAGTCTGCTCAGAATACAATAATTCAGTGTGTTTTTCGAGGACAATGTTTAAATAACTAGCTAGGTAAGAAAAAGTGCCAGATATCCTCTAATTTAAATAATTACAAAATCAAGGCACGATTAAGTGGGAGCTGGTTTAGGTCAAGACAAGTACCAATTGATCACAACAGCCTCAAACCTCTGGACCAGTTCAGTTATGCAGAACACATGCAGAGTTCTGCAATTTTGCTTGCACAGGTTTGGGTGAGGCGTTTTTTTACGTACACACGGTTTCTTCATAATCCTCAACTTGCACCCTGCATTCAGGGCTCTGTCAAGTTGCAGCAAGGCCATGAACTGATCTGGATCACAAAATCAACCTTGGATAATGCAAAAAACACTCAAGGATCATCACAAACAAATCCTCTCCGCGCTAGTTAAATTGACCTATTGTTTCCCCTCGGATATCCCTTTCCCAGTTACCTCCTTTGACAGGACAGGAAGGCCAGTTTGCTACTCCAGGAGGAAAGGTGCATGATGAACATTACACAGTCATAGGCTAACACAGCCTGGAAGGGGTACTCAAAAGGTAACCATGGAAAAAAAGTCCACTATTCCAGCCTTTATCTCAGCAGTTTGGCTATGGGAAACCATATCCAAAGCTTTGATGAAGCTGAGCTATATAGTTGCTTCCTCCATATCCAAAAGGCTCTAGAAGGACTCCTCCTGGCCCTTACCACGGACTGCAGGGAGGCTGATCTTTTAAATTAAAGATGTCTTCTAAAAATAGCCAATATTTTTCAAGATTACACTGTCTCAAAATAGCATTTACTTCAGTGAGAAAAAATAAGACTTTCATAATCTGTATTTTTACTCACTTCTCCTAATAACACTGGAGGTATTTTACAACATTCTGTAAAGGTACAGCAAGAATAATTGAGTATACTTGGGTTTATTGCAGCTTTTATGCATTTTCATATTTAAGTACCAAACTATCATTTATATGCTTTTCCATAAGACAGTGTGACAAGCCTTCTGCAGACCTGTTGGGAGGGGTATCTTGCAGAGTGTCAGACAGTCTAGGGTAAAAATAGATTCAGGGTGACCAGAGGCCAACATTATTAACTGCACTGTAGCAGCTGCTCTGTTCCACACCATATTAATATAAATAGTTTAGATTCCATGCTGCTATTTTAATAAATTACCAAAATATAAATGACCATGAAGGTCTTTGCAGTCTGCAGGAGAGACCGCAGTATCCCTTGTAAAAATGGAGGACGAACTGCAATTTATGCAAGAGAAGAAACCAAGACAAAGTTCACACAGCAGGTGAACAGAAACAAAACTCCAGGTTTTCTGGCAAACACATTAATACTCTGGCCATTGGACGGTTCCCTGCCCGGAGTTATTGTTGAAAAAGGGCCTTTCCTCCAACTAACAAGAAAAAATAGTTCATACCAGTCATCTGCTGTTAACATTCTGGAATCTGCTTATTTGAAAGAAAGACAGTTCCTGAAGTTTTAAGCATTTTTAGATGCACATTTATTTCTGTTGCACATTTATTTTCTTCAAAGTGAAAACACAGGGCAAAGACGTCAAATCTGTTAGTCCACCAATCTGCAAGTAAATATGTTTACTTTGGAGCCTAACCAGAAGTGGCTCCATTTTCTGGCATGCTCACAGCCACAGAGCATGCTGACTACAGCTGGAGGCTGGGATCATCATAGGAAACCGAGGCACTGATTAGGACATGGCAAGAAAAAGGGAGGGGGTGTCTCAAATTTAGAGTTGCTTGTGAAAACTGTCACATTATTTTGTCTCATGAGACAAAATGTAGTTCAGCCAAAAGAAAAACAGAAAAGCTCCTGAGTTCCAATCTCACACTTGAGCCATTGGCTCAAGGCTGCTTCAACAGGCTACTTCAAAGCCTGTTGAACTCAGAAGAGGCAATGAAGGTAATTAATTAGGTTTTGTTATTATTTTTTAAGGATTTAATTTCACAACTCCTATGCTGCTACCAATGGCTCTTATTGATCGTGCCCATTTACCTATGTACCTCACAAATCTCTTCATGGCTTTCTCCCTTCCTATTCTACCTCCTTGACTACTGCTTTTACTTTTTCTAGCACATTTCTGCCTTCTACATCCCTTCTATAACATCAGAGAGTTTCATATGGCCATTGCATAGCTTAACTAGAAATTGAGTATTATTTACTCAGCCAGAAATGTTTTCCACATCCAGAAGTGAAGGACAACCAAGGAGCTACACAACAAGCATCCACTATGGTCCCAGATGGAAAACGAGAGTGGTGATTCATTGAAGAGCATAGGAAAAAGGATTCTAGTAAGTTGTAATCTTCCACACCTTTGCCAATCTAAGGCTCTTAAGCGACATACTTAACTCGTCAGTGGTAAAAAAACAGCACATAAATTTTCTGCGGACTCTGGCATTTGTCCTTATGCAGATGTTTCAAGTCTGACATATTCCACAGCTCCTAATTCCCGTCTGAAAACAGGCTGCAGAAAGGAGACCTCAGTGAACCCTTCTCCCACTGCTGAAAAGACCCTCCACTAAGCCCTGTCTTACAGGGCTTAATGCACTCAAAGGCTTTCTCTCTCTCACACACGGAAGTATAACATCCTAGTACATTTTTGGTTTACTCTGAGAAACATCATCTTCTATTTAGAAAATCCAGAGGAACTAATTTCCCATTAATCTCATGGCACAACATGACCTTGGGCATCCTTCAGCTCCTGACAACACCAGGTCCCTGTGGCTTTGAACAAAAAGCCCATCCTCATGGCTGAGCTGCACAAAAGCCACATTTAAGATTTAATGGCCTTCCTTCACCAGTTTGCTGCAATTCTAATTAAAACACCAGAGTTGCTCCACTTAGAAGCATTTGCTAAATGATATCTCAGAGTGCCTGAGATAAGGGAAGTCTCAGCAAAGGCAAGTGAAAGCATTAATTTGACTTTTTCTGTTAAATAAAGAACAGTTCATTAAAATCTTTAACAGGTGGCAGGTTTGGCAGTTCTACTGCGTGCAGCCTCTAGACAGATTTATCATGCCTTTCATTTTAAAATATTTATGTGAACGCATTTGCTGAGATAAATTATCTTGTTCACAAAAGCATCCTGTTCAAGGCTGCCGTTTTAACTGTGACATCAATCAAACTATGTTGTAAAAATGTTAGCATCAATTTTGACAATCAGCATCTCATATTTACCGCTTTCAAGCTCTCTTCATTACTTTGCTATTCCAATTCTGTTAATTTTTACATTTTAATCAACAATCATCAAGGAAATACAGAACACAAACTGGTTAACTTATTTAATGTAGCTGGACAGATACCCTGAGTGAAGCAGACAGTTGCAGGTGAACTACTTCTGAACATGCCCTATAGCAATCCAAGAAGAGACATCTAGACTCACAGGCAGATTTTGGAGTTGGATAGGGGGTTGATATGAAATGCTGCTTTTATGGAAAAGCAAGATTTCAGCCGTTCCAAGGCTTTACACTGCACAGCTGTCCTGGGAAACATCTGTCTAAAGGAAAAGGGATTATGCTGCTATGATTCCCCATTTTCACTCAGAAACTCAGTTTCTGACTGAGTTTCTCACTTCTGCTACAATCCATTGTCAGAGCCTCAGTCAAGAAGTGGGACCCCCTAGAATATACTTAGCACAAACAGAACAAAAAAAGCTCTCCAGCCTGAGAGCTCCTTTGAATTGCAAGATAATAAACATTATAGTCACTCAAACACAAACAGTGGCAAGTTCATCTGAAGGAACAGTATCAATCTATTTTTAGCAGGGTTTGTGTTACAGAACAAAAGGCTATTTTCCACAACTTTGAACTAGAAACCTCCATCTCTAAACCACCTCCTTTCCCTCTCATAAAAACAGTTTGCATCAATGAACGCTCCACGGAAACTTTTCTTTCTTTCTTTCTTTCTTTCTTTCTTTCTTTCTTTCTTTCTTTCTTTCTTTCTTTCTTTCTTTCTTTCTTTCTTTCTTTCTTTCTTTCTTTCTTTCTTTCTTTCTTTCTTTTTTTCCCCTTTAAAGCAGAGAAGATCAACTGATGAGATATCATTCCACTCTAGGGGACTGAGTAGATTTTCATTCTGAAGCACAAATTTGTACTACAATTTAATGAAGTCCCTCCCAAGTATAAGCTAAAGGCTTATGTTACCATTTACGCAAAGATTAAAAAAGCTTTGAGTGCTGAGAATAATTTAGGATAAAGAAATTATTTTCAAACACAAATGGCTTTATCATCTAGCAAAACCAATGCAAATACCAAAGTCTGCAAACGCTCCTGTCTGATATTTGGTACACAGTCCTCGTCACTGAGTTTCAGAGCATTTTAATGGATACACAGCTGTTTCGTACCATATATTCAAGACAATGCATCTGTGGCCAAGAGGCCTTTTAAATACGACTGCCAGTAAAATGAATGACAGCCACCATCAGCTCTGTGCAATTCTCATCTCTATTATTAAACTGAGACAGCTACAGCATCTATCCAAAGGTTGGGTAGGACACAGCCTCACATTATAGACTCGGGATTTTGGGGCTTCTGTCACTCGTTATTATTAGTATCATGCTAGCATCAAGGGAGTTGCAGTCATAGGCTTCGATCGAGCCACATGTGGCTGGGCTCTGGGCATTTCACTTGGATAAATCAAGCACCTGCAGCAAGTGTTGACCACATAGATTTGGCACCAACAGGCAGGAGGGGCTTCTTTTCCCACATCACTGACTGTCCAAGTTGGAAAGGGAAATGAGAGCAGCTCCAGAAAGCCAGAGTCACTTGTGGAAATATTTTCAGACTGCCAACTGAAGAGTAAAGAGGATTTCAAGAATGCAGTTTGAGGTCATTCAGTTTTTGTCTACTACACAAGCTTGGCGGAGAACTAAGAAAGCCTCTTTCCCTAGCAACAAGTCATGTTGTACACGCTGCTTATTCAGCTGCAAAAATGCCTTTTATCCCAGAGGTAATGGACTTAGAGAAGGCTATTCTTAAGCACTAATAGGCTAAAAGAACTCAATTATTTTCATTTAAAGACTAACGAGGCGCTCTTGTGAGTGATTCATTTTGTTACTTCAGGAGCCATGCGGCACTTGTACCACATCCAAGTAAATAAATGAAGGCAGAAAAAAAGTTATCATGACGGACCTTTTTAATGGACACGGACCTCCTACAGTGCTGAAATTCTCTTTAAACAGGGAAAGAGAAAGATCATCAAGAAGCCCATCACAGTACATAGAGCAGTGTGCAAGGGTCAAGCTGTACACAAAAACGACTATCACTGCTTATTATCCCTAATAGTTTGGGAATTTTTACAGCAACATTTCAGCATTTGGACTGAGTATGAGATGGAAAACACTTGAGTGTTGCTTTTCTTAAGCCACTCAATATTGACCTGATACCATGATTAGTCTAATGCACAGGAGCTCCCTTCTGACAAGATCAAGAGATTATGTGACATTACAAGGAACAGGACCACTGTTATCAGCTTGTCACCTTCACTTTAGGGAATGAGTCCTTCTGAAGGCTGCTCACTTTATCGTCCTCTGTGGCCACTCAAGACTGACTGCCACAAGACACTAATCACAGCTTTAAAAACTTAAAACACATCAGGCGGTTGCTAACCACTGGAGGACAAAAAGCTATTTCTGGTGTTTAAAAGCAAGGTATAAGACAGTCTGTATCCCATGTGGGGAAGAAAACCCTATTACTTTGCCAACATCTGTGCACTTCCCTATTCTATTATTATTCCTTCTACGTAAAAAATATATTTAATGCTTCTTGGCTAAGTCAGGTAGTGATAATACAGCCTCCGCTGCTGCTAAAGTTTCTTAATACTTTACTGAAAGTGTGATGCAAAAACACAGAAAAAAGTAAAGAGAAAATTAAGACACCATTATTGAGTGCTGCACTTCATGCTATTGCCATCAAATCTCCACTTCCCAAGTCACTGCTATTTGATTTGCACCCCTCTAGCTCTGTCTGGCTGTTCCTCATATAGTGCTAGCCAAGCACACAACACAAAGCGTGCCTCTAGGTCCCTCCTCTCTGCCACCATGACAAAATGGCTATCTATACCTAATTTAGTCTCCTGCTAGCTCAGTCATGACACCTAAAATCTTTCAGCCACTACTTTTTTTTTTTTTTCCCCTCATGGCTGTTTACAACCAATAGATACAAGTCTGCTAAGGGCACCTGCACAGAGAAGAGAGCAGAAGTAATGGCTGGAGATAGCAATGCACCACCATTCAATCTCACCTCAACTGCTTCAGAGGTTCCTTTTTCCACCATTTTTACCTCATCTCATTCCCACTCCCATCAATTTTCCATCAAAACAAACTAATAAAATCCTTTGCAACAGCTGTTTTATTTCTCCAAGACTAGGCCATCCAAAGTTCACTTCCTGGTGCTACCAGTAACACAACATTATTTTTTTTAAATGGCTGTTGTTTTCTGCTCATTCCCTCTTTGCCATTTAAAATCTGCAACATGCCAACGCATGACAAACATTAGACATGAGACAGGCTTTGTCTCATTGCTTCTAATTATACAGACATATCCAGAAGAGAACGCTCTGCGGGGACCTCATAGCAGCCTTCCAGTAGCTGAAAGAGGCCTATAAGAAAGCTGGAGAGGCACTTTTCACAAGGGCATGTAGTGATAGGATGAGGGGTAATGGCTTCAAACTGGAAGAGGGCAGATTTAGATTTGATCTCAGGAAGAAATTTTTCACTATGAGGGTGGTGAGACACTGGAACAGGTTGCCCAGGGAAGTTGTGGAAGCCCCGTCCCTGGAAGTGTTCAAGGCCAGGTTGGATGGGGCTTTGAGCAACCAGGTCTAGTGAGAGGTGTCCTTGCCCATTGCAAGGGGGTTGGAACTAGGTGATCTTTAAGGTCCCTTCCAACCTAAACCATTCTATGATTCTATAATCAAGCTTCTCACTAGATATCCACAACTCATGAAACAGCTATTGTATATATAGAGCAACATGTATTCAAAATAAAAGACTCTATTACAGTATTTTAGCTATGTATCCAACAGAAGATGTGAAGTCCTTATGATCAGAGTGTAACTCACAATAACTACCCCCAAAGAAACTTTGCTTTACTAAGAGACACAGCATCTTAAGCATGAAAAGCTAACCACAAGATGAATTCTGTTTAGGTAATAAGGCTCAAGCTCCATAACATTTCTTGGAGATTAATGACCAGCTGAAGGAGTTGATAACCAGAAGCAAAGACAAGGGAATTCCCTAGGAAACACTGCATGAGGCCAGGCTCATTACCCATAGAGGAACGGAGGAGTAAAAAGCAGACCAAGTTCTATTCACTGCTTGTCCTTAGGCCTCAGGCTCTAAAGTTATTACTACAGTTTCAACATTTTCAGAAATGTGCATTTTATTAAGAAAAAAGTAAAAAGCAGATTCAAGTGTCTGAAAGACTCTCCTCCAAATGCAAGCCATTGCCGAAACTGAAGTTTTTCTGTCTGCTAGCCAACATGGCAGGCAGCTCAGCAGACACTGAATATTTTCTAGTTCAGTTTCACAGAACCTTGCTAAAATATAGAATAATTTCCATACGGTCACGTGCTTTCTTGAAACGAATAAATATTTTTTTCATCATTAATGCCTTATTGATGTATTTTAATTATCTACTGTGGCATCAGGGCTGAGATGATAAAGCAGCAAACTGTAGGTTTTTTTAGGCATTCAACTCGTCCCTGAAAGGAGTCTCATTTTTCATATAGTCATTGTATTCAAATGAGCACTGAAAACTCATTAATCATGCCTCCACAAATTTATCTCACATTTTATTTGCACATTCAGGTAAGGAATTTTAAGTAAGCAAAAGGCAATCTGACTCCCAATCTAAATGTACAGGCTACTGAGACAGTCTTTCACAAGTCAGTGTAAACATAGTAAGAAGTGATTAACGGCTGGTGAGAAAACATCAGCTTCTGGTGTGCAGTAGAAATGGAAGCAAAATCAAAATTGCCTTATAAAACACAGCAGTTACCTGCTGAAATTTATCTGGCAACACCAGCGGTCATCCCTCAGTCTGCAGACTGTGAGTAGTGGCTGAAAACTAGTCTTATCTCAGGTTACCTCACCAAAAGTTATCTGACCTCCTGGACAACTGCCTGTGCTGCCTCCACGCAGGGTGGCCAGTCACGCAGAATAATGCTGCCCTCATTTTTAAGACTTGCTTCCCGTCGCCACTATGTTATCTTAGGCATCCCGCCATGAGCCTCATCACCACAATAAAGGACATCCCTTCTACTCCAGCAAGCTGTTTTATACTGCAGATGACAAATGGTGACAGTCATCTCTAATTTATTAGGACTGTTATTCTCTTGATGCAAAACTGTTGGGAGCTGTCACTCTTGCTCACTCGCCTTCTTTGTTTTAATGATATGGGACAGGGGAGATACTTCTGGAAAACTCATGCAGGAGTTAGTAAAAAAATCTGCGGTTTAGGGTTTGATGAAATGATTCTGTAGAATTCAATAGGGGACGATATACTCCTTACAGAAATGTTTGGAGGTCATTAAACATTTCACAAGTGGTTCAGAGAAAGCTCCAATATAAAAAAATAGTGGAATTTCTGTTCCGCACTTTTCATTTTAAGTGATACACAAATTTCCATAAAGGTTATGAAGAAGTTTAAGGTTGGAATAAACAGTTAATACATTTGAATGTTAATCTCATTTGTCCCTCTCTCAAAGCAGAAACCAGTCCTCAGCTTCACAATCTGATAATAGCACAGTAGCAGTATTTGCCTACACAGAGTGAACAATCCTGTGATGAAAAGTGCTAAGTGCAACACAGTATTGTTTAAAAATCCCTCCTAGTTATCTTAAAAACCTATCTAAAATCAAGTAGTGAGAAAAAAAACCAATACATTAACCTCTTAACAGCATCTGACTGTAAAACTGGTCCTTTAAAAAGAGGTAGACATTAGCATCCTACGAGAGCATATAAACAAACTCATCCTTGTGATCTATTTTACAATGGTATCAAATAGAGCAAGAAAGCACGGTGGTCCTTCTTTATATCTGGTGTTTATATCAAATAATTAACAAGTAATGAGACTCATCAGCAGAAAGTACTTACACAGCAAGCAGCAAAGTTAAGTTACGAAGTATCTTTACAAGAAGTCGGTGGGCTCCTGCACCAAACATCTTAACACCCCAAAGCCATGTCCCTTTTACTTTAGGACCACATGAAAGACATCTTTGCACAATGCTAATTATTCTCTGTACTTACCTAGATGGGAATATCTACAGGAATCAAACACTCACCAGCCTCTAATATCACAGTGCTTTTATAAAAGCATGCACAGGAGAAGAGGCCCATTTTCATTTATGACCTAAGCTAGGACTAGAAGAATGCATATTTCCAGAGATGACTGGATACTTTTGGCAAAGAAAGGGATTTGGCACTACTCCAAACATGCGTTTTTTCCCTGCCCATTCAGCTTATGTGACACTCACCAATAAACAGGGAAAGTCAGGGCAGATGGAGAGGAGCTGCCTGGGCCTGGCCTGATGCTAAGTGACTGCATTAATCCCAGTATTATTATGCAATTCCTACAGATGTCATCTCTTACGAAAACACTTAACATAATTGTCCATAGGCAAACACTTGATATACATACTATTTCACTGTGTCACCAGCTCGGTACAAGTCACAGACAGTGTGCAAGGTCCAATATATTTCACCGTTACACTCTGTAGTAATAATGCACTTCCAGTCTCATAGGAAGCTATAAAAAGTCCTTCCTTTTTCAATTCCCCACAGCTGAAGGTACGGGGCCCTTACTCATTTTTTCAAGACAGTGCAGTTACTGTCTCTTGTGAGAAACTAGAAATGACAACATTACACTAAGTTTTCTTTTCAGTTTAACCCACACAAAGCTTATGGTTCCCTCCTGCAGGTAAGTGAAATAAGCAATACAGACCAAAGAAATGATCATCATACAGAAAAATTTTCTAGCGAAAAGCTATGAAATTTCAAAATAGGACTTGTCGCCTAAGTGACAAAGGCATTCAAGTTTCTGACACTCAGAACAAACACAGGCATACACAGAGCTCAATTCTCCTCACACTCACCTGAAGCACACGTTTTTCCAGTGGTTATTCTTCCTTCATTATCAAGCTAGTTCAGAAGGAGGTATGCACAACTGAGTAACAACTAATTGCTTTGAAGAGAGAAAAGAGAAATGCCTAGGCCTGAACGCTGGTCACTACAGACTTCTTGAGCACATCAAGGTGAATGCAAAACCTGACGCTCCTGCCCTACCCCTTTGTTGGTATGCAGAAAAAGCTGTAGTGATCTATTTTGACATTCCCCCCATTCTTACTTGTGTCTCCACATCACTTAAACCAAACTCATGCCCTTCCTATGACTGTGTTTCTCAGAAAAGCATTTGCAGAAATCCAGAGAAAACTAGCCATAATCAACACTCTGCCTGGCATACACTGCTGCTCATGAACTCATCTCAGCCATTACAGAATCTGTTTTTTCATCCCTCCAGCTGTAACTACTATTGCCTAGCATAATAAAAAAAATAGAAGAGTCTTTTCAGATCTTACTCCATTTTTGTGCCAATGAAAACTTGCCCAGGCACCCATTTCAGTGCCACCTTCTAAATTTAGGAGTCCCATGGAAGTGCTGCAAATGCCCCTTCTTGGCAGGTAACATCAAGGTCTATTCCAAAGCATTTATGCCAGCCAGGAGTCTAGAGTAATCATTATTGTGCACTGGTCTATTACCAACCTTAGTGGATTTTAATGGCTTAGGGGGGTGGTTGTTGTTGTTGTTGTTTTAAAAAAAGTAGAAAGCCAGGATCCACTTTCATAACAGGATTTAAGGCATTTTTCAATAACACTACTTTCACTGTTACAATCTAAATAGCCTTAAACCAAAAAGACAGCAAAAGAAAAAAAAGTCACTGTCACCAAAATAACCTATTTAGGTGTTTTAGCACATAGGGAGTAAGGTATTTATATAGATTTGGAAAATTTAAGTAATAAAGTCTAAGTAAATGAAACTGTACTTAGAGTCATTAAAGTGATAGAACATCTGCTGTGTCTCAGAAAAAAACCCATAAATTCAACTCCCAAACTGCTATAATATTCATAAGTGACACCTCCACTCAGAGACACACAGCTACGAGGTCATTGCAATAGCAAAGGTACAGGTTGCTTTTACATGTTTGACTTCAGGTTCATACTCCTGTCAGCACCTGCATTTTCATTGTATTGTGCACACACAATGCTTTTCACAGTACTTAACGAGTGCTATGTCAGTCAAGCTCAATACAAAACTTAAAATATTTTCTACTGCTACCTGAAGACACTGAGACACTTCTGATGTAGTAAGGCACCTGTCAAATGGAATGCAGTCTCTGCTTGTTAAGATAATGTTGATGTTACTAACCATCACACCAGTCCTACTTTTTTTCTTCCCCCCCCAGTGCTGTGAAAGAACTAGATACACTGATACCCTGTGCTACAACAGTCATTAAGGGATAAAAGGCTCAAGCAAAAATCAACAGTGAGGTAAAGCTGGGACACCTGAAAGAAAACAAAACTTGCAATAACGTAAGAAATGATGCTGAATGACCTACTTTCAAAATCTACTCAACACTGTTGGCTAGATTGTGCACATTTTTCACCCCCAACAAGAACAAGTGAGAGATGCATATACATGGCCTGCACGTGTGTATCTATCCAAAACTCTGACTGCTTACTCCTTCCCTTCGCTTTTATGCAAACCAGTGCGGCCAAAGGCCAAAGCTTCCCTCTTACCTGCCTGGTTCCTAGAGCCTCTGTTTTAAAATTATTTCTAATCTTTTTACCAGGTTCTACATGTAAAATGGCTCGTCCCAGAAATTTTGGTTTTCTTAGAAAGAGCTCATAGAAAAACATTGGATTTATTTGGAAAGTAATGTGAAATAGGAGCTTCAAAGCATCATTCAGGATCACTTCAGATACGAAGTCAAAAGACGAATCTCCAACACTCTTCCATTAAAATACTATCTTCAGCATTTTCCTTTCAGACAGTCTTTAACACGTCAGGTCTTCTCCTAGAGAAGCACAGCTTTTTGCCTCCTCCCCAGCTTAACTCCACCACTGGCCAAAATCCAGCCAGACCCACAGCCAGTCTGAGCTCAGCAACCCTTCCCAAAACCTTCCTTCCCCCTCTCTCCTCCACATATCACCCTGAAGAGGGGAGGCGATAATGGCATTCCCTGCTCCTGGTGACATTGCTACTATTTGAGAGATATGCATCAGCAGTGCACGGAAGAAAAATTTATGTGGGCTTTCCAAAATTTCACACAGATAATTGTATCCCTTAGTAAATCTCTCCCTGAAATTATTTAGGTAGTGCAAACTCTGCCTTACTACAACATCACCTTTTGGGTCAAGTGAGAAGGCCTTCTCCCAATATTTATTCTTGCAGACATCTCTTTCTCTCCCCTCCCAACCCTGACCATTGCATCTCTCAAAGCAGATGATCGCAGCTCTCCTCTCCGGAGGGACTCTACCACCTCATGCCTGCTGGGCACACAGTGGACGAATTGTCAGCTGTCTGTGTAAGCAGTTAATAGAGAAATCTGTCATTCAACCTTCTCGCTGACTACACACGCATTAACGAGCTCCACAATGTGCAGCAATTGTTTTCTGGATAGTATCTATTATTCACAGCCACCCTACACAAAAAGCCTTTATGCTCTTCCTGAATGTTTGCAACACACGGCGGACCTGCTGGACACAGCTCATAGGATAATGAGGGGAGGGGGGGGGCAGCGATTGCCTTTGGCTGGTTTCATTCTTCAGCAGCCATTTGTTGCTGGCATTAGCCTTGATTTGAGAGAAGCATATGTATTGTTCTAACATCTCAGAAATGCCTTGGCATTTGACTGTCTGGTTTGTTTAACATTATTATTCTGTTGTCAAACCATTTGAAAGCATTTACACGCTGACACTTAGAAATCATTCTGTAAAAAAAGCTCCTTTGTCTCCACAGAGCATACCTTCACAAGCTCTACTGTGAGCTGCCTAAGGTTTTAAAAATAGTGGCTGAAGTCTTTAATGAGAAAGCACTACATGCCAAATACTGAAGCTAACGCAGATGCACACTGTGTCTGACAACCTGAGCCAAGCAGAATAATGCAAGCAAATAATTATTCTCTGAAGAAAACGGAGAACGTGAAGAATGGTGGTTAACAAATTAATGAAAGTCTTACCAGCTCTTTAGGTCTGAAAGTCCAGCTCTTCCTCCCCACACCTGCTGTGAAACCCCGGTCCTGTTCTCCAGCCGCTCATTTAACATGCTCTTTCCTTGATCTTAGGTTACCTTCCTTGAGCCTACACAACACAGCTGAAGTCTCTCATACAGGCCCCTCTGACCACTTCACCCTCCCTCCCACGGTCAAATGCTTACATTCGTGTCCAAACTCCCACAGCACCATGTTCAGGCCCCTCATCTGAAAAAGACTGCACAGCTCTGCAGGTACATATTTAACCTCTCCCCAAAATTTCCCCTGCTTGCACGCTCTCAACGCTGCCAGCTCAAATTACACTCTGCAAGCTACAAACGTCAACAGGTTTGAGCCACCAGATCCACAAAGCACTTTCTCACTGGGATCCCAGTACTGCGTAACATCCATCTTCTCTTGTCTTTCCACCAGTACTCCCATTCCAGCAGCAAAGAGATGGGGCGACAGGGGCGATGGAAACCCTGCAGATGGTCTCAGTCCTGACACACGGATGCTGCTAGAGGAAGCCAAGTGTGAACAGTACTTAAGGGCCTTTCACCCTTGCCTGTCTCCCCCTTCTTCCCCAGCTCTGTGTGGAGAAAAAAATATAAATTAAAGCCAAACTAAAGAATGGACACTTTCTGGTAGACTCCATCCCAGTCAAGTACACAAGCTTGCTCTTCTCTTCAATGGTAATACTTTCTTTTGGATAATAGGGTGACCTGAAAGCTTACGAGGGAATACCTGTTTAGGTACACAGGTGAACTCAAGCCTTTCAAAGTAAGAGAAGAGGGTCTGGAAAGAATACTGCATTTCTAGGGTCCTTTAGTATACTGGAGACATACAGCTGTTGATCACTGCACTGGATGCAAGTCATACGGCTGCCATTACAGAGAACATCACACAACTGAATTACCATGCACTGCTTTTGAGAGCTGTACTAAATGTCTGATACTTAAACATATTCAGGAAGGAAAGTATTTGAGAAATATTGGAATATCTGGGGAAAATAGGGGTTTTTTTAAATACAGTGAATATGCGTAATTCAACTAATGAAACCCTTTTAACTCCCAAAACCCAGTGTCTTTCAAGAGTAGTACTGGTGCTGCTGGTTTGTAACACAGACCTCATGTTACCCAGAAACATGCAGAGGCAGCAAATTGAGCAGGATCCCTGCAATGGAAAAGACATTCAGAGACACATCTGTACTACAGACTCTATACCCAACACTCCTGTAGTCAGGACAAAATTGCTCCAATGATTCAAAGAACAAGAGCTCACATATACAGATACACTGAACATTACATTGATATTTTCAGGAGAACACAAATAACTGTGAGAAGTCCCAATGCTGTCATCTTCTGGGATACCAAGAAAAGCAGCAACAATTTAACCTAGCAGACCTTCCTCCAGTTTAACTAAACATTTCATTAGAAATACTGCTGTACTTACATATGAGTCATCATACCAAAAAAGTGCAAGAATACAGCTGTGTTGTGAATGCAAGTCAAGAATGGGTATCTTGGTTTTACTTAGTGTTCTCCTCATGTCATCTTAACAGCTTAATTAGCTTTATTCACGATGTTAAATACTCTGAGATTTAGACATTGAATCAGCCTTTTGTGCATTCAGAGCAGTAATGTGTTTTCTTCACTCAGTTAATTGGATACTTCTTTCCACTGTAGCAAAGCAACACCAAAATAATCACTGCGTTTACTACAATAGCTATTACACTAAAGAGGTTAAGACAAATGTCATCATGCATATTCGTTTGTTTTTAAAAATTGGATATAATCTGTTTCTTGCAATCACAAACACATCCATAGTCGACGTGAGAAACATCACCTAAAACCAAGTATCATAATGTATTGGTCCTAAAATCCTGATTTCACGCTTAAGTAAAGGCTGGGTTTTCATGCTCCAAAGTCACATGTGCCTTGAAAAACGTAAAGCTCCTGCTTGCAGAGGAGAAGGGAGAAGGACTGGGCCTTCTCTTTCCAGTGAAGACTACTCCACAGCCAACGAGAGCACTGATGTCTGCTAGCCTTCATCTTTTTATTGGAAAAAATGCTTTATTAGAACTTGGAGACTATTTTAAGGAAAAAAGCTCACCATTTCCTCTCCAGCATCTCCTCAACATAAGACATGTAAATCCTTGTCTGCAACTGGTTGAGAACAGCTTAATTACTCATAAAATGCTAGATTTTACTTTCACTTTGGTATGAACCAGAGGGTAGAAACTTATTTTATGCATTTCTTCTTACCATCACATTATAAAATGCTTAAAATTTATTTTTCTCTGTTCCCTCCACCTCAGCCCAGGTTAACCTATTCAAAAATGAGGCAACTGGCCAGAAAATTGAAATCCAAAAACTTTAGTACATCAAAAAGGCTGACTGTATGTTTTATTTTTCAGCTGTGACTCGTACTTCTTTTTTCCCAGATAGTGTTGGTTATATAAATGACATTATATAAATACAGAAAGAAAAAGAAGAAACACACCCGGAATAACAGTGAAACCCAGGAAGCAAAAGGAAAAAGATCTTCTGTTTATCTGAAGTTAGTTAAATGCAACATATATGTTTTACAGACTAGACTGTGAATGAAATCTAACACTGGACTTTTTCCAGACTAATCTGTGAATTCTCATACCAAACAGCATACCTTCAGGAGTCCACTATTACATGTAACTTGGTAAGCCTCACCCCCATGTAGCTTTTCGCTCCTGGCATGATACTTGGGGACAGAAGAGTTTTGATACTGTATGGAATTTAACACACCTCATTTAAAGGAAATTAAGCTGGTTTGATGATCATGAGATTGATCTGGCCTCCTCGAGAGGCACAAAGAAGGTGACACACAGTAAACTTCATGTTGCTACACCTCCTTTTCTTTCCCAACACCATTGTATGTCTCATCCAAGCTCTACCCATGGCTAATCTCTCTGCTCTTAAACATTTATGTAAGGAATTGGGAAAACAGATTGATCTCGGTCTGCTTTTTTCTTTATCCTTTTCACAGAAGTGCTAACAGGAATTGTAACTAATACCAATCATGCTAGCATTTCTCATGAGGTGTTTTCTCAAAAAGTTCCTCTAGGCAATCTTTCCCCTGTTGAAAGGGATTATTTCTGTAACACATAAAAGTTGGTTTATATAGCACATCATCTGTTTCACTTACAGCAAACTAGATCATTATGTTGGATTTAAGAGTATGCAGATGAAGAGGTAATACTGCATTCAACAAAAGATATCAAGAAAAGCTGTGAAGCTCACTCCCAGATACACCATGACTAGTGATTCCATATTAGAAATGAAAGGTTTTATTATTAAGTGTACTGAGCAACAACTTCATTTGCAGAAAAAAATATCAGGAGAAACGCAATATATAAATAATTCGCTAAATATACTTTTAGCTTGCAAAAGCTAAACAGAGTTTCAGTAATTGCTGGTACACAATGGGGTAGGTACCTCTTTTAAGCGTCGGGAGGAAATCTGGCACCTTAACACTATGCAGGTATGTAGCAAACAGTAACTTTAATAAGAATGACACATCAAAGTTTTTAACAATAGCCTTTCTCTCCACAAATACTAAACCTCTCTTCCGATGTGGAACATTATTTATATTGCTCCTGAAGCGAGGAAAAGGCAAAGAAGGAAGAGGAAAAAAAACTGCAACTGTGTCTCATTCTCACTGGACTCCAAAACATCTAAATATTTCCTTTTTTTTTTTTTCCAAGCTGTTCACTTTTTTTTTCTTTTTACATCCTGCTGGAGTGTTTGTGCTTTTTAAAAAATGCATTTTTAGGATAGTAAAGATCTGATTAAACAGGCAAAAAAAGGAATTGGTCGTCATCAAAGATCAAGTGGGCAGTCCAAGGCTTGGCCTCTATGCTCCTCACAGCATAAGAACAGAAATACACTAATTACTCTAACAGATATAGGATCATGGCATGCTGGCTTTTCATTGCTCCCCATCCTTCACATGTCTCGCACTATTTCAAGGCTGAAACAGTCATCCCTCCAAAGTAAAGGAGACCTGCCATTTTGCCTTTGCTTATGGGAAGAAAGGAAAACTTAAGTTTGAAGCAACAGACATTATGGAAACAAGGAGGGAAAAGGGGCAGGCGAGTAGTCCTAAAACAGAGCTTGAAACCTATGGATTAGGTGAGGAAAGTCTACGCTGCTGACCCATCACACAAGAAGATTCTTGTGAGATCCCCACTGTATTCTAGCAAATGCACGTATAGTGGCTTATTAAGCATCAGCTCAGTACTTAAATCACAGCCTCATGTCTGTTTTCTATCACCTGGATGACCACATCATTACACTAAGGCTCGGTTCATGTCAACAGGCTTCCGAAACACCTGCCTGTGTCTTTGAAGGTCCTTAGTACTCTTCAATTGCTTGTGGTCATTATTCAAAAGAGTTAAAAGCATTTGCTTTGTCTTGGAGATGCTGCAATTACTCACTCAGAGCAGGAACTCTTTGTGGGTAGCTGTGCAGGCTTTTAATGGGTTTTATTCTGCAGCCCAACCAGTAACAGAGAAAGCTTTTGTTAGCTCAACTCTTGCGCTGCAAGTCTGCTGAAAAGGATGTCCCTCCAGCATTAGAAGTTAATTTAGCTGTTTCTGTTACCATTCAGCCCTTGGCCTCTGTTCTGAGGCTGCCAACACAAATAAGACCTGTGATGGCCATTCTCATAAACTTGTTCTGTACGAAGGGATTTGAAATGTCTGGCTCAGCTTGTCAGGGAACACGAGGCAACCCAAAGGCTCTAATAACCAAGACACCGAGGAAGGAGTTTTTTTGTCCACGGTGTCTATATTACATAGCACATCTTCACCATTTCACTGCGTTTGAACGTGCATAGGATTCAGGTCGTTTTTCATGTGATGAGCCTAAGCTCACACAGAAGAGCATTTATGCAGTCTAGCTGAACAAGGCTGAAATCAGTGGACTTGTACAAAAGCCGTTAAAAAATATTGCTAGAATCATTCCTCAGTTACTACAGCAATAACACTAAGTAAGTCCCTTAACAATATGCAAAGAAATAAGCAAGCACACCTAGGATTTCTTTAAATAGGGACATTAACTATGGCCTACACGAGATAATCCAGCACCAGTTGAACTTTTCCATACCTCAAGCATTCTCTTAATAGCGTATGCTAAGCTAGAATCTACCTGCAGCAGCTCCAGGTTATGAGTTGATCAAATGTCACTGAATTTGATCAGTCAGGGTCCAAAACATAACATCGCATATCTATTCATTATCTCAAGTGTTTGGCCTTAGACAGGACAAATTTATCAGATAGCCTCTGCTGCCCAAATTAATGGAGTGCAAAAAAAGAGTATTTACTCTTATAATGGTTAAGGCTCCACATATGCTTGAAAGAGAAAGCACTGAATTTACTTAAAGATGAATCTGGAGATTGATTTCCACAGAATTTCATTTTATGCCCTCACACATGCTGTGTAGTAGTATTCATGTTAGTTGCCTTACTCTGCTGGTATAACAGCTATTAAGCAAGGAAAGCTAGTGAGAAACATCTAGAGCAAACCACAGCTGTCCACATGAATATGACAAAAGACATTGCACTGCACTGGAGTTGATAATACAAAACCACTGGCATGATTAAGAATTCAGAGCAGCAGTCTTTCAGACAAGACGACAGTAGTAAGAAGACAACCAATGACAACCATCACAACATAATATCAGGTATATTTTTTTAACCAGCAGCAGCCTGACACCATCCTTACTCCTCTCCACACAACTTCATTAACTTGTTAAATATGCATTTATTATCATCCACGAGAAATGCACTTTGCATCAGGTAAACAACAAAGAAAAGAGTATCTCCACTCTCCTCCCTGCCCCAAACCCTGTCAAACTGGCACAAGCCAGAAATGGAGAGGAAAGGCAGGAGAGAAAGTTGGTGCAAGCATAAAAAGAAATGCAAGCCTCAAGACAGTTACAGACTGGGCAGCCCCACCACCATGGAAAAGCAGGTTTTGTACCATGCAGTGGCTTGTTACATCTGGAAGTATTGCTCATCCATGAAATGCAGTGAAATATACTAAGGGTTTAACTTTACTTCAGACTTAGCAAGCTAGTTCCCTGGTCTCACAATGAGAAAGGTGGGGGCAGTTCTCTGAACATTTGGATTAAGCAGATGCATTGGCCACCAAGAAATAAAGCTGTTGGCTAGTTTACATCTTACTAGACTGCCTATCTTTTCCAATGTAACAGCAGCTGTTGGCTGAGCCTAATTATACACCCAGTTTATACAACACATGGTAGCACACTTGAGAGCTTTAGCTCTGAATGCACACATGGGTCAACGGTGCTAGCATTTTCAATCAATGCCATGAGGCATTTTTGCTTTGTTCTATTACAAAGATATTTACTAAAACTAATTTCCCAGTATGGATTGATTAAAGATACAGAAGTCTGGAAACATGTATTTGTTGTTCCCAAATGGCTTTGGAAGAGGTCCTGGAACTGTACTGCCTGTCACATAAACAGGCAGACTCAGATGGGATCAACTTTTCTTTACCATCCTGACTTTCCGAATTTGGTTATAACAACAAAAAAATCCCAGTGGAATACACAAGTCCAAACACCACGAAAGGTTTACATTTCCCACCTACAAAACTGTCTCAGCTCAGTGAATTTTGAGCTTCAGTCACTGGACCAGTTTTCTGAAGCCTAAAAGCAGATAGACGCATTCCAGATTTGCATACCATCTAGCCTCACTGTTTTTTTGTTATGGGGCAGGTGGGTGTCAAAATGCATCAAGGAGGCCGATTGTGGAAAATACTTAGAAACTTTCAGTTTTAGTTTAAACTGAAGATCTACTCAGGCAGCTAGTGGAACTGCTGGGGGCATGGGAAGTAGGAAGGTAACCATTTAATCTGTAATCTTCCAAGTCATCAAATGGGATGGAGACACTGAACCATGTCAGAGAGCAACAACTGTACAGCTGGCCTCTTATGAATGCTATAGACACTGGGAGAGGAGGGGGGCAGTTATTTCACCAGCCAATGTATTTGGAGGCAAAGGAAAACCCAGGGGAAGGTGAGGTCAGAGCTGGATCTGAAGAGAGAGAACAGCAGCAATGCAAGAATGACAAAGACCGCACCTGAGAGCTGTTTTGAAAATTTACTCAAGTTCAGGGAGAATGAAAAGCTATGAGCCCTCAGGAATGAAGTATGCACAGATTTAAATGAACTGGTACAAGAGCAGGATAGTAGTTTGTAGATGTCACTGGTACAGTCACAGACAATGGCACAACTGCTACATGCAAAGCTGACTGAGACACTGAATGCTCCTTGCATTGCACTGAAACCTGAAAACCATCTTCATGAGGGAGCTGAATTTCCAACAGCATAAGCTGGGGCAAAGCACTGACCAAGAATTACCTGATTTTGGCACAGAATCCACAACCTCACACAGTGTTTAGTGACACTCCTGTAATTAACATGGCAGTTAATGCTGGAGGAGAAATTTTTTCTTCCTGTGAAAATTTTTCAGACTCCTACTGGGTCAAGCCCAAGGCCTCCAAAGTTTTTCAAAGAAACAAAACAAAGAACAATTACTGAAAATTCAAGTTCACATTTTTGGTCTGAAAGAAGCAGAAAAGCAGATTAAAGCTGGAATTTGATCACCTCCAAGTTGAGCACCTCAGTGACTGACCTTGTGCCTATTTGTCTCAGGCTGAGGACAGAAATTCAGTCTTGTGAATTTGAGAAACCTTTCCCAAGCAAGACAATAATGGCATCAGAAACACCCTGGTTTCAAATAAACTTAGCCTTATCACACTAATCTCTTGTACGACATTCCCATGGGTATCTCTTGACAAAAGTGTATTACACCTTTAATAGCACTGACATAAGTCATTGCGGTAATAAAATGTTTCTCTACAAATAAGTTGCTGAAACCTGCAGCAATAAATGACTTAAAAATTTACAAAGGCACACAGGTATTAGAAGTAGCAGAACTTTCTACTGTATGTAAAAGCTAAGACCTATCCTTCAGTAACCATCCCTGTATTCCAGAAATTTCACTGCTTGAGTCGCAAAAGCCTGCTTACATTCATATTCTTGAGGAGACATTCCTTGAAAATCCACAAAAGAGGCCCAAAGCAGTTTTGGGCCTTTCACTTCATTTTCTGCACTGAACAGCCACTACTGTAGCAGTTCCACTACATGAGAAAGACCAGGCTTTAGATTTCTTTGCCTGTTGCCATGTCAGGTCATATCTGTGTCTCACATAGAAAAAAAGCATGAGATTCTGCTACTCAGACAGGATACCACTCTTCTTGCCTCATCTGAAACTCATGTTAATTTTCACTTTAAAACTTGAGAGACCTTATGTTCAGTGGATGGAGATCAAGAATGATCAGAAAGGTAAAAAATGCACTCATAAATAGAAAGGTATGTTACACAGAGGCTTCTCTTTCTTCAACTAAGCATTTCAAGAAACAGGAAGTATCATTACACCAGGAACACATGGCTAACGAAAAATCTGTTTCTAGTTTGCACGACGTGCAAAACTGCAACGAGCAGTACCTTATTTTAGTGAGCTTATGCAAACTCAAAAGCCATGAAGGGAAAGAAAATAAAGCAGAGAGCACGCTCCAGCCTGATGAATGACAACTGGATAGCAAGAACAACCAGGCGATGACTGCGCCAAGCTCAGTGCGAGCCAATTGCCCTGCTGCAACCTGCCATGCAAGTTGACCTAACAACAAGCACTCCATTAGCAGAAATTATTAGAAGGGGTGTACAGTCAGTCACAAGGAGGCTCCATTCAGACATCTGAAAAATGGAGCCACTATTTCTTGTCTACCTTGTTTTTGGGTTTTTTTAGACAAAGTTTAGCAAGATCAGCTGGAAACCTTGTATCAGGACTGCTCAAGAGCATGTTACTCTTTCAGGTTGTCATTGGCAGCTGAATGCCTTTGCAGAATACCATGTCATTTTGGCTTTTTTAAAACCTTAATCTAAGGTGTGTTGGAAATCCTTCCATTCCACTGCACTCATGTGAACTGTTTAAGATGTACTTTCTGATGGATTTTTTGTGGAGGCTTTTTATTTGTTGGGTTTTTAAGTTCCGTATTAACTACCCTCGAAAAAAATGTATCCAATAGCCAATAATAAAAGGCCTTTCTGGTAAATCCTTTCGATACTGTCAAACATAACTATTGATCTCAAGAAAATCCTACATGATTTCATCCAGCATATTGAGTTTCCAGTGAAATTACTGAGAAACACGTTTTCTCTATCAACCCCCCATGTTTCTTGTGACACCTGCATAAACGTATTTGACTAATCCTCCCTTACAGTTTGCAATAGGTTTTAGGTAACTCAGTATTTCAAAGCACCGCTTCTACACACTTGAGGGTTCACCCAGCAGCGCATGTCCATCCCAAGACCATTTCTGTTTCCTAGACTAATAGCAAGTGTTTTGCCTAGAAATGGAGAAAAAAATAAATAAATAAAAAAATCCACCAGTGTCTGGACGCTCCTTGCTGTTTTTACATCAAGTCCCAGAATTTGCTCTGTGAAAGGTGGAGTTTTGAGCAAGGTCCATGAAGCCAAGCATGCAGAGACTTGGTGCTTCACATCCTCCCCTATGCAAGACTGAGGGAGCTGCTGTTACAAGTCAACGCAACATCTACTGAGAAGCAGTTTTGCTTGCTATGCTGCTCTTCAGTACTTACACGGAAAGCTGGTTCTTGCGGCTTTCTAAAGACAAGGATCAGAGTGAAAAACACTCTGATCTCCCTTACTGAAAATCCTCTAGGCAACAAGGAGAGGTGGCCATTTCTTGTGATGCAGTTCTAAAGTGCATGTACAGTTAGTTTTCCTCCCTCCACACAGAAATGTTATCCTTTCCCTTTTAACTTGTAAAAAACCATGATGCTCAATCTTTAATCATATTAAATACTAACAGTGAAAGATTTCCCCTACTGACAGGCTAAGTTTCCAATTATGTAATTATCATATTAATTTCTATTTAACACATTCATTAGCAGCTTTAATTTAAAAATGCAACTGAAATTTGTCATGTTTCTTATCGATGTCGTTAAATGGATTTTTCTGTCAATTAAATTTTTACACAAATTGAATTAAACGGAAAGCACATATTTTGCCAGAAAGCAATACTTCAAAATATATTCTGTCTGTATATCAGAGACAGTCTTTCCCTTACAGACAAACAGTGACCTGTACTTACGATTCCAGCTGCCACTTACTCAGTTTCAATCAAGGACTGATTCAAATTCCACATTTAAGATTCACACCTTAGCATTCAAATCTGCTGTCCCTTCCCAGGGTTTGTCTAAGATCTTGTGACCCACTGAATACTGTTTAGCATTACTAATGCCAGACAGTTAAGAGTTTAACAAGATTCAGAGGATAAAAACTGCACACCAAAATGTTCAGGATGGGATATAAACTGAAATAGCAGATCATCATCTGCTTTCAGGCATACTCCAACAAGTATTTCTTGAAGGCTAGTTCATACTTCTTTAAGATTTCTCTACACACCTCAAATTCAAGTCCATAAACCAAGTTGAATGGCAACATCATTGAATAGGTGCCTAAGCCCAAAACATTGTTCTGACTGGATGAACTTGCCCATTCTTGTTCATTTACAACCTCGTATCAGTGATGCTCCATCAGTACAGGTTACCTAGCTTTGCTCCCACGAATTCACTTCCTCAGTAACACCAGGAGAGTGCGACAGCAAAGCTGCAACAAGGAGATGATACTTGGAAGCACCCTCTTGCTGCTCAAAAAAAACACAGAAAAAGCACACTGTCTCACTGAAAATTATCAGAAATCAGATTTTATTTATTCACATGGCTTGCTCACTGATATATATTTACAAAAATGTCTTCTGGAATTAACTAGATTATTGCTATCCATACCTGCATCTTCAGTAAACAGAAATGCCATCTTTGCCAGATCCCCAGAGACATTTCAAGGATACCAGAGCAAAAGACAGCTGCTATTTTTACTGATAAAACATTACAATGGAAAGATTCTTATATTTGATGATGATAAAGAACCAATGACAATTCACTGACCTTGACTATAAGACTAACAGCTCTGTACTGCTTTTTCTACTGCTGTTCTTCACTAGCTCTGTGTGCCTGTAGGCATCTGACACAGGTTGGCAGAGACATTTCCCCACACTCACACTGACAGTTGATGATTTTTAAATTTAATAGTCTGATACCAAGGAGATATACACATACTGACTAAAGCGTATGTGGTAGCGACCTATATTACTAGCAGCAAATGGGCATGCTTCAGGAATTCCAAAGCATTTAATGAAGGTTTAGACACGAGATGGTATTTCTTTTCTTTATGCCCATTATACACAGTCACTTGTAGAATAAAGTCTGACAGATAATAATATTTTTCTGAAATTCACTTCCATTCACATCTCCATCCCTTTCAGAAACACAAGCCCAAATGTCAAGCAGACTGGTGCTCAGGACACCTGCTGAATTCACACCAGAAACTGGATTCTGCTTTTCTCTAGTCTGCATCAAGGCTATGAACATAAGCCCACTGGTTTGCCTTGTCCTCTCCTCCTATGGTTCTCCCACCTTCTATAAATAAATATACACAAGGTATGCAATTAGAGCATCTCTCAGGACAGGCAATCACTGCTTTCTGCCTCCTTCCAAACGCAACCAACCAGGAAGCAAAATAAAAACTATAATCTGATTTGAAAAAAAACCTCATTAACTCTCTTCCATTATATTATTGTCTAAAAGAATTATTGTACAATTGTACATTGTACAGACTGTACAATCCGGTAGTGAATAAGCAGGTATTTATCCTAAATACAGATCCAATACTACATGGCTAATATAATAATATAACAAAATACTGCTCATCATTTCCTAATGACGCACTGGTATCATGATTCATGGTATCAGTAGAGTTCTTTGCTTTAGCTCTCCACAGTAAGAACAACAGGGTTCCCAAAAGGTCATAGGAATTTTCTTGTCAAAGTTAATGCAGTAAACCCTTCATGGAATCACAGAATTTTCAGAGTTGGAAGGGACCTCTAGAGATCATCTAGTCCAACTCCCCTGCTAAAGCAGGATTGCCTAGAGCACATTACTCAGGACTGCATCCAGGCGGGTCTTGAAAATCTCCAGAGAAGAGGACTACACAACCTCCCTGAGCAGCCTGTTCCAGTGCTCTGTCACCCTCACCGTAAAGAAGTTTTTTCTTAGGTTTGAATGGAACTTCCTATGTTCCAGCTTGTGCCCGTTGCCCCTCGTCCTGTCACTGGGAACCACTGAAAAGAGTCTGCCTCCATCCTCCTTCAACCCGCCTTTTAGATACTTCTAAGCAAGAATAAGGTCTCCCCTCAGCCTTCTCTTCTCCAGGCTAAAGAGTCCCAGCTCTCTCAGCCTTTCCTCATAAGGGAGATGCTCCAATCCCCCAGTCATCTTTGTTGCCCTATGCTGGACTCTCTCCAGTAGTTCCCTGTCCCGCTTGAGCTGGGGAGCCCAGAACTGGACACGGTATTCCAGTTGTGGCCTCACCAGTGCCGAGTAGAGGGGGAGAATGACCTCCCTCGACCTACTGGCCACACTCTTCCCTATGCAGCCCAGGATTCCATTGGCCTTCCTGGCGACAAGGGCACATTGCTGACTCATGGATAATTCACTATCTACCAGGACACCCAGATCCTTCTCCTCAGAACTGCTTTCCAGCAGATCCACCCCTAACCTATATTGGTGCGTAGCATTCTTCCTCCCCAGGTGCAGGACCCTACACTTGCTCTTGTTGAACCTCATTAAGTTCTTCTCTGCCCAGCACTCCAGCCTGTCCAGATCACGCTGGATGGCAGCGCGGCCCTCTGGAGTGTCAGCCACCCCTCCCAGTTTGGTATCATCAGCGAACTTGCTGAGGATACACTCTGTCCCCTCATCCAGGTCACTGATGAATATATTGAACAAGATTGGACCGAGGATTGACCCCTGGGGGACATCACTGGTTACAGACCTCCAACTTGACACTGCTTCAATGTAGTTAAATGGGAAAAAACCACTTCTGTACATGGCACTGAACCTGGGACATATTTCAGGGACTGACACTTGTGCAGTTTGCTTCAGAAACATTCCAAAACTATACCAAGGTGAAATATTGACTGATCCTAATTTGGACAGGCCCATTCACTTTCCAAACCTATTGGCATATTTTAAGTTACATTTCTGTTGACACTTCTCCCCCTCACTTTGTATCTCTAGGTGCCTTTATGAACTTATTTGAGACTCTAAGTGGAAAACTCAAACAAACTTTTAGTTTTTTAATCAACTGCTACCTAACCTATCAAAAGTATCAGAAGATCAGAATCACCACCTCCATTTCACAAAAGGGAAGCGGCAAAGTCAATACAATCTTCTGAAGTCATCCCACAGGTCAGTGGCAGACAGACAAGATGGTAATTTGGGCTCCATAGTGCTGTACAAAGCAGCTCCATGCAATATAGCATTGCGTCACCTCTCAAAAAGCAATGAAGTCCTTGCATGCAAACATACTGGCAAACGTCAAGTGGGAGGAACTGGAGTTGTATTCTGGAAACCCAGGCTCTGGCCCATAAACATTTTAATTTTGATGGCTGCTTTTTACACTCTTGATTAACAAAATATATATATAGTGAAAGATACATTTGATTTTCCAAAAATTATCAGCTATTTCATATTCAAAGTAGTCATACTAACATATAATCTGTAAATATGCAGTGTGCTATTTAATTAACCTATACTATGTGGGATAATTTTAGGGGCAAACAGCTACCAAGGCTGTGAAATTGGTACTTAGAAATTAACTTGTACAAGAACCTTCTTTGGGAACAACTGTCTCAAGACTGAACGGTTTTCTTAACACGTGCACCGTAAAGCAAGCTGTAAAGCTTGACAAAGTGTCATGATCTGTTCCATACAGGAAGCTAGGTTAGATGGGCTTTACATCTCTGAGAACTCCCAGTGAAATTCCACATAAAGGTATACCATCAAAAATTTAGTAGGCATAAAAAATGAGTGCATCTATATTTTAGTATCTGCACAGAGGTAACTCACAGATGTCAGAGCTGTTTCTGAAGTCACAAGCATCTAGGAAATTATTAACACATAGGATTATCATACTCCTGTAGGTGCTAGCACAAGATCTCTCTTAACTTACTACCACAGAGGCTCTGGCCTGCCCTGACCTGAAAAGCAACATTATTTACTCTTATGGGACTCTAGAGATAGGTGGCCCTAAAGCATGCTGGTGAAAAAGGTAAATAAATAGGAAAATAGATGAGCATTAAGGAGCAGTACATCACCACAACAGAACCAGGCAGCAGACAGCAGTCTGTTCCACATTACAGATGGCAATGTATTCAGGCTACAGTCTTACGGGATTTCCTTTGTTGGAAGATGCAAAGCAGGGATACTCCACATTTTAAACAGAAGAAAAATAAGCAGTACCTTTTCAAATACAGCTTATTCATCTGACTCAGTCAAGCCCATCTGACTGACTTTTGCTACCTGAACTTCATGTACACGTCACTCCCTTTAAGATGCTGCAATGAGAAAACCTGACCTGGAAAAGGAAGTTTTAGAAACAAGCCTGATGGGGAAACCACACGAACTGCCAAGGCCTGACTCAGTTTTGTGTTCACTGTAATCAAAATCCCAAGTTGTACTGAGTCAATGACAGAGACGGAGAGGTTTGGTTCTTTAAACACCAGACAATTCTACTTGCATTAAGTTACTTTCCTCCCTCACCTCCCATCCCATTTCCTCCTTTCACTTACCAAGGGCTTGGTTTCATCTTCATCTTTGAAATAGTAAAGCTGGTCACCCTTGAGAACAAACCAGCGTGTGTGCCAGGTCTTGACGAAGCCTCCTTGCTTCCTCAGCCACCCACACTTCATGGCACTGTGCCGCCCTTGGCTTGGTGGGGGAGTCTCTGCTGAGCCGTTGTTTTCTTCCATAGTGGGACTGGGCAACTCTCCTGTTGAGAAAACAAGAGGAAAAGGTAAAATAATTAGATTATTATCCAGGCAGTAGCTTGCTCCTTTCAACACAGCTGGAAAAGAAACACGCCCCAACTACAAAAGTGCACTAGAAAAGCACCTACCATCTACCTGCTTATTCTCATACTAGCATGCCATCAGCTGAGAGAATATTACTCCCCTATAAAAGACAATAGTAATAATGAACTGAGCTGCTAAAAAGCAGGCAAGAGGCAAAAGATTTGTTCAAGTACAGTGTAAGATATTTTAGCTGGCACTGAGGAAGACATCAGCTGTTTCTTGAGGTGAGTTCTGCTGGATTACAGGCAGTAACAAGGAATAAACTTACAGTACATCTTCAGACTAAGGAAAGTAGTATGCTTCTCACTACTGGACCTCCCCATTTAATATTCCCTGAGAGGCTTGGGGCTTTCAGGGAATATTAAAGAAGCCTCTGCTTCTCCGGAGATTAATATATGCCACCAGACAAGTAGGCTTTTGTTTTGTTTTGGTTTGTTTGTTTAATTTAATGGAATGGTGACAGTAAATACAAGAATAGCTGCATATCCCCTCATACAAGCAAACCCCTGACTAAAGTGGGTGTGTGTCCAGTCACGCTTATTACAGACACTTTGCAAATCACACAGAATTGTAAGTAATGGTAATGGCTTCAAACTGGAAGAGGACAGATTTAGATTTGATCTCAGGAAGAAATTTTTCACTATGAGGGTGGTGAGGCACTGGAACAGGTTGCCCAGGGAAGCTGTGGAGGCCCCATCCCTGGAAGTGTTCAAGGCCAGGTTGGATGGGGCTTTGAGCAACCTGGTCTAGTAGGAGGCGTCCTTGCCCATGGCAAGGGCATTGGAACTAGATGATCTTTAAGGTCCCTTCCAACCTAAACCATTCTACGATTCCATGATTCTATTAATTTTGGCACATCAACTCAAGGCACGAGAAGTATGTCAAAACCAGAGCTGAAGTGTGGAATTAAACTTGACAGTTTCATGTGGCTTTTCAGCCTTGTTAAAACAACACTTTTTAACCAACATTGGACAGTCACGAATCTTCCTGATGGATTTTGTACATACAGTCATGCAGTCATGTGCTTAACATTCATAGTGAAACGGCTCTTCCTGATCCCCTATTAAGTCTAGAGCTCAATAAACTCAGGATTTTGAGTTGCAAGTTCTGATATTTCCAGTTTAAATACAAATCAAACTGAGACCTACACATGCCAAATAGTGTACACCTAAACAGAATAAAGTGTGACTATAACCACAAACACAGCAGTGTGCAAAATTAACGGTGAAATTTCACTGTCTGTTAGTGCTTGAAGAACAACATGTTTCTTTTCTTTCTAGGCTACCACTGGCAGCCTTTCTTGCCTAGTCAGGAACTTGCACAGCTGTTAGGGCTTGGGAAAGTTGGCTTCATAGGTAATGTATTTATTGTTTCTAAACATCAGGGTGAGAAATGAACAAAATATTCTACACATTGCAGGCAGGAGACATCTCTGACTAAGAATATCTAGACCAAAGCTTCTTGTTCTGACTTTGGCAAAGTAGATTGGTGAGTCCAAGCCTGGCACTCCTGCTCCAGTCCCCTGTACAGCAACAATACTGTTCCTGAACATAGTAACAGACATCAGCACTGCAAAGGTATGTGCTCAGCTTCTAAGGTAGATTAGAAACAGAGATACACATTCATTTGACAGAAAAGACCATCCCTCTGACAACTAATGAAAGTACTTTGTCTGGGTAGTGTTACATCATTGTAAAATAAATTGCAGTATAATCAAGCAAAAATAAATAGATCGATAGATTCCAGTCAGGAGTGCTTTTTCAGCCCATTTCTCTTTTGGTTCCTTCTTCCTACCATTCACACTTATCCTCCTTTGTAACAACTTCTCCAGCTGTCATCTCTGCTGTGCGTTTACACCTTTCGCTTTTAATATCTGCACACAGTCTATTGTCACTTCCCTGCTCTGGGCTGGATCCTGGAATCCGATCTCCATGATTAAAACTCTTAACTGCCCTGTGCGACTGAGGTTAACGGGCCTCAACACAAGCACAGAGCTTTCATCTACTCAGAAAAAGGGAAAGAAAATCTTTCTCCTGCCTCTTTAGGGTTCTCCTGGAGTCACCCAGAACACTTGTACTGTTACACATACTTGAGCAAAGTCTCCCTGCAAAACATACAAATGTGTCTGGCTCTCAGCAGAGCAGACAAAGATTTTTTTTGTGCCTGGGTTACAATTACATCCTAACAAGAAAGAACCAGTTGATGAACCCGCAGACCACACTGACAGAGGGTTTCTGTGAGGGTTATGTACCGTCAGAGTACATGCCCTGAAAACTGCAGCTCTGGTGCTGTGGAGTGTATCAGATGTTGCAGTGAGTTTCTGAACTGAACCTTGCCTCCTTCCAACCTGGAACTGCAAGCGGAGATTCAGCTGCCACTAGAAAAACGAGCTTGCTTTCTCAGTGCCTTGTTCATAAACGTCTGCTCACACTTCAGGGTGCTCTGGGCTCTTGTAATATTTTTCATTCACTTTGCACTGTAACAATTAACTATGAATGCAACAAAGCAGTGGCCAAGCAGCCTCTGAAACCCCTACAGCTCTATCCCTGGATGCCCAAGCTCTCTCACTTGTTACCTTAGCTCCTTAGGAGGAGAAAAACAGGTAAAGTGAAATTATTTGCAATAAGCCATGATCAGATAATCTCCAAGAACGAACTTCATCCATACACAGCAGGCTTTATTAAACTGACTTGTACTCTACCTCTGCTTATCACTGTGTGTGGTGAAAGCGTGTCAGGAATGAGGACAGACTTATCTGTGCTATATGAGATCATTCTCTCCAAAAGGGCACTCAATTCATAATTGGTATTTTTTGAATACGAACAGAAATCCCTTGGATGCTGCTGGTTTTTGGCTGGGCCAAAGTAGATGCCAAGAAGCAGCCCTTCAACTCACATCCTTAGAAAGTGAATTAGCAAATATTTGAATGAAAGCATTGTAAACAGCACGTAAGCTATTGCAATTGAAAAGTAAGGAACAAAATCATTACCCATAGGCTACATCCTGCTCCTTGCTGCACAATCATAGAAACTTACGGCTCTCAGCTTCAGCTAACCTGATCAGTTTACCTCCACTGCTTGGGCCAGCCTCAAGGCAGGAACAAAGGAAGAGTTTAAATACAGTAATTATGTGTATCACTGCAGCCTTAAGGACACTGGGTCCCTATTATACTTGGATCACAAACAAGAATCTAAATACCAAAGTCAAAAGCAATTAACTTCATGGACAAAAGGCTATTTTTCATTTCATTCCACAAAGTCACATTTCACTGGTGTTGACATCAGTGTATAAGCTAAATATTTGGATTTTAGCTAGCCAGGGAACCTGTTAATTGATCTACATCTCTTTGTCTGGTAAAATTTGTATCTTAAACTATTTATGCAATACAAATGAGGTCTAGGAGAGATGACATTCTACTGCTCCCAAGTCCTCGCAGGCAAGTGTAAGATCTCCATTAATGCACTAGTATATCCTTGGACACTTTCTGTCTAAAACAGTTGTATTATTACATTTATTAGTGATTTAATGCTCTTCAGCAGTTGAAATTTCAGCCACCTAACTTGTTTTTATTAAAAGGAAGTATATTTACTCATGAGGTTAATTTTATTTGTTGTTTACCATCTCTCCTTCCCTTTCAGAATCTGCCTACTACAAACCAGACTCAGAATCAGAAACTCCAGCAGCTGGCTCACTTTCACTAGTTGTTTTTACAGCTGCTTCAACACCAAGATCATAAAAATAAATTGCAGAAATATCAGGGTGCTGGCACTGATGCAGAGAACAGCGAGGTGCAAACAGTATGTAAATAACACAAGACAAAGTGTGGAATTACATCAACATACTCCAAGTCCTTTCACTCTCATGAGACGAGGCAGAAAGCCATGCATTTTCAAGCACTAAATGAGCATATTCCTCAAACCCATCTTCTGAACAGGAAACACAACTTGTACTTGCTGCCAGAGTCAACTCCACTGACTTGGCCAACCTCCAGTTTAGGTAATGACCAGAACTGCACAAATGCTACATGGTCTATTCATTTGAGGCTGGCTCCTGGGCTTGTCTGGACATCAGGAGTGCAAAGTAAACAAAATGAGAAATGTTCCCTGACGCACAGGCTCTGCATCAACATCTCCTAGTCCACAGAGCCTGTCAACACTGTTGCCCGCAGCCCAACTTTTTTCTGCTCCCATAAGGTCATCTGCTCTCTCAGTAGTCTGTCTAGTAGGCAAATAACTGCCCTTAGCCGGTGTGGAAGGGCTGTGCTGGTGCCACACACTGGAAGCAGGGGAGTGGTTCTCCTCAGCTACCACTCAGTGCTTGAAATACGGAATTGGGCAACTCCCCCAGATCCCAGCACTTTACCAGGAAATAGTCACAGAAGGTCATTAAAGCACAGCAAATCCAGTTACAATCAACAGTCACAGGATTGCACCCAGACGACCCATTTGGCAAGAAATCCTGATGGTTTGCAGTACGTTTTTATTCTCACTGAAATTTCTCATGGCCAAGATAGCACATTTCAAGCATTCACTGCCAGCAACCCTTCTTCATCCTTGCTGTTGCTCAGATGCTGTATCAGGTCCTTTTCAGCCCAGTGTCAGCCTGGCACAACATGGATGAAGATGAGAAGCCACCAAAGCTCCTGCTCCCGAACCGTACTCCTACAGCCTGTTGCAAGGTCTAATCCCCTTGCTCTCCCAAAAGGGCAAGCAATGCAACATTGCATGGAGATGACTTCCCCATGTCAGACACATTAACAGATATCCAGTAAAAGGCTGCAATTTTGCAGCAACAATTGACTTGGTAATTGATGAACATACCTGCCAAATATATACACACACATACACACGTGCAAAATTCATAAAAATCTTTGTGACACAACACTTCTATATAAAATTAGATTACTTCAATACTGCAAAACTTACATGAAGAGATATAATTCACTTTCCAAGTGATGTCTAATTTTGTGTTCCTTCCTACTTATTTCCCATGAGCTACATAGAGCATTAGGTGCCTAAGTTTAAGGTTATCAGTATCTTTCAGATATGGAGTGCTGCCTCTGAACAGTAAGTTTCCTTTTCAATTTTCCTGGTTTAGTCTGGCTGAGTAACAACTTCATAAAACCATTTAGTATGTGAAAACATTGTCTGCATTTATCTTACTCGTAATACGTCTCACGACACCTGAATCCCTGCTACAACACAGGCACGTGTTTGTGAGCAACTGCTGCAGGAAGCAAAAGATTTGCCTATTTCCCACCATCAGGTTGCTTCAAATCAGTTGCTACTCATCTGTTTTGTCCATCGGATATTGCACATGGAAGGAAAAAAAACGTCAAAGAGGTAAAAAAATACTTAAAAAGAGCATTGGCTTTCTGCTAGTGCTTAGCAACCATTTTTACGAGATGCACATTGCAAGGAGCATGTCTCAAGTTCTGTCACTGCAAGGACAGATTTTAAAGCATTTCTGTCTTGTTCTTTTTCAAAAGCTGCAGCAGCTCACTTGCCAGTAGCTTTCCTCCACAAGCTTTTAGAACAGACATTATACTTTTATCCAGAAGTTTTTCTGGGACATCTGAGAAACCTTTTGTACTACTGGCAGTAATACCCCTAATCACAGACACATCTGGCTGTTCTGCATTCCCCACTCTCATTTTTGTCCTATCAGGGACAGCCTGAAGATATTTTACTTGAAAGAATTTCACTTCCAAGGCCTAAATAATTACTACTTAGGCAATAAAAAATTGAGAGGTGTTAGCAGCAGCCAGATTGTAGAAGGCCTGATCCACTGCCCAGTGAAGCTAAGGGAAAGACTTCTATTACTTTCCAATGCATTTTGGGATCAATTCCAAAACCAAGACCCAATAACTTTGCCAGAAAATTAAAGTCTTGGTCAAATATAATTCTTCAGTACATTATTTGCATTTCCACACCAGAACCATCCTACAGATATTCCTAGACTAGCCAAACTTTAACAAGCCCACTGTTCACTTACAGGAATTCAAGCACAGCTATAAATAGCCCAAATAAAAAGGGACTAGAGAATTTATAAAGAACATAAGAAGGTATTCAACTTCTTGTGAACTACAATGGAAATTAGTTAACAAATTCTGCCAGGCATCTTTGAAAACATCAGCTTTTGTGTGTGCATATTTATCTTCTATGCTTTTGACTAGTGTTAGTACACATGTGCACAGCTTAAACCCTATAGATGAGGTCTGGACACTAGTTCACTTCCCATCACCATAACCCCACAGTACCAGCTGCATTTGTCCCAGTATGAATCTGCCCATGGTCTAGCGTCACTGACAGGCATCAGACATACCTTTAGGAGCCGTATAACGGACTAGTCACTCAAAAAACTTCTGCCTTATTACATTCAGGACAGGACTCAGCCCAAGACGGCAGACAGGAGGCTGAAGTGTGCCAGACACTTTGCAATTGCTTTTGAAATAGCAATGATCAATAGTAGTGCCTCCGTATTTAGTGTGGTCTTCGGTACAAAATGCTGGCAGATGGGGGGACTGTGGAGTCAGAACCTCTTTCCTTCCCTTTGTCCTTTCTGCAGTCAGCACCAAATGGAGCTCAGATTTAGTCCTAAACACATCATTTCTCTGCTTGCTAGAAGACACTTCTTCCCCATATAGCAACAAATCATATTGGCTTCCTTGGTAGAGATAGCTAGGTAATTAAGTATTTCAAAGCATCCTCTATATCTGTCAGCTGCTGCTATGTAAAGCAAAGCAACTGCAGCAGTTCTGTGAGTACAGCATCATGCTGTCACATCAGTATTTTGGGTAATTGTCATAGGTTAACTTTTGCTGCCTTTGCCATCAGCTCCTATTCTGTTTAAATCCATGAGCAACATTCAGACAAACCCTTTCTTGTCCTTCCACTACTGTTGTGGCAGCAGGAGGCATAAGGAAAGTGCACAGCTAAGAGCACTTTGTCCATTACAGACTCTCTTCTGACACCTAGAAATGACACTTTGTTCTCTCCATCACTTCCTAATCCCACTGCCTTTCCTGAGTCAAGATGGACTCCACTTGTAGAAGACGTGTAACTGATAGACATTTACATACAATATGTCTGGCTACCTTTTCTCAAGTACAGGTATACCGTCTGATTTAGCAGTGATTATGAAATGTCATACCACAAAAAAGGGGTTTAAAGGCTTAAGGAGCAACTTACAAGGGTAACACCATCTCTGTTATGCATTTGCATATTTATGTGCGTTATTATGCACATTCGTCCTCAGCTTTTCCTCACATGGTAGCACACAGTTGCAAGACAAGGTTGCTGCTACCAATGTGATTGGAAAAGTGAAGGTGTGAATAGAATGGAGTGGTTCCTCATCTTCTAGGTTTCTGCCTGGGCTTCCACTTCAGGTGTCTTACTCTGTAAAAGTGGTAATGCTAGAGAGGAATTGACAGATGGACCACTCAGGAAGTAATCAAAGAGTTGCAGTCAATGGCTTACTGTCTAAGTCACGAGCAGTGATGAGTGGTGTTCCTCAGGGGTCGGTACTGGGACTGTTGTTTAACAACGTTTTTGGCAACATGGATGTTGGGGTTCAGTGCACCCTCAGCAAGTTTGCTGATTACACCAAACTGTGTGGTGCAGTTGGCACACTGGAGGGAATGCATGCCATCCAGAAGGACCTGGACAGGCCTCAGAGGTGGACCCATGCAAACCTCATGAAATTCAACAAGGTCAAGTGCAAGGTCTTGCACATGGGTTGGGGCAATCCCAAGCACAAATACAGGCTGGACGGAGAATGGATCGAGAGCAGCCCTGAGGACGAAGGACTTGGGGGTGTTGGTGGATGAGTAGCTCAACATGAGCCAGCAATGTGCACTCTCAGGCCAGAAAGCCAACTGCATCCTGGGCTGCATCGAAAGAAGTACGGCCAGCAGGTTGAGGGAGGTGATTCTGCCCCTCTGCTCTGCTCTCATGAGACCCCACCTGGAGTACTGCATCCAGCATTAGGGCCCTGACATAAGAAGAACACGGACCTGTTTGGATTGAGTCCAGAGGAGGGCCATGAAGATAATCAGAGGGCTGGAGCACCTCTGCTATGAGGACAAGCTGAGAGAGTTGGGGTTGTTCAGCCTGGAGAAGAGAAGGCTCTGGGAAGACCTTATAGCACACTGGAAGGAAGACCTTCCAGTACCTAAAGGGGGCCTACAAAAAAGGTGGAGAGGGACTCTTTAGCAGGGAGTGTAGCCATAGGATGAGGGGTAACAGTTTTAAATGGAAAGAGGGTAGATTTAGATCAGATATTAGGAAGAAATTCTTTACTGTGAGGGTGGCGAGTCACTGGAACAGGCTACCCAGGGAAGTTGTGGATTCCTCATCCCTGGAAGTGTTCAAGGCCAGGTTGGATGGGGCTTTGAGCAACCTATTCTAGTGGAAGGTGGCCCATGGCAGGGGCCTTGGAACTAGATGATCTTTAAGGTCCCTTCCAATTCTAACCATTCTATGATTCTAAACTGCATACAGCAGAAAATCACTGGACAACTATCTAGAGAAGCATACAAAACTACAGACAAGGCAGAAAAGAGCCTCTGGTAACTGAAGTGTCAAGTGATGCAAGATGGACAAAGAAATGCAGAAGAGTTGGCAAGTCTCACAAGCTGAAATATTGAGCAGTGAAAATGTCAGGGAGCAAGTCAAAAGCAGGATCTGGAACAGCCAATCGACGTTCCAACTCCCACATGTTTCTCCCAACCAATGGGTTACCCTGCCTCTGAATATATGTCACTGAAAAACCTCAAACCCTGTTTACAGCTTCATACTTTTCATGGAGAAAGTGATTACAAGAACAACTTAAAAGTAACTTAATTCCCACATACATGGTGAATACTTCAGCACTTACTGGCTTCATTTACAAAAGAATTAAGAGTTGTGTCCAAGCATGATCTCAACAGATGATCTCTCAAAGTATAAAAATAATGTCTGGCACTACTCCTTGTTCTCAAAGACTGATGGCAAAAGGCATCTGAGTATGGGTGTCAGCAGCTCTCTGACAGTGAATCACTGAGAATGGAATAAGGCTGTGTGCTTTCCATGTTGTCCTATTCACACCAGTTAAGCCTTCCACACTCCTTGTAGAATTGACCAAGTGAATTAAGATGTTACAAGTTACATTCACTAAGCATGCTGACAGGTGGGAAAAATACATTCTAGTTTGTGCATGCCAGCAAAAGCCTCCCCCCAAATCTGCTGTGATTCTCCTAAATCAAAGGAGCACACTGGTTCTGCAAAAAAGGTTTGTGGTTGCTGGAGAGTGGGAGGAAGGAAGAGGAACATTTGCTGCCTGCACCACACTTCAAATTCATCTCTTGCTTAGAGCAAATACAGCCCCAGCAAAGTCCCAACTCTGGTAACAAGAGGCTAGCACAGCAAGTACCAGCTGGAGACATCTCTCCTGATACACAGATGTTCAGAGCAGGAGGAACATTTTTTCCGGGTGCCTCCATAGAAGCCACAGTGGAAACAAAGGCAGATTCAACCCACCTCAACCCACCCCACAATTACCTTTTAAGTCTTACATTAGTTCACATTTGAAAAACAGAAGTCTATGGACTTATTTTTGACGTATTTACTATTAACATTTCATGCAGAATGACTTCCTTCTGCTTTGTTAAGTACAATATAATGTGTTTCCTTTTCAGTTCAAAGAAGTTCAAGTAACAGCAGCATTTGGTATTCTGCTGAGAGATCCTCTGAAGTAGACATCTCACACTTGAAAATGGCCCCAGAAGGACCACAGCATTACTGAAATGTATGCTTGGGAGCATCCCGCTCCCAGTGTCTCAGAGGAACTGACAGAATTACAGTACCTGCCTGCACTGAAATTCAGAATTAGCACGTCTATTTCTCACCCTCTCCAGAAGCACATGGACAGTGCAGCACCTGGGGGCAACTGTAATGGTGTGTGTCTGTTCACATTACATGTGTAGTGTATGCATCCAAAAAAGCATATGGATAGTAAACAGGTATGCATGTACTGTACACAGGTAGTAAGCACCCACCCAGCTTCAGGGAGTATCTTGGCACCGTCCCAGCTGAAGTAAACACGGGCAAGTCAAAACCAAAGGCTCAAACTTGGCACACTCCAGGATACATCTGCTTTCATTCCTACTAAACCCAGCACCAGAGCCAAGATTTGTGTCCCCTCTGCATGCCAACCGCAGCAGGACCTAAACTTAAAAGAGACCTACTTTTAAACAGAAATCAGTATAGTTTTAATGCTGTTCAGAAATGTTTTATATAAATGTTAATTGCCTCTGTCACGTAAAAACCTTAACCATACTGACATAAATTTCCATGTTAGAATACTGGAGACAATACAGTCAAAATTTTTAAAAGCAGATATGTGTCCTTCCATGGAAAAAGCCAACTCAAAACAAGCACCATTACTTTCCATCTTCTTCCCAGGGAAAGCATTAACTCGTACTTCTGGAATTAACATTTAACTTTTTTAAAACCAAATCTGCATCAGAAAAATAGAGTCCACAATTCTTCCTATATATTTCAGAAAGGAGTAGAGAGTATGTTATGCCATCTAAACTGTTTTAGTGAATGAAAAATTATGCTATAATACACCAATAAAGCCCTTTCCAGTAAAGCTCTAAGCAAGTACTTTCCCCAAATTCCTAAGCCAGCACCAAGACACTAGCCCTTGACTCTGAAATTAATTCATATGGAGGAACAGTGTAAATTCATGTGATCCTTATCCTTTAAAAGGTCAATCTCTGCATGGATGCTAACACTTACTTTTCCAGCTTGTACTGAATGAACCATTAAAGGCAAAGATGCAACTCTCTACTGTATTACACGCACAGTCTTCGGGTTCTGTTACTATAACCACACTTAAAAGGTGAATGCACACCTTCTTTAAAAGCATTCTGTGTTCATTCGTGTCTTTCTGGTCATTACATAAAACGCATTTGAAATCTGCACAACACAGAGCATAACTGCATGCTGCCATATTGGGTAGCCTTCCTCCTCACACTTGTCTGCTACGTGAATTGCGTGAGAAGCAGAACTAAAGTCAAGGGCACTTAGCGAGTAACTGGTTATCTTCAGTGACCTGAAAGCTAGCAAAAACCACGTAAACGTCTCTTTCTGGCATTGCTCCACCAAAAAAAAAAAAAAAAAGAAAAAGTGAAAAACAAGTTAAGTTACTCACCTATAAATGATTCAGAAACAGATGTGCACTTTAGTTACCTACACAAAACTTAAGGTAAACATTTCTTGGTTTGTTTACTTGAAAAAAAGTAGCAGGTAGTAGCAAAGCAACATCAGGCACTCTCCAGGTTTTAAGTAGGCTACAAAAAGAGAGACAGTTGCATCAACTAGGACTAACACTTCAGAGAAACAGCCACAAAAGCAGATGAGAAACAATCCAAAGATGGCAGGTCCTGAATCTGCAGCCACTTTGAAACTGTGCTGAGCATGTTCATGTTTACATAGTCCAATTTATTCAGCATCTACATTAAGAGAGGTAAGATATCCTGAGAATATAAATTCCTCCTGCTATGAATAACAGAGCTCATTAACAGCATAAAATAATGTTAAGAACAAACCAGCAAGATCTACCTTCTCTTACTCCTTTACAGAAAGGAGAGTCTGTGTTTTATATAGGTCACTATCTGCAGAGCAGAATATCAGTGTGCCCAAGGGAAAGGAGGTTATCACCTACATTCAGAGGGCCTTACTATTTCACATTACTGTAGTCAAAGCAACAGAGAAGCCTCGCCACCCTCCCTCAAAAAATAGCCCATCTCTCTATATGGACAACATTGCCCTGCACTGTTGCTTTCTCCATTTTTCTTTCTCTCTCCATTTAAATGGATGTGATTTCACAAGCCTGCAACTGCTGCCTTGGACAAGTACACCTTGAAACACAACCCCATGAACAGATTTCTCTAGTTTGTGTGTGAAAGGGGGGAAAAAAACCCTCATTGTTGGGGCTTTTCTTTTCACAAACCTGTAAGAATTCACTTCAGTGTTACCACTCCTGCCACCACTCATTTTAACTGAGCTCATCCCCTACAGCATGAAGTTGCAAGGAGTATACGCGGACCTAGATCTGGTTCATCTCTGTAGCACTACCCTAAAGATATAGCGCTATATTAAGCAAAACATGTTTTTTCCTCACTAACACAGGCCTCCTTTTCTTCACATCTATACTTAAAACACGTGGTGCTTAATTCTGAAATGTTTTCAGCACTAGCTCTGAAAACAGTGCTAGCTTATCTCCAAGATACACATTTGCTTTTTGTGACAATATAAGTCACTCATCACATTTCAGCTTTTTTTTTTCCTCCATCTTTCAAAAATTTGCTGACTGCAACAAATCAACAGGGAAATGAACGTGTAAGGATAACTCTTGAATGATATTAGTTTCTTGGGGAGTTGCCGAAAGCCACCAGTCATCATGCTAACACATCAAGATGCTTGCATACCGTAACATAAGTTGCACTATTAAAGTCAAGACAGTCTCTGTAAATTACCTAGTAGTTTGCTCAGCTAGCTAGTAACACTATGTCATCACTGACCCTGCTCCCTGCCTCCCTCCAAATTACATCCTCAGTCATGACTGAATAAAACTCATTCCCATTTGCAGCATGCTGTCAGAAGCAATAAATTACAGGACAGGAGAAAGTAAGCAAGTTCACATGAATATTACAGATACAAGTTAATAGCAGACAACAGTCATCGACTTGACAGGCAAGCATGGCTTGGATCACCAGGCTGGTCTGCTCATTTTGCTGTGCTAAAGGCTCTGGCAATGCTGTCAGCTGAAGTCCTTGCCGCTGTGGTAGCATGGGGTTAGCTTGCTCCTGACTAGCAGGAAAGTACATTTGTGGTCTTGATACAGACTGCTCTTCCTTTTGCACCTCAAGTGGAAAAGCAGTTTCATGCAACACGGCACATAGGCACTCCTCTCCCAGTGACTCTCCTTTTGGCTCTTCAAGCTTCACCCCGTCACTGACACCAGTCCTTTAAAAATTGTCATCATGACATGAGAAACCACAACAGCTCTGTGATACATACAATCAGCCAGCTAATGTTAATCAGTAAACAGCACAGAATAATAAAGTAAAGAAGGAAATAAAACAGAAAGGCCTTCCTACACATAGAACATCACTTCCACATCAGAACGAATAGGGCCTTCCCAGCCTAATAAATTCACTGTAAAGCTGGGAGGCCCATAACAATAAAAATCAAGGAAGCTTGATCACAAATCAAATGGTATGAACAAGGATTCATATTTTAAAAGGATAGAAAATTGTGCTGACCTAATTCATACTCCAATCCAGGACTTGAACAGACAAAAAGAGGAAGAACAGTAACAGAAATACAATGCAATGCAGCTCCTTTCACTTAATATCAAGTATATCTTCTGCACACTATTGTCCTCATGAAGAGAGACGTCAGGATTCCCAAGTGCTATTTTACAAGAATTCCTACCCCTCTTATTAATCTCTTATTATTAGCTGAACTATTTTAGCTCCCTTCTTGGATTTCATGCAACCTGTACATGGTAGTTACCACATCCAGGTTCGAGCTTTGTTCAAGGACCAGTTCGTCCCCATCTTCCTGCAGTTTTGGTCTTCCAGGAGCTTCAGTAGCCCTGCATAATGCATATGTAAGTATTTTTAGCTTTCCCTTCTTTTGGGGGGCTACAGGTTAAGGGAAAAAAGGACAAAATCAAATTTATTTCATAGAATAATTATTTTTTCCCCTCTGTCATCTACAGCAGGTGTCAAAATAGTAATTTCAAAAATATTTATTTTTAGAAAGAAGGAAAGGATACTTTTTTTCCCCTCACTTGTAACCTTCAGGTTACCTATAACTCATACCAACACAATCCTGCATTTCAAAAGCCACATGTTTTATCAGTGCAGGAAACTAACAGAAGTTTAAACCGGTGCCTCACAAATTCAAGCAGCTCCTTACTTGCCGAGGCACAGATTGTTTGAGGATTTATTTTTGCAGAATAAGGTGCATTCTGGGAAGTAAGAATTACATGAGTTGACTGCAAAGAGAAATACAGTAATCAGCACCACAGTTTATTCCACATGTAAGCCAGTACAGTAGAGCTGGGTAATGCTACAACTGCAACTTTTATTGTTTCAAAACTATCAGTTATGTACAATGTTTCCCAAGAATTATACCTACAACCAACCTCCAGAGCAGACATTGCAGACAAGCCAATGTAAGGCAATTAAATTAAGCTATTCTTCTAGTAACTTCAAACTTGACTTCCCTTTTCTTTGCATCTGCAACCCTAACTAAACTCTTACTTTTTCATCTACTCTTGATAAGATAATGATTCGAAAGTTAACTCTATTCTTCCAAGTCAGAAGGTAAAATTTCTAGATATCAACCCCACAGGAAGTAATTTTTGCTCAAAGTTGTCTGTTTTATATCACCTTGATTCATCACTTACCTAAATTTAGGAACCAAGTTTCATTAGAACAGATGCAGACGGAGTACAATTTTTCAACTTATCTTCCAATAGACACAATGGTTCTCAAGACAGTATTTCAACCTCACAAAAAACAGATCAGCCAGTGTAAATAATGGATGACATTGCAGCAACAATTGGGTTTTCTAGAAAACACAAAGAGCTTTGTACTTAGGGAGTTTGCAGAACAGATGCCCTAATTATTGTCTTGTGACCTGAGTTCTCTGTTTACGTTAGTTCTGGAAAAGCTTTTCTAATACTTCACTTTTTTGTTTTCAATTATTCCTAAGCCCTTTGTCTTTTTGAAGACATAAGACTGCTGGTGCTGCTTCAGAACTGTTAAGAGTAAACAACAAGATTCATCAAAAGCTAAGTAGAACCATGGCTGACCTGATGACTTTGGCATTGGCTCACCACAACCCTCTAAGGCTTCGGCAACACCAAAGAGATATAGACCATAACCTATAAATAGATAAAAGCAGCTAGAACTTGGAAATCCTCTTCATTTTACACAAATAGAGGAACAACTCCAATTTCATGCTTTCACTCAAAAAGTACTTGCAGTTATATTTCATCAGGAACAAAAATATGTTGCAGGCATTCCAGCTCTCTGCTAAACTAGGTGCAGATGATGAAGGCTTTTTTCCAAACATATGGAAGACAATGCAGCTGAAATCTCAGCTAGGCCTTGAAAGATCCTGTACATAAAGCATCAAGCTTTCTACAACACACAGGGAATCTAGGCGGTAACTACTATGATTTCATTTAATAGTGTGATTTAGGATGATATTACGAGACAGAAATGTTAAAAGAAAGTAATAAAAACCTTTCCATGTACCCTCAAATAAAGTCAGACGTTCATGTGTCATGTATCTGGACAACCTCTGCTTTCAATGGAAGCCTGATCTCCCCTTCAAAGGGAGGAAATTAGACAAAAAGAGAAAGAATGTACACCTCAGTACTGGCAGCCCCAGGAAACCCAAGACCAATGGACTAAATATATCACTTTCCCAACACCCCCAAGACAGACCAAAGCCTACAAGATATTTAACCTAGAGAGAAACTGAAAGCACAAGCACTTGCAGTCCTCAGTCTCAGCCACCAGTATATAAACCTCGCTCATTTTATCATTTGAGTAGTCATAGCATAGAAAGAACATTTCTGTACGTCCATTGCCAGTATAACTTCTGGTTATCACTGTGAAAAGAAGCCATTCGCTCCACCGTGTGTAGGTGGCTTTGTTCTTTTAATTGGTGTTGCAGGCAGCAAACACAGGTTTACCCAGGGTACATGTTTAGCTTCCTCAATGTTTAGTCTGTCCTCGAATATTAATATAACATTGACTGAATCCAAAACAATAAAAACACACACTTAAATCCCAGCTTCCCAGTTTTTTTCCCCATTCTGAAAATGTTTCCATACATTATAAATTATTTAATGGTGAACGAATTCTCCTTCCAAAGCTCCATCCTTTGGTACATAGTTTCATAGGAATTAGTTTGATCTGTAAGCTCTGCAGTAAGTAGTTTTGACACTTGGGAGCAGGATGTAAATTTTTCATGTGATACCTTTCTCTGGTACTTGCTGATTATTCAGAAAAATGTATATCCATGCTACAAGTTGATGCTTTAGTCTCTACACACAGTATGTTTGAAAATTCTCCGAAAGAGCAGCTATTTCTGGCTTAAGTGCCACAAAAATTTTGTGAATAGCCTGAAAGTTCAACCATTACCACTGTATTTCCAAGCATACATACACTTTGGTGTTCAAGTAGTGTCAAATATTTCTTATCAGACATATATATACACTTCACTGTAACTATCTGCATTAGTAAAACATGTAATGTGGCTGATCTAGCCATACAGATATCCTGTTCACATTGATACAGATTCTGTATAGCTACTGAAGAAGTTGTGTAAGTTTATTTCCAAATCTTTCAGTTCTAGTACTGTTGAAAACTTAACCTGTGCATTGTTAACTTTTCCTCCTTTTCATACAACTCCAACTGCAAGACAGATAAATTCAGCTGGAACCTTCAACAAAACTCACCATTTCCACTGGTTTTTTGTTTTTTTTTTAAGATTTTGTCGATGCAGGGAATGCAAGTTCTTGCAACTCTCTCTATTAAGGACATGTTCTGAAATAAATTTGCTATGAAGGCGGCAAGTACGACCAGTATTGGCTGGCTTCAGAAAGAAAACTGCATGAGTTTTATTACAGGTGAAATTTTCACTTATGGTCAAAAATTTATTGCTTTACGTCTCTGCTTCTGGGATACTCTCTTTTTAACAGACACATGAACTTTGTAACATTCCTTGGTCTATAAAGCAGATGCAAACTACAACTTACAAGTGCATTAAAAAGCAATGCTCAGTCCTACACAATGGATAAAATAAAAAAGCAACAAATAAGATCAGGGATGATGGTAGTGTCAGATGGTGTCACAAAATGTACTTTAAAATGGCATGTCTATCAAGTAACATCTTCAGGTTGGGCAGATTAGGGATGCATTCAGCAAAGAAGTGAGGTAATTAATGGGTCCAGTACACAGAATCACAGAATGGCAGGGGTTGGAAAGGACCTTTGGAGATCATCCAGTCCAACCCTCTTGCCAAAGCATGTTCACCTAGAGCAGGCTGCACAGGATCATGTCCAGGCAGGCTTTGAGTATCTCCAGAGAAGGAGACTCCACAACTTGTCTGGGCAGCCTGTTCCACCACCAGCTCTATCACCCTCAAAGTAAAGAAGTTTTTCCTCCTGTTCAGATGGAATTTTCTGTGTTCCAGTTTGTGCCCATTGCCCCTTGGCTTGTTACTGGGCACCGCTGAAAAGAGTCTGGCCCCATCCTCTTGACACACACCCTTTAGATATTCATAAGCACTGATGACATCCCCTCTCAGTCTTCTCTTCTCCAGGCTAAAGAGACTCAGGTCTCTCAGCCTTTCCTTATAAGAGAGATGCTCCAGTCCCCTGATCATCTTTGTAGCCCTCTGTTGGACTGTCTCCAGTAGTTCCTTGTCCTTCTTGAACTGGGGAGCCCAGATCAATGTTACTGTTCATGCAGGAAATACAGCTCAGTTAACCTGTAACTTGTTTCTTTCATACATTTGAGATAAACTAATTTTCATAAGGAACTGGTATGAATCAAAACAAGGTCAATCATTTCACTTTCTCAGGTTTGCCCCTCTACTGAATTCATAGCTCAGATGATGAATTACAAACAGGTATTTGTAGCTAACCTAGCTCGCAAGTGTGCAAGCTGCTTTACTGGTTGTCAAGACAGGGAAATACTGGACACACCACTTCTTTGATCTTGAAATCCCCCCCTCCCCAGAAACAAGTTAAGGACCTGGTTAATCTTTCACGAAAACTGAGCAGATGAGATTCTTTTCAGCATCTGAGCATCCAAAATCCTGTACGGCCCATATTTTTCAAAATTATTAATTACTGTGACTGGCTGAAGAACACAGTCAATTTTGAAGCTAAGTGCAAGATATGTAGAGCTAAATCACCAAAAGAACTACTTAATTTTCATCACTATCATCAGATCACTGTAGATTGCACCAAAGTTATCGCTAAGTATGACAGCAACTGAGGTTTTGTTTTGGCAGAATGGGACAAGATCCAGTAAACAGTTTTAATTTAAAAAAAACAAAACCAAAACTCACATGTCTTTTACTGTTACTCACTAAGTAAATCATTGAAAAAATTCACTTGCAACAATTACGTTGTTCTTTAAAGCTTGTTGAACAACCTATAAAGCGTTTCATTTTGAATAACTAGTATGAATGCGAAACAGGCCTGCATTCATTTTCTGGATCCAAAAATCTGCAGGTGGAGGAGGAGTGTGTACGTTAAAATCATTGACTTTAAACCATCTCCTTTCCCCCTGCCCTCTCCTTAACCAGTACTTTTTAAAATTTATTTCCATTTGTTTTATTCTGCTCAAAATTGGCAAATGAACATTCCCTTTATAAATATTTTGGGACAAGCAAAATATGTTCCCAGGAATTTACTAGGCAATGATTTACTTACTACTACTTTTATCCAGCTCAGTCACACAGCTTTTCCTGCACAAACACCCATACAGGTGATCCAAGCATAATACTGGCACAGCTGTGCAGCTGTGTTAAGCCTTTAACAGCTCTGCACCTGGTTCAACAGTTGAGAAATATAGGGGAGGTAGGGCAAAGCCAGTCATGAAAAACTCCACTTGCCCCTCTCAAATGGTGGCAGAGAAGCTAAAACCAGTCTCCACCTACTGTTCCTCCCCTTCCTAAACAGACCTGTACACTGTAAAGAACAGTGTAAGAAAATGCTCCTATCCATACTAAATGGTTCATTTTTCCCAAGAAGGGTAATGAGCTAAGAATGCACATTTTTAACAATCAAAAAAGACCTGTCGACTGTACCAAGAGGGCATTTTGATTTGCTTGTCCTGTAACAAGACTGACAATATCTACCACAGCCATGGGTACACAAATCTTTGCAAAAAATGGTGCAACGGAGGTCCACATCAGAGTATTTTGTGAAGGAGTCTTCATTGAAAAACAATGCAGAGAAGGAGGAGAAGAGATCATACAAAGCAGTACAGCCATAACCTATCCATTTTACTTGGTTTTACAACCCTGAAACATTTACCAAATATTTTGTAGAAGAGGTCTGCAAAAGGCATTTAAGAGAAGCACCAAACTCTCCCAGTGATATTTGCTCCAGACCGCTAATTCTGCAGGATATAACCAGAGTATGAGGACAGAAAAGGAACTGGAAATCACAACCTGAGTGGTAACTTTAGGGCCCGATTATAATCTTTTCAATCCCAAAGCCCTCATAAAGCAAGGATAAGACCATCTCCAAAGAAATCTGTTTTTGTCAGGAGGACAACTGAACGTAGTGACCAACATCACTGCCACTACAAATCCAGGGCCTACAGCTACCGTACCATCACACAGAAATTACAAGAGACAATTCAAAGTCTGAAGAAAACATTGCAACCAGCTCTTTGCATCTAGAAGATAATTAGATACTGGTAGGAAAAAAAAAAAAGAGTTGTCAGATGGCAGCTCTTTCACAGTATTAGAGGCAAGATTTATACAGAATTTTAAATTAACAACAATATAAATAAAGAAGTAGACGTTTATCACGGTGATCACTTTAAGTTGATACCTAGTAACAAATCTTTGTATGTGATTTACTGCCAAATCCATGTACATGCTCAAGTGTGCATAACAGCTCCTGAGAAGATGAATAGCATCATTTTAAGACTGTTAAAAGTGCAATTATGACCACATTCCTACCAGACAGTACTAAACCTTAGACTTCACATTCTCAAGAAACATCCCATCTTTCTAAATATTTTCTCATCTCAAACTTGAATTTAAAGGCCTACTTTTCATTGAAACTCATAATTTCAGAAACATCCTAATATCTTAAAAGTCAACACAGTATATGATTTGTTATACAGACCCTAGTTTACAATATGCTCTCAAAATCAAGCAATGCAGTATTTCAATTAAAAAAAATCATGGAAGTGATAAGCTCCCACTAATAGTTACAATTAATGAATGAGTGCTTGCTGGTGGGAAAGTGTTTTGGGAAGTTGTTGACCGAGCCCCCTTCAACACAATATCCAACTGGACTGTTGCACTGCTCCTAGAAATTGGAATCTAACAGTTTGAAAAGGTGACACACATACACTTAACAATAGGTCTTCTGTGCAGACAGAACACGACTTCAATTCAGAATAGATGCTGAGGGGAACCTGATCATATCCCTGTGTCACACTTTACACGGAGGACTAAGCCACAGTTTATCCTTTGAATTATTCAATTGTGAAGAACACAAAGTGAAAAGAAAGGAAGAAAATTGAGATGTTGTCACCACAGTTGACAGACAAAGGAAGTCTAGACACATCTGGATATCATGAAAGCAACATATTTTAAACAGTTCTTCTCTCTGGAAAATACGCATTAGATGTGCTAAACTCTAATTCCAAGTTATCTGAATAGCAGTTTAGAAATACAAAAGAAAAAAGAAAAAAACAAACCAACAACAGAAAAAGGAGCAAATTTCTACTGGCAAAACCAAAAAGCCCGTGATAAGCAGCATAGCACACGATGGAATGAAAAAAGTCAAAACCAGTTCTAAGAGGAACAGATTTCAACACAGTCTTCCAGAACAAAGCTGCTTTATCATCTTTATTATGGTTCACTGGGAAATTTTACTTCATGTTTGCTGTAAGGAAGGAAGGACATTAGCAGCTCTCGCAGCAGTGTGACATTTCCTGAAAGACTGCTGAGGAATGTGGCATACGCCAAAAGGTATCCCACATCTGGGACTTGGGGAGCATCCTGGCATAATTCACCTCATGGTCCAGATTTTCATGAGAACTTATCATTCAAGCAACCCTGAGACAAATCTTTTTGTCAAGGAATTACTTAAAGCTTGAATCTGCAAAGCAAAACCTTAGCAAGCTCTCCTAGCGTCCCTGAAAAAAAGGCTTTGATAGTGGTAATTTGGAAGCCATGGAACAATTTACAAAACTCAGACTTTGTCAAAGCTATTCTGGATTTTTCCTTCCTATCCTAAGGCAGTGAAGTGGTTGTTCTTGTATAGAAGCCTGTCTTTAAAATTTATAAGACGATTTGATCCTCATGAGAACTGCAAGAATCACATTTGATGGACAAAGAACAAACAGAAGACACTGCAACTCTGGCCTATTTCTTGCAAGATTCACATTTGAAAAATACAATTTGCCTTCTCTGAAAAAAATAGCCTGAAAGGAATACAGAGTAAACATACATCTCTTTCTTCATTACAGTTCCATAACAGTGGTAATATGTAACAATTTATTTCCAAACTTGCTTTTCAATTCAACACAGAAAATAATACATGAATATCAACATATCATCAGCTAGTTTACCGAGTTTGATTTTTCTCCACTGGAAACAACAAAGACAACTTGGAATATATTCAGGGCAGAGGAACGAAGATGAATGAGCATTTGGTTGGACAGACACCGTGATAGCCAAGAAAAGAACACAAAACATTCCACAAACATTTGAAGTGTGCAAACACCAAGAATAAAAACAACAACTTAAAGGGGAAGATGATAAACATCGGCTTACTAAGGCAAGCAAATCATTGGCTTGGGAAGCACATCAGGAATAGCCACTGGCAGCAATACAAAGCATCAATGTTACCTTCCCACAGTGTGCTTGAGTGAGTTAATAGCCCCTTGTTTAAAGAGCAAAAACGAGCACCACATTTCCACTGCCCAGCAAAAGCCTTCAAGCATTCAGTGAGGACTCCTCCTGTATCAAACCATTTCTTCAGAGCCAGAAATGCAAGTACACCATTTGGCATAAGTTCTGTTTTTCCACATTCTACACTTTCATCCAAATTTGTACTAAAAAAAGATGCTCTGGATAGTATTCGAACATCTTCATCATCCTGATGACTACGATTCCATAAACCCAAAGCTGTTCATGAGGACCCTAACATAAACACAAAATGTATATTCTGAAGACATGCTTATTTTACTGTTTAGCCAAAAAATTTCTCAGTATTGCTACCGCCAGTTGTTTCAGATTTCCCATGTTTTGAGGTCTGCATGATTTCACATCAAGCTCAAAACGTTAAATGAGGTCCTGAATTTATGAAAATACAGCAGTTCAGGAAAACACACCTTAGTATCCCTCACTGCTAATTATTTCCAGTCTATGTGAAGAAATCATCCCATTTTTACAGTGTTTTTTACTAAGACAGCACCTATCCTGTACAGGTCAAAACCAAGGATTTAAGCATATGAAGAAATTTGTGGATGTGTGATGGACAAAACAGCAGTAACGATGAAACATTTTTATCTGTGAACAATTAAAGTTTTTTCCATGAACTACATGGCTTTGTTTGCAAGAAGTTTTCCTCCTTCAGTTTAACAGCTGGAATAACCATAAAACTATGTTCAGCATTTTTCAACTCACTGCTGGCTTTATACTTGTTTCTTACATTATGTTTACCTGATTCTTGTTATATTAGTATGTGTAGCATTTTTCTTAGCAATACATTTTTCGCCCTCTTTATTTGGTTTCAGGACATACTGAATACAATGTAAATGGAAGCCTTTGTGTGGGGAAGAATTACATCAGCTATCAAAAGCCCACATCAGATGTACCTTGAGGTCACAAAGAGGATCCCTCATGCAAACAAAATGCCAAGACCTTGTCAGCAACACTTAGGGTAACAACAACAGTACTAAACCAATGGTAATAGCTTTTTTGAAAGAAAGGTGTGTCAAACTGTATCAGTGAAATAGTATGGATTGTGAAGCTGCTGACACTAACCTCTACAGTAGGTTGAAATACTGAACACCAGTAAGTCCAAAAAGTGCTGAAGGCACATTAATATCCACACCTAACTGTCCCCAGTTTTCTGCACAGTGGTTCCTTTCCTGGGTTCTCTAAGGTCTCTGCCAAATTTTAAGAACCTGTCTGAAAGCAAACACAGCAAACTACAAAACATACTGCTATGTAAAGAGGGTAAGAGATGCTCAGTGGAAATGACCCACAATTTCACCACATACAAGGAACCTATTCACCCTAAACCTGTCCATGAAATTCTCAGAGCCCTCTCCTGTGCTAAACATGTGCCATATACGTTACCTGAATGAATGCACACAGTAATGAAATATTATTCCTTTTGGTCCATTGTACACAGAGGCTGCAATTACAATCAGCTCTCAGGTAGGTTACAAACACAAAGATACTTGGAAGCTTGTCTTCTGTTGTCTCCAGAGCACGTTTTTTTTATTTGCCATCCCCACACACCCACAAAGGGACCAGTCAAAATCTGGCTGTCAAGAAGAATGATAAAAATTTGTTCTTATTATAGCATATTTGTATTCAGCCATCACACAAGCTTACAAGAGTTCATTGTACTTTGATAACTAAAACTCTTCTGTTAAACAGCTTCTCCATTTTAGCTGAAAAAAACCACAACAAAATTAGCGTAACTACGCAAAAAAAGTGTAAGTTATCCTGAAGAACTTTCTCTAAATTAATTACTGAGAAATGACTGAATCATTCATAACTTACTTTATAATTTGCTGATGCTTAAGCCTCTTTATGTGGCTTTTAAAATGTTGCAACATAGATCCTAAGTGAGAACATGAAATTATGAATGGCTAACTGAAATGACAGGGAACTCATTTTCATCATTGCTCAACAAAAGCAGCAGTTCCAAGTTCACCATCACATTTAAGACAATTCTCAAGGCACTGAAACACTTAAGATCATTTCTATTTGTTCCTCCACCCCAAATGCCCAAACTAATGCAGCATTATTGTAAGATGCCACCCGGAACTATTCAAAGTTTTCCTGCATTCTACATCGAGATAAAATCCAGTATTTTGCTTGGTTGTGCTTGATGTTTGTGATCAGTAACATGATACAGCATCTGTTTCCTGACTGAAGGAGAGAATTTATTTTCTTGCAGGGAACACTTGCAAAGTGTTCACATTTAATATTTCCTTTTCACAAATGCCTTAGAAAGTTTAACAGTTGTGTAGAGGCACACATTCGTGCTACTAAATGACATAATGCATGACTATTAACAAGAAGCAAATACACTGAATAAGTGCCAGCTTGTATAAAGTGAAGTGGTGCAAAAGCCAAGAGAGCCATGGCAATTATTGATTTTCTACCATGGAGATCTTTTTTCCCCAGCTTTGCCAATGACATCATTCCATTTAAATTTCTCATCTGTACGGAATGGCACTTCTCAAGGAGGCAGGCTGAAGTGTGTTATTTTTCCAGTAATATGCTTTCCAGATTCCACAATCCATTTTCAGCAGAGAATTCTGTAGATCCCTGCTCCACACATAATTTTGCAGACAACCACCTTCACTTATCTCCCTGCAAATCAAGGTAATTCTATAAGATTTTCTTAGAGTAAACTAGCATAGCGTACGACCGACCAATGGGTGACAAAAGATAAATCATCAGAAAAACATTGCAACTAGAAAATTCAGCACTTTTAGATGGGCCATAAGGAAATCTGTAATGCTAAAAAATATAGTGATATGGCATCAAGAATCAATCACATACATCTGAATTTCATTTGTTAGCTACTGAAATGTTGCCAAGTCAAACAAAAAAAGTTAGAATTCACTCACAAGGCCAAATTCAAGCCTAGATGCCACTAGCAGAAACTGGTGGCAACGGATCTAGGACTATGTTTTCAGGATCTTTAAGACAAAGTAGCTCTGATATATCTACAAAGAAACAAAACATGCAAGCTGTCTCCTTGTCCATGAACTCTTTGTATGAACAACACCAGTTTATCAAGTCAATTCAATCCTGTCCTAAGCGTACAAGTGAACAAGGCTTTCTTCCCCATTTCCCAACTTCAGAGACTTTAGTATTATTCTCCCATCTCTAGAACACCTACCATGAGAAATTTTTTCAACCCCTGCACCTTCCTTTACTGTTTCATGAAATTCATGACCAAAACAATAAGCCATTCTAATGTTACAATGAAGCACCAAGGCCTTAATGAGAGATGCTACTTAATAGTAAAGCATTATTTGGTTTTCATTTCAAACGTAATTTAAACCAATGGAACTGACAATTTTATTATACTATATGACATAGCATATATACATATTAAACAGGGTCAGTAAAAATCCTGTAATATAAAAAAAACATATTCAGATCGCTCCAGCCAAACAGCAATTTTACCCTGTGCTCTTTTGTCCCAGGATGGCAAACAAGTATCTTCTGTCTCACCAATACCATCCTGGAATTCAGTGACCTTTTAATAACAACTTGGTCAAAACTAATATATTTTCACATAAGCTTTCACTTAAAACAACTACTCTTTCTGCAGAGGTGTTTCAGCACCACCACCACCACAAATATGACAAGTTGCAGCTTAAAAACACTCTCTAAAGAGCTCTGTAAAATTTTAATAGGCCAGTTAAAGGGGGAGAAATTACAGGATCTTGTCACAATTTCCACACTACTTTCCTTTTTCCTAACTTATTAGCCTCAAAAATTGTGCAAATGACGGACTAGCCAAAAAACATAGTTTCTTTTTGTTCCACTTTCAATGAGTCTCAGAACAAACTATTTGCTCTTATCAGTTTCCAAGCAATCTGTCTAGGCATCCAAGTTTATGAACTAGAAGAACCGTTCAAGCCTCCTTCCTTTTAAACATACGCAAACCAAGAAGCTTGTTTAACAGGCCTATTAGGCTCCATGATTTATTTCTTGACATTTCCAATAAATCATCTTTTTGTTTTTGCAGTAAGACCTCAACCCTTTCCTTGCTATTCATCTATAGCAGATGCCAAAGAGCTGTGCTTTTGCACGCTTCTGAAAACACATACACATACAAACCTACATTTTCCAGACCTCCAGCAGCACACACAGCTTGTTTCTGAGCTCAAGATGTCGTCCTATTTTTTACACACAGATATTAACTTCACACTAATCTAAAAAGGACCTTGCTACCACCAGCTCCACACTTAGTATTTCCCAAGTTAGCATTCACAAGCCTGCATGCATCCTTTCAACACATACTGTCTGAAACTGTCAGTAATCGCCTGTACAGAGATTTCAGACATGCTTCCTATTTGGTTTCCATGCTTCTAGGCAATTCCCTAATACCTTTGGTTATTCTCCAGGGCAACATTACCTCTTTACTGCTTGAAATCATGAAAGGGTGGATCAAAGGCAAGAATAAAACTTATCTAGGGATATAAAAGAAAACCTACTCTATCTTACTTATTTACGTATTCTCAAAAGCACTGGGGTAGGTAAATGAAAGACTTTCAGCTGTAGGCACTGCAAGTCACAATTTCTAAATAGCAGAAATTCTATGTAGGTAGAAGAGATGGGAAGAAGACCAGTTCTTTCTGGATACCCCAGACTACCTTACCTTGCTGATATTACTAAATATTCCTCCAGCAGATGATTTGGCTAACGGTCCACCTTTTCGTTTATGCGATCATGCCATAACAGTAAAAATGGGCAAACAGGGACAACTCTTCAAGTAAAACATGTTTCTTTTTTATTTTATCAGCCTTTCCATCCCAGATTTAAGTTAGAGAACTGAAAATGGAAAACACACACTGTCTTTCAATACATAAAGATGTAAAGGAGATATGCACCACACATATTAAAGAACAGGACTTCATAAAGCTCAGTAACATGCAAAGAGAAGTTTTCTATGAGAGAAAGGTGTAGACTTAACAGGAAGTATCATGGGATTTTTTTGAGTACTTCAAGACTACTTTGAATAAGATGTGTACAAACCGTATCTCACAATGGACCTCTGATCCCCAACGAGGGATGAAAGGAGCAATGAGGATATGAATCCATAAGGTACATGACACTATATTCATATTAGAGCTCTCTATTTAAGGAACGTGACAGAGGAAACTGAACAGCCCATTGACTTGTCATACATACAGCAGTCCATCATGTGACACCTCCAAGACTCAGAAGAAAATGCTAAACTTCTTCTCCAAGAAGAAAGTACAGAAAGAACAGCAATGCTCCTGAAGCTCAAAAATCAAACCATGGAGTGAAAAAATGTTATCACAGCTACCATATTCTTTTTCCCCCCAAGAGCCATGTTGTATGGAGATTTGTTGGATATTTTATGGCATTAGAAAATAAGTACAACCTAACTTAAGGCAACCGAGTGGTATCACAGGCCTTAGACAGTCAATTTTGGTTTTGTCTATACACAGACAATCCCACCAGCTTGACTAAGACACTGCAGTTATAAAGCAGAGGAGGGTATTCAGCTCCTTAACAATGTATGTCGTAGTGCCACAATGGTGAGCAAAGTTAACAAAACTTTTCCTCAGAAGTCTAAGCCCATGGGACACCATGGGCTTGCAGCCCAGCTGTGCGTTCTGAGCAGCATCACCTCCTACAAAACATCTGTTACAAACTACAAATGCTTCTACACAGACCCTTCCTTTCCCCTCCAACAAGGCTGGAGGCTTGGTGCACAGCCCAGCAGCACAGACCCGCCCTTGCCAGAGGAGGCTCTGTATTTTCAAATCAGAAACGTTAAGGATCCTTCTTGTCTCAAGGTCATAATGACTTATAAGGGAGAGCTAAATGGCAAGTGAAAGCTTTTAATGAACTCTGAGGCAAAAAAAAGCACAAATTTTTTGACTAGTCATTTGAGAAATAATTAGCTCCTCATGCCACACTTCCACATCTATCAACACGTCCCAATTGCTCTCAGTACAATTTAACAGGCCGGCAGCACTATCAGACAATCAGTCTGCAAGTGAAATCTGATCTTTTCCCTGTCATACCTACCTGTCCACAGCAACACCTTGGTGGTAACTGCCTGTTTTTCACATCCTCAGAAAAAACCCTGAAATACTGCAAAGGCACGTCCCTCTGAAATCTCAGTAGCACTGCTTGCACCCCATTATTCCAGGTTTTCTCCTGCCACTGTAGTAGTGTGACCTTTTCTTTCTTGTTTCATTGTCCTGGATTCAGTCAGCATTTGCTACAACAGCACAGACTAGAAATTATTTCCTGTACTGGCTATTTCCACCAGGTATTGTATAGTAATTTATCATTATTTACTAGACACCTAAGTAAGGTGCAAAATACTTACTGCATAGTCACATATAGACTAACAATACATCCTTTTGGCTAAGATACCATTTTCTATTAGTCCCTATGAAAGTAAGAAATGGTAAAACTCACGTTTCACAGCCTTCTTGTTCATGTTGGGAGATGAAGATCTCCGAAGCAACGTCCCAGGAATGACACCATCAAATAACATGCAAACACCTGAAGGGGGTCTCAGCATTTAGGATTTTATTTCTAATGCTAGCAGAGGATGACCCCTATGCCAAATGCCTGTTACACACTTTTCCAGTGGCCAAGGAAAGGTACAAGGAGCTGCGTGAGCCTGCATTGTACAGCAGTGCCGCACAACGGCTTAATCTCATTACGTGATAAATAGTCTTGACACTGCATGTCCCATGTGGTCCACACTCAACTGGCTGCTTTAGTCCTTTCCTGGTGCCAGCTGAGACCACTGCGAGCTTTGTGAGACCTGGCTGACAGCAGAAGCGCACAAGAGGTACACATGGAAATTCAGTACATATTAAACAGGAGAGGACTTGACAGCCAACCACAACATACTGTGCATAAGAAACTGCCAAGCTCCTGAATTTACAGAGTCATCATCACAGCTGCCCCCTGCTCCTTCCCAGAAGCTTCCCTCTCCCCTTACACCAGGCAGAAGGCAGCATTTGAAGGGACTAACTCAGCTACTCCCATACAAAGACCCACAGACCACTGCAAAGGGCAGTGTCAACAACTGTTTCTAAATGTGGTAAAGCCTACCAGTAACAGCTGACCAAACCAGGAGTCGAATCATTATGGCAAGTGACCAGAATTGTTTGTAACATCAATGCTAAAATCTAGTAAATTCTTCAAAATCAGTAAAGTTACCAGAAATGAATTAACAGTCAGCTCATCACAGGACAGAATCATCACAGTGAAAATAATAAGGGTCCTACTGTGAGCATGTTGATTTGCTGTCAATTATATTTTTGCCCTAGCACATTTCATTATACATGTAAAATATTCCTATGGTTGGGGACTAGACTATTCTTTTACAACTGTCTATGAATGACAAACAGGCAGGACAGGAAAGGACCTCCCAATTCATTAAGACCAGCTTCTGAACCCCCATGGGAGCCAGCAACACAGTTACTTTCAGACAGTGAAAAAGCACCATCAAAACAGCTATTCCCCTCACCCCCCACCCAGCAGTCCCAAGGCTACCCAGGAACTCCTTACTCTGTCAAATTTTTTTTCATGCCAGCACACTCATGGACAGTCTACACCAATTTACTCCTGCACTATCACCCAAAACAGCCCTGCTCCCTCCCTGATCTTTACCCACCTGATGTATTTATGTGCAGAGACTAAGGCTGCTCTCTCATTTTCACTAGAATACACAAAGTCGGGTCTGATTTTCTCTTAAGAAAGAGGAGTGAAGCATGGCTGGTTAAGTCTACGCAGCAGACATCACACACATACCAGGTTACATGGAAAACTAAACAATGCAAAAGCACCGGGTCTCTTCTGCTTACAGACACATATATATTGTTTTTCGTAAGTTTTCGTTGCTCAAAAACACTACTCACAATGTGTCTTCTTACAGCCTCTTGCCAGTTACTTAGTTGTGTCCCCTGAGAGAAAAAGCCAGCCTAAGAAAGCCTGCTGGCATCAAGACATAGATCTCTAATTATACAAATGTATGTTTTCCTAAATATCATTTATTATACATTTCTGGAGGATGAAGTTAACTGACTCCAATTTGAGCCCTCTACTCTCCTAGGAGGAGAAGGGGTTTCAGCATCATGCATCAAATGTTAATAATGTTTTATATTCTAATTCACTTACTAACTTTTGAAGAATTTTTACCTGAACTGCATTTAAAATGGCACTTTCAAGACTTCTCACGGCCATATAATGGAATTGTATTTGCTTTTATAAAACAGTGAATAAACATGTCTTACAGTGGATGCTGAATGATATTTTGCAGTATATATGAACAAAATTAGACCCCAACCTTGAGACTAGTTATTGATTGGGGGGAGGGAGGGGTTGCCACTATGCTTTCATGGTGAAACTTCATTTTTAGCCACACTGCAGAACTCTGTCAGAACAAGCTTTTTGACCAGGATTTTTCCTATTCGCTTCTAGACTCAGCAAATTTTACATTGAAGGTGCTGAGATCAAATCAATTTGAGTTCCAGCAATGCCATTAAGATCCCCAATTGCTACAGTCAGATTCTGACTCTCAAAGCCCATTTGCAAAGCTCATATTTTAGCACGCTTCCATTTAGCTCTACTCAATACAGAGCTTAAGTATGTTTTGTACCACCAAACATAAAGTAAGAATTCACAGTCCTTTTAAAACAAGGTACATCACTATCTCCAAATTAAAAGGCATTCCAAGTTTTCTCTTTCTCCGGGCAGGCCCTTTAATATTTCTCCCTCAGTTTGCTTGCTTCTTAGGAAAAATTTAAAAAAGAGAAGAAAAAACAAACATCCGTGGGAACAGCTGCACAAATATTGCAACTGCCAGAGATAAGATTTCTTACTAGCATCCAGGATTTCTTGTTTTGTGTTTTGCAAGACACTTAGTATTGGACCACCACAGTGACTATCCATGCATCTGACACGCAATTTTGATCTCAGTAAGAGGTGGGCTCAACACAAGCCCACCATAGAGACACACAGACACAGAAAACAACCAGAAACCCAAATCCTTGAAGGAAGTGTCTAGAGGCTCCACCGTATAAAAGCTTACACCGCAAACACACCACTTGCTCTGACTTCTTGTGGGCAATCAAAATACCATGGTAGGTAGTTTGTACTTACAAGCAGACTTACAGCACAGCTTTTTCCTTCATCATTATCTCACATTTAATAACAACACTAAGACCCCAAATTACTCAGCACACTTTCCAAGACAATACTTTGGTAATTAGGCAATGATATAATTAAATAAATAGATTTCCAGAAGTCTGTCTTCCTATCCTAGATAGATGTCTGCATTCACACACTTAACTTCAAATTGCAGCGATCTCTTACGCTCCGACTGGAAGTGTTAAGAATGAGTTTTATCATGCTCTGTGCTATAGATTGATAGCTGCTATTTTTATTTCCCAGTCCAAGTCCAAGTAGGTAAAGTGAATATGATTAGCACTCCATTACAGTGATAATTAACTGAACTAAAGTAGCCAGTTTTAAATACACACAGCCACGGTGCCAACAAGATCTTGGAGCTATTGTAGAATGCAGAGCTCCCCAAGGCTTAGGAATTTACTGAAACTTTTTTTTTCCCTCGAAATACTGAATGAATTATCAACTATTTTGGCCATGGGGTGCTGTCACCACATCCAGCTGATCCACAGAGTAGGATTTGAAGAATGAGAAGCAAAGCTAATTGTCAGCAGCCTCTGCCTTATTTTTCTTTCTCAAGCAACTCAAAAAGGGCCTTAAGCATACTTTAAGTTGCCCTTGACTGGAGTGCTCTCCCATTTGCTAAATAGTCATCTAGCACACTGGGATTGCTGGAGTACAGTAGCTTCTTCTTTTTCCACCTCTATAGTGCCGGCTGTCAGTAAGACTCCCTACTTCCCCCTCCAGCATGCTTCAGGGGGTCTGGTCCACTGGAATTCATGTAATCCACTCTTGTGATTCATTTTCTAAATGTTCATCCTGTAAGACTGTACCCACACATCCCCATAGCACTACTTGGAAACAAGGTTGTGATCTTTAAAAATCAAAAGCAGAAAGATTCATCACTACTTGCTTTGCAACATCAGCTCTTATCCTTCCTTATGTCCACACATTTCCAACTGAAGAAGGCAAGCCTTCACGTATCGCAATGGTCTGCTGTGCTCATTCAGCTCCTTTCCACCAAGCCACAAAGAGAGTATCAGATGGGGGTTTTTCCCCTACATAAGTAACATCCAAACAAAAGAGGGTCAAAGCTGAACAAATGGATGGCTACAATGGGATGGAAAGAGTCCACCCAGCCCAGCATCCCGTTTCCAACTGTGACTGAAGTAAAACCCCAGGGACAAGCAGGATAACTAAGACAAGCATGCAACAATACTTTTGGCTAGCTACCCCTTAATACTGGGTTTTCCCTTTACTAACATTTTCTGGCAAGTACTTCTGCATCTTAACTACACCTTATTTACATCTTGTGTACTACCTCCTTTCATTTGTTTTGAGCCTGCCACGGGCACTCCTGGATACACCCTGGGATTCCTGTACTGGAAAACAAGGGAAGAAATAGCCTCTGCTCACCCTTTCCCTGCCACTTTTCTCAGTCATCTCATCTCTAGACTGAAAAGTTCCTTCCTGCTTCACTGTTTCTTGGACAGAAGCTGTGCTGTGTCCTTGACCATTCTTGTTGCCCTTTTAAACACCTTATCCAGCTTAAGCTGCAAAACTACTACTTTCGGGCAGCAAGGGACTTCCCTAGTGTCACCACTATCCTTCTTCACATTTTTCTTCTCACAAGAGAGGATGTGGTAGCTGGGCGGGGTGGGGGGGGCGTAAAGAAAAAGCTAGAAAGACAGCTTTGGAAAATCCAGGATGCTGCTGCTGGAGCTGAGGTTGGGTCATTTGAGTAAGGATTAACTGGAAGGCTACCTTCTCTGCCTACTGAAGGAGCACTTTACCTCCTTGCAAAACAGGGAAATAGCTTAAAATATGAAAACAGGCAATACATTTTGGCCCAGACCACACTAATCCAGGAAAAAGCATGTTTGGTTCTCCCAATTAGTGACATCAAGAGAGACCTTACTGCCTCCCATATACAGGCAAATTGCTGGTTTTTTGCATTTCACTTTTTATAACACTTCATGATTGTTCAATTTGGCAGGTCAAGAACACCAATCCAGTTAAAATTTAAGCTGCTCGCAGATGTGGGAAAAGGATGACAGGAACACACCAGGTACTTCTTGGAAGTAACAGACACAAAAAATGTCTTCGCTAAAGAGCTACCAATCATAATTGCTATTATACAAAATTGCACAGAACTAAATGTAGGTAAATTAAAGGTATTTCATGACAAGAAACTAGACAAACATTGCCAATGAATTCAACATGTGTTGCTGAAGTTGGTCTCATTGAGCCATAGAGCGTGAAAGCCACTCCAAACTAACCAGTACAACAGTAAACAACAGAAGTTTGTTAAAGTTAAAAGCACTGAGCTCGTGTGCTCCTTCAAGGCCTCTGGCTTAGTGGAGCATGACATTGTCATTAGCAAAGCCCAATGAAACAAGAGCTGAGCCAGGCAGACAAAATTAATTCAAACAGTTAAGTCAAAAACCATGACTGTAAACAAAAAAGCATCATACTACAGGTGGGTTCTAGTCTCAGGGAAACTATCTTACTTTCCAGTTTAGCCAATGACTTGAAAGAAAAAAGAAAAAAAAAAAAAAAGATCATGACTGAAAACCTGTGCAGATGCCAAATACCAAGGAAACCATTAATTACAAAGAGGAAAGGTGACTGACAGACAGCTGTCTGTGCACCAGCCTGCATGTTCTTGCTCAGCAGATGCACAAGTTGTGAAGAACTGACAGTATCTGAGAGCATCCTCCTGAAGGAAAAACCGAGGTCCCTGTTCAACACAACAGCCCCACCTCTAGTGTCATCACAAGAATATTTAACAAGGAAAAAGTAAGTATAAAGATCGTTCTGTCGCTAGATTTCACAGGACTGCACCCTAAGCATTACCTCCAGTACTGGTATTCAAACATCTAGAAGCATTTTGGAAAACTGGAAACCATTTAAAAAAGGTTGGAATAATTAAAGAATGGGAGTACACAATGAAGGAGCTCTATTTTCCACTTTTACATAGACAAGGTAAAGAATAAGATAGTAACTCTAGAGGAAGCAGAAATTTGGACAGAGAAGGCTATTAATACATACAAAGAGGTAATAAGAACCAGAGCTAACAAAGGTGGCAGTTAAAGAGTCAAATAAAAGAAGCAGTAAAGCACATAATTTAAGACTGATGATAATTACACCAAGTGAATATACTGCAGAGCATTGAGAGTCTATCACATGACTTTCTGTGAGCAAAACAGAATATTTCTGGAAAATAAATGATCTAGCTTATAATGGGAGCTAATCAAGGACCCTTGAGGTTCATTGTGGGCTCATAATCAATTAAATACAAAATAAATTTACAGCTTCACGCCAGTCCTTATCATCAACACTTTGATCACCCAAATGTAACTGGCAAAATGGTGAAGTAGAAGGAAAGAGTGAGGAAATGTACAAGAAGCTGCAGAATAGGAAGAAGTTTCTTAGCATGCAGCACCTCCAGGCTGGCTGCCACAGCTGGCTTGCAGGCACATCCTGGGGGTACATATTGAAAGTGAAGACAAAATTATGAGGCTTGGGAGGCATCAGCTGCTGGCTGTCATACTGAGGCTGCGACACCGCAGGGACCAAAGCGAGCTGCTTCCTAACATTGCTTCTGGGAGCTCATGCACAGTGCCCAGGCAAGGCAGCCTCTCCTGGCTCCCACAGTACCACTGCCACCAAAGGCTGTGTGCCCTCCTTGTTGCTATAAGGCTGGGATTTCAGCATCATTTGATTACACGTCTGCAGATGAAGAGTCTTTTATCTGTCTCAACAGAGGACTTGTTGACATCTGCTATGCTGCTAAAACTAAAGTACATCACTCATCTTTGAGATGTCTGGTACTTTCATACCCTTTTGAGTGCTATAGAACTGAGCCACCTTTTCTCCCCCAGTTAAAAAAAAAGCCACACTAATCAAGGTTTTCTAAATAAATGCAGGCAACAACTACAAAAAACAATTCTAACTTGAAATCCTTGCTTTTAGCACAATAATAGAAGCTAACATCGACAAAATCTTACCACTAGCATTTTCTGCAGTCTTGCATGTAGGAAGAGAATCTAGGCTGAAAATTTGGCCTCTATTATCTTTTCAAGTTTCTGTTCTTCCCAAGACAGGCAGTGGAGTAACAAGTTTCATAAAAAGCTGTGTGTTTCCTTATCATTCAATAATATCAGCCACATGTCTTACCTGGAGTCCTCGACATTACAGAAAGCCAAGTTCCAGACAGGGAATGAAGAAAATCTGTAACAGATGTCCTCCTTTGGTGTTTTTCTTGTTTTAGAATGCCCAGAGAAGGCAACCGTTTCTTTTTCGTCCTGGCCGAAAGCTAACATACAGTTCATTCAGCCGCAAGACAGTTTACAAAACAAATGCCACCCCAATATGATAAAGCGTTGCACTCTGTTCCAGGAGGTTATTAAAAAAAAATACCATGTCAAGCATTCCCTCTGCCCAATATAGATAAAGCCAGGAAGGAATATCTCCAGGAATAAAGCATATTTCCAAAGGCCATCAGGTCACAGTAAACACCAAACAACCTGCAGAGAAGACAGCTGATGGTAACAGGATGCAAATCACTTCAAAATACCCACTGTGAATTTCAACTCTCCTTTTTTTTCCCCTCCTAGCGTGTTTAAAAATATCAGATACTGAATCAAGCAGCAAGAGATGAAAAGGTCTTGAGAGATGCCTATATGCTATAGCTGTACATGGAGCTTGCAGAGGTTTTCTATTCTAGTTACTTCTGAAGACATGACCTTATCAGGAGTTCAAACTATCACTTGCGAGGCAATTTCCTTTGAGGGATCTCTTTTCTAGCTTCTTTTCTTCTTCAGAGAACTGAACCTAGCTATAAGACCACTAATAAAAGCAATCTTCACATACCAGTCTGCAAACACAGGAGAGGCACATGTCTTAAAGGAATAACCCACAGCCTCCCTCTCAATTGCACCTAGAAGCATATTGCCACACAGTGCAAAGGAGTCACACCTTCCACACAGAATCATGTTGTTAGCTGAATTTTCCACATGGCTTTATGTTTTTTACTTACTGTGAGGCTTTTTTTTTTTTTTTTTTTGTGTGGGCACACTATTTATTCCAAACTAAACCTATCTAATTTCATTAAAGAATGAAAGCCAAGTAAAGAACAAGAGAAGAAAAAAAGCAGCTGACAGGACAGCAATCAAAGAAGAGGCAGACAACTTTAGACACTATGCACAAAGAAACATGAGTTCTAAGCACATTTATTTTTAACACAAGTCACTGTATCATATACTAGAAGATGCCTTTTGCAATAACAAAACCTGCCACAACATGAAAATTTCATGGGACTGGAAACAAGCACTTGACTCTCAGTCCTTCCTTCTCTCTACCTCTGCTTGTAACTCTGCATGCCTTCTGAGAGTATGAGATGCCACTTAAATAATTTTTAGCTAGGGCAAGACTGTATTGATAAATCCCTCTCCCTTAATTCTTACCTCACAGGGAATCATTTTCCCCTGAAAGTACAGAAGTTATTGTCACCTTCCAGGTACACAACTACTCCGCAAGAGAAAAACTTAACCTAACAGTATCTTAATACCTGCTGACCTAGTAAGAGTTATCACCCTCTCCCAGCAGCCATGCTACTTAACGCGGACAAACAGAATTCAGATTAATATTAGACAAATTCAGTGTTATGAAGTCACTATGCTACACAGGGAATTAATTTGGTTTCTTATTGACACGTATACAGGACAAGGGTACCTATCTAAAAAACCTCTGCTGTTTATTTCCAGTCTTCTGCTGTAAAATTGTTTTTAACATCAAAAATGAATTATTTACTACTCTCCACTCTGCTGAAAGAAAAAAAAACCCAAACTGACAACATACATGCATGTTACTGCTAAGAAAGATAGATAAATATTCCATACAAGCCCAATGGAGGGAAAAAACAGAAGACCATTACTCCTTCATCTTAAAAAGAAATCCACTCAGTAGCTGTAAAAATACACTGAAGATTCCCTAACTCTTTTGCGATTACAATCAAAGTCCTTATTGTAAAGCCTGTCCCAGTGAGGACCTTATCTCTGAAAGCCTGCTACAGATATTTGTGTAGAAGGAGGAAGATTTTAAGACAACCATCACAAATCCAAAGATGAACATTAACGTGGAGATTGCCGAAAGCACAAAGGGCTTTTACTTATATTTAAGCCAACAAGTAGTCCGATGACATGTACTCTGCTTGTACCCCTAAAACCAACAAAAAGGAATCCTGTTATGAAGTATTTAACATTGTTAAGAAATAACAGCACACAACCACACTTAAAGATACCTACATACACACACACCCCGGCAGACAAAACAGCCGTAACACACTCAGACACACCGCTTCCTGGTCTGCAGCAATTATTTGTCCTGCAAAGACCACGCGGTTTTGCCACCAAGATAAAAATCGCATCAATGCCACCACCTACCCTGGTTTTAGCTGCAGTGCTGACCTAATCCAGCGAGAGCTCCAAAACTGTCCCGGACCAGGACTCCTACCTGCCACAAGCAGGGTCAATATTCTCACCCATAAACGCGGTGGCTTCTCAAGACAAATTCGGAAACAGTGACAGCTTGTCTCAGCTTAACTACACTTGGAAGTTTCTTTTCCTTCCCCCTCGCTCAGACGGCCCGTGCACACGCAGGGCTGCCGCCCCCCCACGGGAGCTCCGCGCTCCCACCGCACCTCCTCCGGAAATCCCAGCCGCCGCGCCAGGAGCAGCCCAAGAAGTTAGAAAGAGCGGCTCTGTGTGCATGGATGTGTAAATATGCAGTAAGAGAGGCTGGAACGGCCTCCCAGGGCCAGCCCTCAGACGCAGCCCGGGTTTCAGATTTCACGGGCAGCTGGCAGCTCTGCAGCCCGCCAGCGGCACTGCTGTTGCGTCGGGGAGGAGTCCGGCTCCCTTCCCAGACATCTCTGGAAATCCCGGCGACGCGGCACCCGCCCCCGCGACAGCGCCTGGAGACCCTCCGTGAATCGTTTCACCGTGCGTGCGGCTGTTGGCGCTCCGGAGCGGGGTCCGCGCTCCCTCAGGGGCAGGACGGAACCGGCGCTACAGACCGTCGTTTCTCAGGGCGCTACCGGGGGCTTCTGCTGGAGACCTGACACACGCTGCAGCAACCTGATCTGCGGATAAGGGGCTCCTCTCCTGCAGCACACGTAGGAGACGGCCACCAAGTGACACCGAGACACCCTGTGATCCTACACAGATTTTCACTGCCCCCACTCCCCTTTTCTGTTTTTGCCTGTGATGCTTCTTCAGTCAACCAAACACACTCTCAGCGGTCTTGACTCATCTACTTTGAACAGCCTGCATCTCTGCAACTTAGTATGATGGTCTGTTTAAGGGTTTTACCTTGTGTGGACCTGACAGAGGTCTCCATGGGACCTGTACAAGGAGGGGTGCATGCCTTCTCTGCTGGCCCAGCTCTGACTCAGTCTCACAGCAGCAATCAGAATGGGAATTATGATGGAAACTGCAGCTGTAAGTGGGTTATCAGAGCTGCCGCTACCTCTTTGAATGGCATGACTGTCGTCTGCTCCCGGGTGACTCAGTGAGCAGGAGGCTGCACTCTTCTTTTCCCCATACTCAGCACAGTGAATCATGTGTAACCCCCGTCCTCCCTCACACTACCTCAGTCCAGCACACCAGACTCCACAGTGCTGGTTTTAGGTGGAAACACAACCTCTCTTGGAAAATCCTAATTGCTATGTGTTACTGGTGTCTTCTTTCAGATCCCCATCGGGAGAAAAAAGCAGTTTCTATACTATACCACAATGAGATAAGAAAAAATTACTACTACTACTAAGCCCAAGCAGGGTTCTGCATACTGTACACACTAACAACAAAACCCTGCCCATTTTCAGCTACACATACTGGCCCATGGTGTTCCTCTAATGACTGGCGTTGGCAAATCTGTAGAAGCTGGGAAAGTGTTTTGTATGACCCAGAATCTCAGCGTCTGATGAGTGTGCAGGTGGACAGACCTAGACACACTCCCACTGACTTCTCTCCCATGACCCATTTCTTACAATTCTGCATTTGCTGGTTCCAGCTCCACCCTATGTGACAGCACTAAAAATTCCTGAGTACTACAAGAATTAGTTACAGCCTTTTGAAAGCAATCAGTTTTCTAACAAATTCCTCAGATCTATGAAGATTTTCAATAGATGAGGTCTGAAGAACATTTACGCACTGTAACATATGACACATTATAACTTGCAGCAGTGATAACGGGATACCACTGCACTGGAGCAGCTTCTACTTTTAACAGAAAAAAAAAAAAATCAGCTGCCTGCTTATCTATACTGAATCAAATCTCTGAAGTCTGTCTCTCACTAATGTTGCAAGAAGGGCTGAGACCTGCAGCAGCCAGCCCAGATATCGCTGCATGAATGAAGACACTTTCCTCACCTTCCCAGCTTGTTGTGAAATACCCAGCCAGAAAAGAGAACTAAGCAAGCTGCTCAGCACGAGGGCTGGTCCCTGTCCTGTCCCTGGAAAAGAAGTCGACAGAGATAAAAAAGGAGGAGGCAGAAAAAAGCCATTCCTGTCATCTCTCTGCCAAATTCAGAGATGAGGCCAACAGAGGTCCTCAGCATCAGGGACGGCATGCTGCACCCCACCAAAATCCAGCTTGTCCCAATAACCACACCAGTTTGAAGAAACCATTGAGGCACTATGCCAGTATACATTTTTTTTTCAAAGAGTAAACAGGATATACACTTACATGGATGCTCAGGAAGAGAAAGTAAACATGCACAAACTTTAGATGGCGAGAAGGAGGACAGAATTAAATACACACACAGCAGGATACCTGTGCTGGCCTTCGGTTTGGTTAGCTACCAAATGCAGGCTCACAGGGAGAACAGCCAGAATGACATACTAGAAAAAACATTTCTTAATGGGCTGGAAAGCCTTCCACCATCAAGGACCATGCCTGCTCTGATGAGGTGCCTGTACATATGGGAGCCTTATTTTATGCATCACAGTAATCTACATTATATAGAAACTTAACTCAGGCACTTCTGTAACTTTTGTCTCCACAGCTCTGCACCTGTACTTGAACAACAGCCATATTCACACAAAAGACCTCTTGTTTAAATTATAGGAAATTACTGTTCTGTTACTGTACTATTCTCTTAAGAGAGAAGTAACCCCAGGGAAATTTCTAGCTACCAGAGAGAAAGGAGAGCAGCAGAATGTACTTCCTAAGCACAGAGACACACAGGAAGCAAGCTGCAGGGCAGACTGGAATTGCTGGCTGCAGCAGTGGGCACACACAGACTCCTTGGTCCTGTGCCAGACTTGCTTGCGCACAGCGGAAAGCTCACACAGCCTTGTGCCCGCAACGCAGGTCCTTTCAAAAACTGAGCTGCATATTTGAAGTCCGGCTATTAATACATAATTACAACAATAACAATGAGGAGACCCTTTGTAGTCAGATTTTCTTCCTTACTTCACTTATTGGTGGCCCTTTGCTACTGTTCTCTCTGTAGCAGTTATGGTTTGCTAGCTGATACCCTTCTAAAGCTGACTTTCAGACTGTAAAACAATTTATATTTGCAGCTTTATGGGCTCATTTGTAAGATGCATTGAAATTCTTCAGCCTGAGTTGTCTTTTCTACCTGTACATCATCAATATCCAGTCATTCATTAGCTACAGTAGGGAAAGGCCAATAGAAATAGGTCTATAACTGGAAACAGTTTACCCAACTCCATGCAATGCACAATTAAGGCTAAGAAAAGCCTAGTTTGGTGCTGATAAGTACCCAGCTAGTTTTCCATGCCAAGACTGCTCCTTAACTCCTTGGATATCAAACCTGAGCAGACAGAGACACTTCAAAGACTTGACCTTCGCATGGCAGGGAACTAAGATTTTGAATCTTTCCCTCTGGAAGAAAAACACATTGTTTTTTTCCAAAACATCTAATGGGACAAACCAGAAACACTTTACCAAGCAAACAAATGAACAGGAAGGATGAAATCTGCATTTGCACTGGACAGTTCAGGCCTGCCCAGCCATGGAATACCCATGACCAAGTGCTGGCAGTAAAGGTAATTCTGTCCCTCTGGGCAAACATGCTCTTTTGGCAAGTGGGGTCACTTAGTTGGGGGTCACAGAGTACCTTGGTCAAGTTCCCTCTTCCTTGCTCATCTCATGTAGAAATGGATCTGTAATTACTACCACCACTGAACTACTTACAGTCCACTACTAAGCTTCTTGCCCTTAAAGCCAGTGGAAGCAGCAAATTGACTTTGTTGCTCTGTGCAGAGCCTCACCTTCTCACTTGGTCACTGCAGAAGGTGTAACAGGTTATTTGTTTTAAATCTACTACTAAAGTTAACTGCGTGGCTGTTAACACCTGAAGATATATGCTGAAGAATTCTGACCCACAGGAACCCAAACAGCAAATAAAAGAATTTCATTCAGTAAGTCAGACCTATTTTGCAGGCATTTTCTGATCTAGCAAGAGTGGGTTTGCACAGCTTGTGGACTTTCACAGACTACATGCAGGAGACTTGCTCTTCCTCTGTGTTCATGTATGTGTATACACATGCAGTGTTTGGAACAGGGCTTCTCTGCAGGCATCACTGCAGTCTGGCGCGCAAAGTGGGCAAATGTATAAGCAAGCAGGAAAAAACACCACTTTTTTCAATGTAACTAATCCCAGAAGGCATTTGCTACCCCTGCAGTTTTTGTTGGCTGATACCGATGAAGGAGGTGGTACTGAATTCACTACACATTTCAGGAAATCTCTTCTCATCCTATTCTCACTGGTTATGCTGTGCAATAGAACAGGCTGGACAGTCATTTCCCATTGCAGTTTCATGGATATCAGTTCACCTTATCCTTAACTCACTTACGGATTAAATCTGTTTTATGTCCCCAGTGCCTGGAATGTTTTGGAAGATGTAGGATTTTTAAACACTAGTGTTTTAACTTCAGTTGGATATTCTTGAGTACTGGCTCACCACTATTTCCTTCATTCATTCACTATTACAGCTGTCAATAAGGAAAGAACTAGAATTTAATATAGCAGATTTCAGCAAAATTTAATGCCCCAAGATACAAAACATGACCACAGCTCACCAAATAAGTATTCTTCTGTATCATTAGTCCCCAGCAAGAAAAGGACAAGCCACACTCAGAATTAATCAATGACACCTTGAAAAGTGGCTTAAATCTCTACGGTTTCCATAGGGACAGATTCTGCAAGATGTTTCACAAATAAGTAAAGCTACTTACACTAATAGCCCTAAAGCACAGACATGGAAGTACTTAGAGATAAGGCCAAAACCTGACACACTTGAAAATGGATTGAAAAGGTTAAGATCTTCCTTACACATGCAGGAAAACTTCTACTCATAGTCATCAGGAATGTTTGGATAATTTGTGCATCTTCAAATCTATCAAAATCTAGCTGTCCAGCTGGGAATCATTTTATCCCAAAGAATCCATGGGCATCCAGCCACTTTCACATCCACTTCCCTCAACTGCAGCCAGATATTTCTCACCAGTCTGCTTTCCCTGCCTTACTACTTCTTCCAGCTCTGTGCTTGGCAACTGAACCTCACACGCAACTTTTAGTTGTACGCAGCAACATAGTTCCTAACTACACATTCTGTTTTCCAGTCTAGATAACTGGGACTAATGTAGGACTCTTTTAAGATGTGCATGTCATACATCAAGTCACATGGGAGAACCATAATAGTCAATAAAAAAAAAGGTTTTATATCACTTCCCTCTTCCTTTCTGTGCAAGTGCTCAGAATAACCTGGTGGTTAGGTTGGATGTCAGTATTCAGCAGAGAATTTCTCCTCCTCATATAAGAGCCCAAACAATTTTATCTGGTCTACTTCCTTCAAGTCCAGATTGTTGAGTCTAGAGTTGTACTAAAAACATTATGAAAAACAAAACGAGGTTATCCTGGACACACAGAAGGAAGCTGATTCAACTGTGTTCTGACCAAGGAAAAGATGGCCACCCATGTAATATATGCTTCAAATTATACTAATTCCTTAGAGCTGAAAAAGTGTCAGAAGACATAGAATACAGCTTCAATAGATATAGTGATGATTTATGGTGTGACAGATCAGTGCAGAAATGAAGAAACAAGACAACCAAGATAAGGCACATCAATAGAAAGCTTTAAAACTAATGCTTTTGTTTAAGGACTATGTAACTACAAGATTTGACTCTTTCACAAGGCTGTTGCCAGGATTTCAGATTAGATCTGATTTTAAGGCCACTTGGCTTTGATTTCCTAAACATCTTCCAATGTTGCTCCAAGATTACTTTGGAATTAGCCCATACATAAACATACTATTCTTTCCCAGCCATAAAGCAAATTTCATTTAGATTCACAGGACAGGCAGAAGGTAACTGACCTTGTGTCTTTGATCAGAAGCACAGAACACAAGCATGTGTAACCCTATAAGGGATGGCAGCAGGTAGGAAGGAATAAAAATAAAAATTTCATTTCTAATGTAGACATTCCAACAGTGAATCTTGATTTACTATTATAAATCAAAGCTCAAACCAGCAAATTCTGGATCCTGTTTGCCCAGGACAGTTTAGAACAGAACATTTTACTTCTGTTCCTTTCTATATAGAGAGTAAAAACCTCAAATATACAGATAGCATGGGTTTTCTTCCCGATTTGACAATGGACATTTCGCAGAATCCTTGCTGCCATGCAAAAGTAATGTTGGGGTTTTTTTTAAATACAATCTTCCTAGAAACTGAAATTCACATGGGAAAAAAGCTTTTTAGCCTGCCCCTCTTGGGAACACTGACATTGCAAAAAAAAAGGATCATTTTAAAGAATGCATCAGAGGACTGCTAAAATGCCTTGAATTCATCCAATAAAGTTACTGTGTCAAGACTGCTACTATCAGGACTTGCACAATCCCTTTACAAACTGAGCATACTATTTCCCAGATCCTGCAAATCTCATCTTTTCACAGCTGTTCTTCCAGGTGCAAGTATCCTTTTCTAGTCTTATCTCATTACATCATCATGATAGCAATTGTCACAGGTTAGGTGCTGTGAATATATAATACTTGCATGAAATCTGGACTTACTGTCACCAACACATTGTACGCCGGCAGAACCTCAGTCATTTTCAAAGAGCTTTGGTAAAGCCACAGACGATCTGCTTGCAGGACATGGCCTGTAAAATCTATACTGCAATAATTTAAGTGCGTTCCTGGAATATCCATCCCCACTTCCTTCAACGACAGATGCACATAGGCTACATCAGGGGCTGATAACATCCACCATCTTACTACTTCATCAAATATTTCCAGATATGTTATAATTTCCTACTCCTCTGAATAGCTTACCCTGTCAGTGTGCCATTGACTAATATATCAAGGTGTATGCTGCTGATTTGCATCTACAGTGGACAATATTTGTTCATTTCCTCAAAATCCTTCTAGGACACCCACTGGCTTTTTGTTAATGTTTTGAATGCATTCTTATTACCCTACCACTGAAAATGCTTTTATTAAGGCTGCTGTTGCTTGCTTTCATTTTGCTTTTTAAAATTTTATTTTGTTGGTGGTATCACTAAATGCCTGGGCTTCTTTCAACCATGTATTAAGGCATATCTCTGCAGTTAGTCTACTTAGACACCCAGGTCAAAAATGGTTAAGAACTGTTCAGTGCCTCACCAACGTTATGGATCACTTGGACTTGGTTATCTGCTGCTTCCCTTCAACTGTGGTCCTGGCTAACTGAAACTGAAACAAAATTCAAACCGTTAAAGCTCAGATGCCTTTTGCTAGTGGAATGTTTGCCTTCTGTCAAGTCTCACTAACAGTTCTTGCTGCACTTTAGTTTTAATGCATGGTACATTATTTCTCAGTACTGTAAGTTGGGTCTTAACTGTGTCCATTACACTATGCAGATTTAAACTAGTAGAGTAAAGCCAAAAAAGAAAATCAGAAAAGATGAGATGCAATCCCACTCGTATTTGCTGGTTGCTAATCCCGACTACTTTCATCACATCTTCATTGTAGGCTTGGTTACACCTTGAGTACTAAGAACCTGAGGCACTCAAAGCTGCAGCAGTGTTTGCCATTCTCCATCATGCATCTCACATGAACTGGACATAAGGAAAACCTGAGTTGCTACTTCAGTCCAGCAGTGGCGCAGTACAGCTATCTTTATGGCTCATTGTAAAGCTCTGCCTAACTCCGAGAGAAAACCTTCTCATGTTTGGACACTACAAAAGCAGACAGTTAAGTAATATGATATCCATCACTTCCCAAACTCATGAGCATATCCTCTTTCTACAAGGCTTTCTCTAGTTATGTTTGCCCCCTTTTTCTCTGAAAACAGCATTCAGAAAGGCATCAAGAACAACTAGTGAAATCACATGGATTTAAAGAATACAGATTGCACACAGTCCTCGCTATCGCTCTGCAATAAGTCAGCTATGAGCTCTTAAAGCATGACCAGAGATTCTGGGGATAAGCACTATTTGCTGCATTGTAGCACAGAGCTGAGAGCTAGAACAAACAGAGCTACAGCTCCCTGCTTCATCTGGAGAGCCAGTTGAGTTTTTTAGCAGCTGTCAGTTAGTGCTTAACATTTACTCTGCTCCACTATGTGCTTTGGGAGCTTTCAGGATCTCCCAATTAAGCTCTTCAAATTCCAACAGGGGATTCAAGTGACAGATAGTTCTAGCAACAGATGTAATATTAAAAGAAAACACAGCAGTCCAAAGTCCTTTCTCTTCCACTCTTTTGGATGCAGTCTGAGTCGTGACTGACAGACAATCCTCCATCTCAAACAGTGGCACTTACTTCAAAATACTAGAGAGCTCTTGAGCCATTTTATTTTAAAAGTACAGCAAAATAAGGCTTTTATCTTCATAGTCCAAAAGCTCCATTTGCAACTCTGCATACTTCCTTTTGATAAATATAAATAGGGACCTCTTTCTGCTGTTCCATACATGAATGCCACTCAAGCATCTGTCCATTCTTCTCCCACATACAAGCTGTTTTCAAGGCCATTCAATTGACTCAGAGTACTTCTGCTATGTATTTTATGCCTTCCAGGTGCTTCATAAAAATCAACAGAAAAAACTTAAACTAGCTCTTGGATTTCTCTCTTGCAGTGTCATTACCATCTGTTCTTCCTCCCCCTAGAGCTCTCTGTGGATAGTCCCCTCTTCCCCTCTTCATCAAGACCCTTTACCCAAGAAGAACTCTGCCCACAAGAACAGGATTTTTACATCTAAATATTTTAAAGTATCTATATTACGCTTGCCACAGAGGTCTGTCTTATGCCCCTGTCACAGTTTCCCCAACATTATGCAAAACAGATGCAGTGAGTGGAGGTGATGCCATCAGCGGATCAGATATTCAAATAAGGCAACATAATTGGATACCTAATCATAGCAATAAGGGCTGCTGCACTCATCTCCACATGCCTCATTTAGTTTTATGAGTATTTTCCAGAACCTAAGGTATGCCTGATGACCTATGTACTCAGAAAGTTTTTAATTCCAGAGATTTTATCAAAGTGTCATGGCAAATGAACTCCTCCTCTAGACAGGCAGCCACAGAAATTAAAAGGGTCACTTCTTGCAACAATGAGATAATTAAGGCTATTGCTTCAAGAAGAAAAAATGCTTCCCTTCCTTAAGTACTCAGATAAATGCTTTCAAGTCACCAAGGCAAAACGGTGGGGATTACTACTTTATGGAGTATAATCCAGGATGGATTGCATACATACCTCTCACTTTTTGATCCCGGTATTTCATCAAGTAATTTAACGAGAGCTGGTAAAATTTGTATTAAATACATGTATAAAGGACCTGGCATACAGGTTGTGTTGGTTGGGTTTTTTAAAATTTAATCTCATTTTCATGGTACATACTGTAGAACACAGAGATTATCTGTTGCCCCTCACAGGCAAGCTATGCATAGGAATCAACAGTCACTGCTCCCCAGCTTCTTCAGGGCTGTGGAAGAAGCCTCCCGTGACAGACATCCAGATCCAAAAATGGAGAAACTAAGACTGGACCTGGTATTTCAAGAATGAAGAACCTCACCAGCTGCTCCCAGGAAGGCCTTGATCATGCAGTTTTCCTCATCATGAGGGAAGCTGCCACCTTTCATCCTTTGTAGACAGGAACATTTCTAACTCAATACACAATTCCAGCATTCAAACTCTACAACAAATACTGAAAAACAACTGAGTGATCTGACAGAGGCTACCAGTGATTCACATCTGCCTCACACTGTGCATCACTGTCTGTATCAGCTATCCAGGAACAGAAACAAGTGAATAAAAATGTACTAAATCCCAACAGCTAGCAAGTGAGACTAAATAACTACAAACTTCAAATTAGGAATAATATTTACCTTTACAGGTAACTATCAATTGGATAACTTTCTAACAGTTGTGCTTGACTCTCCATTACTGGAACTCTTAAAGCTTTGAGATGATATACCAAACAGAAATTACAGGCTTCCCAGCATTCAATACCAGGTTTCCTTCAGGGTCTCTTATGCACCTGACCATCTCCGCAATCTCACATATCCCTTCTGACCCTCTATCTTTGCTGCTAGAGATCTGCTTATATTCATTATGGAGAAGCAGTTCTGGAAGACCTTAAGGCAACACCAGAAATTCTCCACTTAAAGGAAGACCAGAAAGGAGCAATTGCCATGCAAACAATGGCTCATAGAGGAATAGCATCATCTGTCTCATTTCCACAAGCCTTTCACAGAAAGTTCCAAGCCCTAACAAGTTAAGAGCTTTTCCTCTTTTTAACTCTTTTTCCTGATAAGTCACTCTCCTCCCTCTGCCCCACACTAGGAAGTCTCAACCTGATGTTCCAATACATTAAATTTATTTTGTGAATCTCCTTGACTTTTTGAGGTAGAACTTTTGCTATTAGGCAAAAAATTTACAATCTTCTTCCTGTAACTGAGAGGGGATCTGTGTCATGATAATACTTACTCAGGCTTACTTCATTCACGCCCCCCTTGCCCACCAAAGGCCTCCTCACCCACCTAATTGTGACCACACAATACAGACTGTAGAGCAGGAAGAAAATGTAACTGGCTACACAAGAAAAGAAACTTTCTGTGGAACAAGATCACACTGCATTTACCATTAAGCCCACAGTGGGACTCAAATCCCTTTCAGAGAGGCGGCCAGAAACCTTGCCAGTTCTCAGCCAGAACCTAGCTGTCAAACACAGACCAGGGCTTTATAGCAACCCAAGCCTTCCTGCTTGTCAGACCTTGGGGACCAGATGCAAGAGAAAATGCAATACTCTTATGATCAGCTTCCCCACCCCTCCCCGCCCTTAAAAAAAAAAAAAAAAAGGCACCACAATCATTCCTGGCCCATCTACAGAAGTACAATGGCATGAAGGTTTGGCACAGCCATCCCACTTCCCCAGACAGCAGCAAGTTGCTACATTGCTAACATGACAATGGAGCTGGAAAATTCAGACTAGGAAAACGTGTCCCAGACTGTAAAACCATTCCTAGTGATCCTTGCATAGAAGTCATGTACAAGTCAATCTTGTAATTGGAATATTTCAGCAAATCTGGATGCTAAAAAATCCCCCCACTATTACTTTCCCCCTTCCAAAAATGTAATTCTGGTGTTGGGAATTTCTGGATATCCATACTGCAGTGGTAATGTCCCATTAACTTCTTCTCTTCAGTCTACCTGGCAAGTCTGAGAAATGAGACAGATGTCATGAGTGATATAAACAGAGAACAGGATCCAGCCCAAAAAAAGCAATGAGCTAGGGGCCATGAGATTTGAGTTCTAGTCCAAGTTGCTGCCAGCCAAGCAAATCTGGGCAACCCATGCTGCTATTCTGTGTCTTTCTTCTTCCTCCCCCACTTCTAAAACATCTGTTTCAACTTAAGCTCTCCAGGACAATGACTCTGTTGCTACAATACCCAACATGTTGTGCTTCCATTAGGCAGCAACAAAAACCTAATATGCATAAAGTGACTGTTGGATACCCAGGCTCAGTTCTCAAAGATTCTGGCACAGAATTTTCTTTTCTGTATTTTCTGCTGCAGAGGAACAGGATGAAGTCACCCTCTCATTGCACTAGAAGCAAAGTAAAGAGGAATTTGCACTGTGAACCCCATCTCGACAGATCAGGAAACACATCTAATATCACTGCATGCAACTGTATAAAGCATGAGTAAATAATGCGTTGCCAGTTTTTACAGAGAGAACTCACTGATTCTAGGACTTTTTCTGGCACAGGAAAATTTTGGGCAGGCCTTCATCATTTTTTCCATATTTGGTGGTATGTAGATGGCCTGGAACAGGGGAGGAAAAAGTAGCCCAATATTGGTCCCACTATGAGGGGTAAACAGAGTCTCAAAAGAGCAAGTGAGAAGTGGACATCATTATGCTTATGAACTCTGGGCTGCAAATTGCTTCAGTAAAATAAACCACATTTAGACATGTCTCTTTTTGAGACACACACTAATATGAATAATAAAGACTCGGTAACTTAGCTTCTCCAAAGCTTGCAAACTCAGGGCCAGCTATACTGCAGGGCAGAAAATCCTAAGCAGACACACCACTGTTTCACTGACCTATCTGTAGGCATCTACCTGCAGCAATATCCTGATTATTAAAATGATACTGACAACTGGGACAGGGGGAAGGGGCTCCCAAAGGAGAAATAGATACACACAACACAGACCATGAGACTAGACACGAAAATAGAACTATTTTTACTACTGCTCAGTCACATGCATTAAATGCCTTTCAGAGTTTAGCTAAAGACAGAACCATTCCATTTCACAGATGCTTTGATGGTAATAACCCAGTGCCAATACTTCTGCTCAGTTCCTTCCCAAAGCCATCTGCATTGTACTTATGAACCGCATCCATGAAACCGTCACCTCTGCCAGCCAACCACCCCACTACACCCCACTACACCCCACTATTATTGGGATAGACAAAGAGGAAAAACACATTTATAATACAATCTAAGTCACTCAACTCAAGCAACATCCAAGAAGATCTTAGTTACATAACAAATTCTAGAATACCTTCCATTTCAGTAAGCTACTGACTCACTGTATGCGGCCAAAGCACCCTCAAGAAATAAGAGAATGAAAAAGTGAATAAGGACATCAGGAAGTTAAGGATCCAAGTTAAATCTGTACCAAATTGTGTATAACACACAAACAGACAGGCCCAAGATAAATTTTTTCATTGGGCAAAACCAGCTTTAAGATGCACTAAAGAGGAGATGAAAGCACAGCATGTAAAATCGCTGAAATCCACAACACGATTTGAAGGTGCCTATTATACCCTATGGCACAGAGAGTCTCAGCTTTAAAGATCATGGTGCTCCATTGCCACCGCTGATGAGCATCACTTACCATCTGGGAGGACCTCACTGTACAGACTACTGTCTATCATCTGTACCTTTGGGATGTTTAGATAATTTTTCAAGACGGAGAATGAGATTACAGACCAAAGTGCCTTTTCTGACTATTCCCGAAGCTCAGACACACTCTCCTCATATAACATGTTTTCTACCTATTCACAACGCCACTGCCACACCCAAAGACCACATCTACTCTACAGCAGATCTTAGTGGGTATTTACACACTCCACGAGTGCAGATGAGAAACAGGGGAGGATTTATTCCGGCATTTCACTCAAGTCCTGTCCATCTGTAGTACACGTAGCACTAACCACCTTGTTTCTTATTCTCATTATGCCTGTTATTTCTGCACTCCTGTTACTGTGGAACAGTACTGTAGTCAGATACGTAGTGCTAGATAGGACTGGTGTGTCTCCTGCCAAACTGCACTCTACCGTTGCTGCTTTAATACTGTTTTTACAAATATTTTAAATCACTGTATCCATCACCATGGCTTCAATGAAGTCAAAAGGTTAAATGCTCCTGTATACCAGCTGAAGACCTTTCTCTGTACCAGGAAATTTTTCTATGAATTACACTGTTAACATGCGTCATCACCAGGATTAAGAAATACAGGACTTGTAAAGAGAATAACCAAGGAGGTGAATGATAAGCTTTGGCTTCAGATGATGAAGTAGCAAAGCAGAAATATAATACAAATGAATCACAGTCGGTTTTAGTAAAATTTAATTACATTAATCAATTGGAAATTTCTGGGGTAAAAAACCCAAACCACAGTATCATCACAGAGTAGAAAAATCTTGTTAGCAGAGTAGGGGGAAGAAGTTTTTTGTCCATCTCAGAGGTGAAAAACCAGCCATTAGCATTCACGTTACCAGGAGCAGTCAACAGGAAAACTGTAACAGATCACAAAATAAGCTTACTGGGCCTTTAGTTTTGAGTATACTGTTACGGAATTTTAGTTCACAGTCTCATTTTGCAAGTATCTTGCAGGTCTCCCTTGATGGCATAGGCTAAATAGTCAGTAATTTTGTGTGGCTGCTTTTGTGAATATTATAGTCAAATAGTAAATGTTTGTATCCTTTACAGACTGAAGGCAAGCATTTACTCTAGTTTATAGTGGCTATTCAGTTCTAAGCAAATATCCTAACATTTTGTGTACGAGATGATGCATGGCACATTTTGGGATGAGCATGAGGTGAATGAGGTGCAACCAGTCATAACTGCAACAGAATGCAACAGACAGGAAAGAGATGACCTGAACAGAAAAGTAAACAATTTAATTTAACTTGCTTTTAAATAAAGCGGCTCCTAAAAAGCTGTAATTGATTTTCTAATACGTGCAGGATGGCCACAATTCAATAATAAGCAATGCCTTTATATCCAATTCCATTTTGTTTTCAGAATTTTTTGGAAGAATTGATTTGCTTTGGGTGCTTTTACTTAGCAGCTTTTCCATCAAATAAATGGATTTTATTTCACTGACAAGAAAAGGATGGAAAGAATCCAGTGGTTTGGGGGCTGGTGGTTTGGGGTTGGTTTTTTTTTTGCAGGTGTCTGTAAAGTCCAGGGAAAAAAAAAAAAACACTGTAATATTGGACAAGAAATCCTGAGAGATTTCTAAAAATATTTCAAAGCCAAATTTGTTGTTTCCATTAACCATATAAAGAGTAAAGAAGAAAGCAGGAGTTTTTAGTGACCATGATAAAGCACTCAGACCATACTCTCGTGGTTTATAATGTCACCAGGACCATTTTGGTGTTTGTTTTTTTCCTTCACACCTCTCTGCAGTCCTGTTCATTATTCTCTTAGATAACATTATTCTCTCCTGAAATTACAAGTTTGCTCCATTGGAGAAGCAGCAATTACAGGAAACCATGTAATTCATTGATACAACTCATGTACCTACAGTCTCTCAAACTGCATGAAAATCATTCAGGCCTATCAGTTGGTCCCAAACTTATGTGTCAGCATTTCTTAAGCAAATCTTAACTTCAGATGTAAAGGGACCAACTCCTTCAGCACTGAATGCACTCACCGTCCACACATGAATGAACAGCATACAGCACTTCTAGGAAAACAAAGAAAAAGCATTGTGCCTACTTCCCACCCTGAAAAATAAACATATTAAAGCATGACTAACATTTCTGCATGTGGTAATGGATGACAAGGGTGCCTGCTGGGGCAGCACTACACACCAACCTATGCTCATGCTAGTATTTGTAGTCAGAAAGAGAAGCCAAATAGTAGGGTTATGTTATTCTTCAAATATAGGAAGAAAAACTACAGCGTTGCACCCCTCTGCAGAAATCTTAATGACACAGACACCATTTCTTCTGAGGCTTGAGACTGCCAAACTCTTATCACCCTCCCTCTGCCGAACTAAACATTCACAGGCTGACCTGGAATATTCAAGGCAATCAGCTCCTGCCTTTTTCACACAACTCATGCTTCCAGTTTGGCCAAAACTTCTTTTAACATCACCTTCTAAAAGTATTTTACCATTTCTGCCTAGTAAAATAAATTCAGTGATCAAGCAAGAAGGACAAGCACTGAAATGAACCTAAGCAAAAACCTATGCCCCAGTGGTCAGGTGCACTGCAGAAAATAGTAATTGTTATCTACAATACAGTTATTTTCTACTTGGGCTATCCCCACAAGTGGCCAAACCAAACTCAAACATTTGAACAAGTCCAAACACCAAGCAAGCCTGGATCAAAGTGACCATTTCATAGCCTCAAGCACATTTCCAACACTTAGCTGACATTTCTGAACCTGTTAAAAAATGTCAAGCAAAGCCAGCTGTTTACTTCATCGGGACAGGTCACCACTAGTTAACATTCAGCTGCCAAGCATGAACATGTTTGACAATTATTTCAGTTATGCAAACCATGAGTCTTCTATTTCTGTGATAAAGTATTGAAGTCCTCATTAACTGAAAATACACATCAGTGACAGTTACAGGCCTGAAGTATTGAAAAACATCAGACTGGACTTTCCCTTTCTATTGCTAACCTAAATAGGTTGCACCAAACTCCACGCACAGGTAAATTTCCCAGATCCATAAATCGAGCAAATTACTGGTGTTTAAGGGCATTTAAATTCAGCCACATGCAAAAGTAAAGATCACAATTAGCCTCTAAGCAAATAAAAATATATGGCCTCATTTTCATCTGGGATCCTTTCCTTTATATTTTAACATTTCTTTGTACAATTGCAAAGTATTTTCTGCCTAGTACATATTATGAATTCTTCTCTCTTCTGAAAGATGTACACTCTCAGTCCTGATCGTATACCTTAGCTTCACCACAAGACATAACATATTACCCGATCATGTCCTCCAGTTTATGTTGCCAGAGGTGAACTAATTAAAGCACAAATCTAAAGTTTGACAGTGGGGACTGCTGACAACTTTGGCATTATTGTCAAACTATAAAGCCCTCAACAGTTTGTAGCAGGGTGAAATTAACTAGACAGTGACTTCCCTCTGTGCTATCCCATTGTTTATTTTCCTCTGGACTATCCCTCTCTGTTTCTTACCCTTCCCTGATTTCCTCAGGACACAAGGGAAAGACATAGTACAGATTTAAATAGCTACTACAATTATTTCACTATCAGAAGGATGGAAAACTAAGGAAAAGGCTGAATCCATGCTGCTGAAGTACTCTTGATGGTGGTGCTCTCCCTTTTTTTTAGTGTAGGACTCATGTTTCATCTCCCTTGCTCAGCTTCTTCAAAGAGTGACTTGTCTTCAGGAAGTTTTTTTCTAGGAATACAGTAATAAAATGTGAGCACCAACATGAAGATGTGTTCCTTCTAAGAACTTAATTTGATGGAAAAAAGCACTAGAGTATCTTCCATGCTAAATCCACAGAATTTGTTCCATCCAAGCTATAGAAATTTTTACTTTTTACATATGTTCAAAACAAAATTTGGCCTTGTTTTCTGGGCTTGCTCTTTTCAGCAAGTCATGAGCATGCTTTGATTGGGTTCAACAAGCTCAACTTCATGGAAATTCAGTGTTTCCCTGCCCTATAAAAGCCTTCTGAAACTTTGCTATTTATACAAAAAGGGAAAAGGCTAGTTACCTACCAAAAAGCCACCCCCGCTCTGATGTTGAAAAGATCTCTCACTGTGGACTGTTCATACCTTCCATTCAGCATTTTCCGTAACATCATCTTTAGCTTCTTCATTGGTGAAGAAAGCACAGACAATACTGGCATGAAAATTTTTGTGGAGAATATTAGATCTGCTGTGGTTGTGGCACATGAGGAACACCCATCTGTGAAATCAGCAAGGTGTCTTTTCACCCTTCTGAAGTTTTCCTGGCAACCACTTAGAAGGAAAACTTCCATACAATAGAAAAAAAGGAGAGATTGTATCTCATGAAATGGCTGCTTCCAAGAGATGTCAGCTTGCATGAACCCCACTTTTTTTAACTACATGTAATTTGTAGTAAACTTGGCTTTCTGAAATAACAGCACCAGCACTATAATTTAAAACATTAAATCACACAATATAGGAAGACTCATGCCAAAATGATAAAAAAAATCATCTTATCAGATATGGCAACCATTTCTTGCACATTTTCTACAAACTACAATATTTTGCTACTAATATGCAGAGAAAGAGGTCTCCTTAAAGGAGGAAAAAATAAAGTGTGGTTGAGATCTGCTCATTTTAATTAATAGCTTTAATAAACAACATAAATTTTAAAAATTGCTGCAAAATTGATGTAGAAATACTGCATGTTTTTGACCTTCCTAAGTTATGTCTAGCTCCTACTATGACAGCTAACTTCAAAGTGTACGTCCAAAGTAAAATGCACAGAGAACAGATTTTTTCATGAAACACAGTGCAAAGGGGAAGTACTACACTGCAGCCTTCGACAATACAAACATCAAGTCTGATTCCAATTATTTCTCATCCGGTAATATCTTCAATTCTTGTTCCTGAATACTATCAATTTCAAGCTCATCACCCCATATGTTTAACTCTAGGCCTTTCTGTAAAGTAGCAGTCCTTTATCACTGGGTTTTTCTGAGATGAACATCATCTGACAGAATAAGAACATTACTATCCAGTACCGTAAGTCACATTCATACTGATGCTGAAATGGCAGTAAGATACTTTGATACAAGCAAATTTATTTACCATATCTTCCTTTATCTAACAGTCCGTTCTTCCAACCCTAAGCACCTACCTAATGATTTGATCTAATGCACTCCTCAAAGTAATCCTAGCCCTTGACTACATCTACTACATCTCTAAATGTTATTACTTTGCAGATTGACTTCGTAAAACATGCATCTTAATGTTTTTTCCCTGCACTTCCTTGCGCTGCTTGAACTTCAAACTTGTGCTCAAAGGCACTCAGCCATGCTTTTTTGTCAGCTGATTAGATTTGGAAGATGTATACTGGAAAAGAGAAAAATATGGAAAATGAGAACAGTGATTACACTCTGTACCTAAGGACCTGAATATACAAAAAGGAGCAAACATGAGTTAATGACCAAGAACAAAAGTGATTTTGACTAATGCAGTACTGAATAAAGTATAATAAATAGTACGGTTACTCTCAATTAAAGCCAATTCTGTAGTGTGAAAAAAAATTTTCCAGAAGTTCTGTGTAGATTATAACGTCTAAATTTTAACTATAGGTTCTGGTAACAAATTACCAAAATCCGCATTGTCACAGAACCTTAACAAATTTCCAGATTTAAAATATCATACTATTCTTAAGGTAACTCTGTCCTAAAAGATATTAGTATTGGCAAAATGCCCTTCAAATTCTGTCACACTTCAACAAAAATATCAATAAGGGGATGACATAACATCACAGCATATTCAGAACATCAGTGCTCCTTATTTTGTAAATCCAGCAATTCTTTGATCACAGCAATAGCCTAAATGTGGCAAACTAACATATAAGGTCCAGTGTTTACTCAGCTAACTCAGACAACAGGTCTGAGATACTAGTACTAGTGGGGTTTCTTGCATGTTTTAAAAAACACCAGTACATCCCGAACAAGCAAAGCTAGTATGTCTGACCAAACCCACAGTAACTGTAATTGTCTTTGCAGCAACCAAAGTGCTAATCTTCCGAAGAGTTCATCCATACCCATCACACTGTCATGTTTTCCTCTGTGGCAATACCTAGAAAAATAATAGGTCTCGTAAGGTTGCTGTCAACTATTTTTCACTAACAAGTTGTTCAGGAGCATTATAACCATTTATTTCTTCAGCTGGATGAACTGAGCTACAAGAGCTGAGATGTTCAAGTCCACAAAAAAACTCCCACCACGTTTCATGATTAAAAGAAATCAGATGTGGTTCTTTGTTATAGCTCCTAGTCATTAGTCTACCTTATCCCTTTAATTATTTGGTATTTTACTATCGAAGCCTTTTAAAGAAGCTAAGCTAGACATAGCACAGTTAATTAAAGCTGAGCTTCAGCATTCAGCTCTTTTCTATCTGGAAATTGTTATAATGAGACTCTTGTTGGCCAAACAAGAGTGCGAATGTCCTGTTATGTCAGAGCCAGCAATGAGGTAAGAAATATCCCTCTTATTAAAGTTGCAACCATCTCACTTAGCATTCTAGGAGACTGAAATTATTTGGGGGAAAATTGTCCTCATACTGGACAGAGACTGTATCCTGAAAGAGTAGCCCTAGTTTAATGGTGACAAAATAGAAGCTGATGCTTTAAGTGTTGAAAGGAGGTGTAAAAATCTTAGGTGATTATAAATCCACTTAAGAAAGTGTAAGACTGTCAAGGCCAACTGTTGCAAGACGTTACTCACTTATACAATACAGTGTCTTAGTATTCCTCCTGAATGCTATAGCCACCTTGTTAACAGAGGCAATGTATTTTTTTGCTAGAGATACACAGAAAAGTCAACTTTAAAACCCAATACAAATGTGACCATGATTTTTCAGTAAAGACTATTTCAGTTTTCTGCTTTTTGGATTTTTTGAAATAGGAAACAGTTCTTTCCTAGACATGTGTATTGCCCTGTTATCCACATGCCACCCTGTGACAACGAACGAACAAGCAAAATGCTTACAACAGAAATTGTAAAGACAATACATACACTCTGTGCAACATGCTAAAATACCACTCTACACAACAATACTGCCCTTACTCTAAAATGGATTAAACAATTCAGTGCATCATGCAGATTTTCTGGACTTACTTTTCAGATGAGGTTCTCTACTGCTTGTGTCATGGCAAGACAGCACAGGTAAAAGACCATTCTTGAAATAAAAACAAATTTTATAATAATGTAATTATATTCTGGAACTAATTTTGTTGTCCATTTACTCAGTGACAAAGGGTTCATCACTCTTGTTCACACTGAACATGCAATGCTGCTTGAAGAAAATGCAAACTGGATCTTACTCCTTCTCCAAGGCTATTGTGCAACTGGGGCAGTATGCAAGCTCTTCTCTGCCAAGCACCAAAGTATGTCTGTGATAGTCAGAAGGAACACTCGACACAGTCTTTCACCAATGCACCAAACATTCACAGTTCTGATAGCACTGACAGCAATTTAAACATTGGCCTTTCATCTAACTTACAGCTAGGATAAAAAGCCAACACTCCAAATTCTGCACACACTGACATACAAATTTTTATTTGTTAGATGCATAAAAGGTTTCTTCAACACGCGCTTCCTCCTCCCCCTTTTTTTTTTCTTTTGTTTTTACAACTATTATCTAATGTTTCAGACATCCATCACAAAAAAATCCCTGGAAATTTTTTTCCACCTGTTCTTCATTCTTCATCAGCATATTTCTAGATCCATCAGTATCATCTTACTTCGTGTTCTAAGTGGTCTCTAATCTACCACATTTAAGCTCCCTTCCAAACACAGTATGTCACAGAGCTCCTTTCACCTTTAATTAACATGGATTCCTACAATGAAAATTACCCTATCAGTGAGAACACAGCAGTAGCCTGTTCCAACAGCTGATGCAGGGGTTTACTTGGAACATATTTTTGTATAATGATAATAACCCTCCAAACTTCTGAAGAGAATTAATACTTGAAGTTTCTTTCCTCCTCAGGTGCTTTTGACAAGCAAAGCATGTTCTGATGAACTGGACAAGGCATACTGACACTTGTCAGAAATCATTAGAAGTATAGCAGCTTAGTGAAACTGAAGAATACATTTTCTTTGGTTCATCAACAAAAGCTTGCATGAAAACAAAACATTGCTATGTGATGTGAAAAAAAACCAAACCACTTCTGGCTTTACTGTCTGCATGGTGTGATTTGGGCATTCCTTGGTGTTAGGACTCTATTTTCTTTGCTCTTCCACTTCAAGCCATGTTTAATGGAAAATTACAACTAATTTTCCTCCCAGCCCAAAGTCCATTACCAAAAAAGTGAACATACCCCTTCTTTGCCCTTTTCCAAAGAACAGAGACCATTGGCGAGGCTCACACAAAATCTTTTTTGCTTATTATGTGTTTTGTCTTAGGTTTCACAGGTATTAGCAAAACAATAGCTTGAGTTATGACGTCACCTTCCAGACGGTGAAAAAACAAGTTCAATGCCATGGTTTCCTTTACATGCAATAACTGCACTAACATACTACACTGTGTATTTGCTAATTCAATTAAACTCCACGTATACATTCACATCAGTACACCAATTTTGGGTCATTTGTTGCAGAGCTCTCCTAGCTACGTTTGCAGCTACTCCTGTTGATAAATGACTTTTCATATTAGAAAGAATATACAGACAAGTATCTGCAAGATCAGCCTCCAGGCCTCCTGTTTTCATCAGCTGCAATATTTCACCAATGTTATTTAGCATTACTCATCCTTGCAAAGGGCCCCTGCAGTAGCTAAGTTTCCCTACTAGCCAACATGTGTCATTTTTATGATCCACTACTTCTACAACAAGAAACCCTCCCTCCATCACCACCACCACACAGAGTGCCTCCAGAGCTCTACTTTTAAGAGCTGTCACTAATGCCTGATACTTCAGCTGAGCTGCTGGGACATGTATGAATGCACTACTGCCATTTATCTGCTTTCCAATGACCTAACTAACAGAATCAATCAGCGGCTTCACAATCAGGCTGGCCATTTTATGCTCAGTAACATCAGAAGGGTCAGACAGACCAAGAAAGGAACTCACACAAAGAGAGCAGGACAATGAAACACATCTTAAGCTGTACAGCAACAGTGCCCTGCAAAGCCAGTGTTCAACCATCTTCTGTGTAAAATTTTGAAAATTCTCTTTTTACCGGTATTGAGTATTATCTCTACTGCAATTTTCACTGTAAGAAAACTGACAAAACACCAATAAAATTTTACCTCAGCTTTAAAAAAAGAGAAGGGTAAGCCAAATCTTTTAAAAAGTACCTATAGTTCAAGCATTACTTCTGAAAGCCTTGCTAGCCTGTGGTGCAAGACAACCAGTATCACAACAATGTACTGACATTAATTTTCCTCAGTAATTGGTAGTACATTTGTGCCAATACATCAGCAAGCTAGAGGCCAGTTCATCCACAGTTCTGAAAGGATAGTAAAATGCAGATATTAGAATTCACTGAAGTATGTTGAATTATTTCCTTTTGATTTATCCTTTACAAAATGTCACACAGACTGGTATTCACACAAGCAAATGGTTTTAGGTCAGCCTGCATCATGGCTATCTGAACTGCTCATTGTTTTTGAAATTACAAGTTGTTTGTCCCATCCCTATGACAGAAGTCTGTCACCACTCTTCATGGTGACATTCATGGTAATCTTTGGATTAAATCTACATAATAAAGCAAGTATAAGTAACTGGTAAAGGAAGTGAAGCCTGAAAACATAGAAAATGTTTCAGAGCTGGCTGAAAATCATCTGAGCTGTCTCTGGAAGCTTCCGAAGAACTACTCCATCCTATGCCAAACTGTAATTAGAAATTTCCTGCAGTCTCTAAAGCACGCTCTATGCAAGAAGCGAGACCAGAAGATAATGGAAAAAGGGTCAGCAACTTGCTGGCAAAAAAAATACCTTCTTGCACAAGAATTATATTAATAGTAGAATACAATGGAGACAATGTACAACTGAAACATATTTGGTAAAGCAAGCATGCTGAGCATAAAGGCTAAGCAACATCCAGTCAAGATTAAGCTATTTCATCAGAGTGGAAGTATTTACCAAGAAGCTTGTGTTAAAAGAAAATATAGCAATTGGTAATATTTGGTGAAGACAAGACAGACTTAAACAAGTATAACTAAACAAATTTCTTCTACCCAACAGGTGCGTCTGCTACCCACAGGAGTGTTTTAAATTATGTAGAAGCTGTATCTTAACACTTGTTTTGCTCAAACACCAGCCAAGCCTACCTTGCCTGCTGAACAGCGGGCAACCTTGGCTTAAAAGTTGACTGTTTTTCACTAGAGTGGAAGTATCTTATGCAGAGAAAAAGGGCTGGTTGTCTGCCATTTGCATCTCACTGGGGAAGAACATGCTGCTTTGGAAGCTTGCTGGAGCAGTCCCTTTAAATGTACCACCATCAAGCACAGCATAGCTAGCTGGTCAAGGAAGGTGATTGTCCCATTCTGCAGTGGTGCTGCCCTACCTCAAGTACTGTGTGCAGTTTTGGGTGCCTCAGTATAAGAAGGATATTCAAACTATTAGAGTGTGTCCAGAGGAGGGTGACCAAGATGGTGAAAGGTCTCAAGGGCAAGACTTAGGAGGAACGGCTGAGGTCACTTGGTTTGCTCAGCTTGGAGAAGGCTGACCTCATTGCAGTCTACAACTTCCTCAAGGGGGGAGGTGGAGGGGAAGGTGCTGATCTCTTCTCTCTGGTGCCCAGTGACAGAACGTGAAGAAATGGAATGAAGCTGCATCAGAAGAAGTTTAGATTGGACTTTAGGAAAAGGTTCTGAGAGAGTGGTCGATCACTGGAACAGGCTCCTCAGGGAAGTGGTCCCTGCATCAAGCCTATCAAGAGTTCAAGGAGTGTCTTAGTCATATGGTTTAATTTTAGTTAGTCCTGTGAGGGGAAGGGAGTTGGACTTGATGATCCTTATGGGTCCTTTCCAACTTGAGATATGCTATGATTCTACTACAGGTCTGATCTGGCACTGTTTGTCCTTCATCCCGAAGTGCACAGAAAAAAGCAGCAATTTCACTAGTTAACAAGGTTATTTTCAAATTATTCTTTCTCAAACTTTTCCAGATTAGTAGTCTGACTTTCTTAATTTTATTTGTTTTAATTTTATACACAGATAATGGTTGCTACTTTAGAGTTAATGAGGGCTACAGTTACAGCATCCCACAGTGCCACAATGTGACTACAAAACATAAGACAAGGTATATAAAACACTGGTTCTTTAGGTGAGGAAAAATGAGCATTTCAAGCACAGGCTCACAGATTTTCACTGATGCTTAGTACCTGCAGCTTTAATGGATTTCACAAGGCCAGAGAGGTGTCCAGTATTTCTCGAAAAACAGTCATTAAGTGAGCATTCAGTGACATCTGTATGAGTTACATTTGTATTTAGAAAACATCCTCTCTCCAAGTGAACTATTACAAGACCAGCTGTTGGCCAAATAAGACGGATTGTGGCAGGTGCTCCATGCTGCAAGGCCAAGGGAGACACACCAATGCACCCATGCTCCCACCAACATTCCCACTTTGCTGCTGCACACAAGGGGGAATCTGCCAGACTTCGCAATGAGGAACGGGGCCCCAGGGCCAGCTTTAGCCCTGCAGACAATCTATTTCACTTACCTACTACGCTCAGAGGACCTTTTTCTTTTTTCAAAATGCTGCTTTGCCAAGGACTCGGGTATGTGCAGCAGTGCCAACTACACCCATCTTGGCATGTTGCTGCTGCTTCAGTCCCACAAATCGGGCTCTATTATACAGGCAGAAAGTGTAGAAAAGATACTCTTTTCCACTTCACTGTTGCAAAACCTATGCTGTTTGTTTCCTCTTCCTTCCAAAATAAAGAAGGTAGTCATCTGAGCAAGGCCAGACCCAGGAACTGGGAAGCCCACATCTTGTTCGGGTTTCTGACCAAACTTCTTGAAACACTTGACAGGAATAACCTCATGTTTATTGCATTCTGAGTTATCACAGAAGAAATAGTAGTTAAAACAATATAACCATAGCATGCTTTGAGCGCCTGGTCTGCAAGGAGTTTGGTTCATGCAGAACTGTAAGCAGACACATTCTTTGCACAGGGAAAACAGAGGCCTCAGCAGTGAGCTCCTTCTCATGTCCTGCACTGCTGTTCAGCCAGACTCTCATGAGAGACTAGTTTTGGCCCTTCCACACTTATTGGTCTCCTCTATTGACTTGCCTGTCTTGTTCTGATTATCCCTTGCACAGAAGATTGCCCTCTTATGTCTCTGCCTACAGTGAATGTAAGCATGTAATAAACAAGCATAACTGGATCAGTACCGCCACCTAAATGGAGTGTTTTAGCAGATGTGAGACTGCACTCCAATGGGCTGATTACAAAACTTCCAGGGCAATAGCAACTCAGCTATGATAGCCAGAACATTGCTGGAATTACAGTAGTATTTCATCTCTGAAAGGAGTTCATTATTTTGCACAATGATCTCATCTCAGGATCCATCATTCGCTTGTTCAGTTGTTTTTCTTTTTACTGCAGTATCTGGAGCTTAGATCATGAGCTGCTATAGAAAGGGCAGTCTTGACTTAGCCAAACTCACAGTGGGCATATGAGTAAGATGCAAGGGTTAACTGAAGTTCAGTGAGAGCTACTGAAGTTTATCAGAGTGGGAAGGTAGCAACAAAAGACTGTTTACTCTAATTGCAGAGCAGGCTCCCCTCGTACTCCCAAATGTGTGACAGCTGACCTAACTCAAGCATAAACTCAAGCAGCCTCTCCTTAACCCCTTTCTCAGTTATACTCTTCTACAAAATTGACTTTCAGACATGAAACATCTGCACCAAAGAAGACATCCAGGTAATCACAGACAAACAAAGAATGCTCCAGGTATAAGAACAGAAAGAGGAGACTGCAGAAGACAAAGGGTCACAAGTCAAGCTGGCAACAGGCACAAAGTTGGCATTTCTACTTCTAAAATCTTCTCCTGCACCTCCTCACCAATTCACCCTCAGGTACTGAAGCACCCAACTCAGGAACGTTCTCCGAGTATGCCAAGATGGGATAATGCTCATGCTCTACTTAATCCAGGGAAACATTTGAACTACACTTTAATGAGATACTAATTTACATCCTGAGTTATGCTGTGATCCCAGAGCCTTCTCAGTTTCTGAAACAACTCAGAAAGGATATCAAGAGGTCTACACTCCATTATTTCTAATAGGTATGCAAACTTTGTAAGTATATATCACTGTCATCAAATAATGCTGAGTTTTAAATATTTAAGTTGTACATTTGGACTCATCACAAACTAGGTAAAATATTTATTTTCTGTTTTCCAATTACTTGAGTCACTTGACCTTTACAAAGGAAATTTATCAAGTTTTTTTCCTTATACTTTTAATATAGTAATTTTACCTGTACAAATAGAGCTGAAGAAAATGTAGATGAGGCCTGACCAAAACAGCTGAGAAGTGTAAGTCCTTTTAAAAATGAAAAGTGGCATTTTGCATCCTTGCTACCATTTCTAGAGTTTAAAATTGCACATTATTTTGAAATAAACAAAATTATACTTTCAGTGTAAGCATAATGCTGATGAGGGTATAAACCTATCTGAAATCCCACTTAAACCTCTAGAGGCTAAATTCTAGCAATGTTCAACACAGGAGAATTAATTATGCTGCAGCAGTGTAATCTCTCTGCCAACGGAACTGAATAGGTTTGTTTATAAAACACATGCAACTATGCAGTTGGCCTTTACTGAAGAAAATATTTAACCCTATTTCCATGCCAGGGAATCCAGCATACCAAGTACCTTTAATTTTAATACTAGATACTGACCAATATTACTAAATATGGTATTTCAACTTCATTATCACTCAAAATGATCTAAAATCTAAGTGACAACTGATGCTGTGTAGAGTTACAGTACCCTAGTGCAACTGCAAATGTTTGAACCTCTGGTTAGAACTACTCTTAAAAGATGATGTTAGCCATTTCGGATATCATTGAATTACATTTATAATCGGTCTTGTCTAGTATCAACTCTTCCAGTTAAAAAACCCCAACCCTCCATCCCCTCTTTTTTTTTTTTTTTATGGTAGCAAACCCACATGAATAAAGGGACAGGGAAAATACAATTCCTTTTGGAGGGAACAAGAAAATACTATCAACTTTATATAGTAAATGGAAGAAAACATGATTACTGTTTCATTTGAAGCAATCAGATATGTTACGAAAAAGTAAAATGGAGAAACTGCAGAGGAAAATTAATTTGAAAATTTCTTCAGAGACCAATAATTGCTAAATACTATTAATAGGTACTACACATTTCCTATAGAGCACTTTGCAAAGGTGCGAAGGTTTAAACACATTTACTTAGCACTGACAGTGCTCTTCCATACTATGAGTTAGGTAGGCCTTACTGCCCCACATCCCTTTTTTGTGGGAAGAGTTTATCTGAGCCCTCTTGCCACACTCAAGTACAGAGGACAGCAGCTTCAGCTTAGGACTTCAGTGTAAAACAGCCACGGAGCACCCACAGGTTCCTTCTCACTGGCACCCACATGGCGGGCAGTAAGTCATGGAAGGAAGGCGGCAGCAAATACCAGCTGATAAATCTTCATATGAGTCCAAACCTTCACTAGCTCCTTTTCCTTAGTACTAAAGCTCTTTTCCATTATCCTGCAGTTCAAGTGGGAAGAGAGGGCACCCACTCTAAAAAACTATTTTTCTTCAAGTTGTAATTCTTAACATCGACTTTTTTTGTCTGGCATTTTCTCATCCTGACTATTGAATAATCCTCTAGATTTTTGGAGACATGGGAATATTTAATAGTGGCAGTTAATTAAAATACCTGACTTTTCCAAAAGCTTCTACACTGGAGACTTTTTTGACTACAGACAGAAACCTTGAACAAATAGCAAAACAACCCAGACATTTAGAAATGGGAAAGAACTGAAGGCTATAGGAGCTATATAATCTCTCAGCTGTGAAGAAACTACCACTTGTTCTTGATGTACCTACAAAAGGTTCAGGCAGAAGAGTAACGGAGTGTGCACGTGTTCTTTGTTGTGGAGCCTGTAATTCTTAATTAAGTTACTATTCCCATTTGCTATGCCAAACAGGCTAAAGAAGGAGCCAGAGGTTCCTATCCATGTATTAAATAGCACCATGTCCTTAGGCAAATGACTATTTGACAATCTGTACTGTTCCTCATTAGACTGCTTAGACAGAGCAGTCTTTAAGACATATTCAATCAACTTGATTTCAGGGTTAAGGTATTACAAAAAACCAATTCTTAAGAATTCTCTGTAATAAAGACAGTCTACAGTGCTATTTCTCATTTAATGTATGATTTTTTAAAATCGGTTTGAGTCACAGATTGTCAAATATGAATTACCGACTTTTTAACCTTAGAAAAATACTTTTCTCTGAATCATAACATGAAAAACAAATAAAAATAGATGATAGAACTAGTAAGGAATTTGTACTTTCAGTTATACAAAGAAACAGTTTACCACAAGAAAACTGATTATAAGCTTCTGAATGAGACAGTCTTGTAAAGCTTTGTATCCACTAGTACTCTAAATCAGAAGCTTCTATGTTAATTCCATTTATTTTCTTGATCTGGAAGCCTTCCATACGTTTTAATGATGTTTCAACATGCTGTTCTTTTAAATCAGAAAATAACTTTGTTATTGCTGCTTTAACCAGTAAGTTAGATTGTCATCCTGGCTCCTGCCTCGGTGTTTGATGAGCAAGAAATCTGAAAAATCAGAGATGGTAATGTCCATTTCCCAAATGATGTAAACAGGTATACTTCCTATTTATTTCCATGGATAAGCCATACCATACCTAAGGCTCAGACAACTTTACCTCAAAGAGAATGGGTTTGGTTTAGCTTAATTGCTTTTATTCTAAAAGTACCTGTAAAATAGTTTGGGGTTTTGTTGTTTTTTTTTAAAAATCTTTAATACATGGTAGCTGCTACCCCCAGGGTACATGTCCCAAAACACTTTATTAGTACAAAGTCTTAATAAAACTTCCTTTTCCTCTCTGAAATGAGTTTTCAATGAATGACAGACTAAAATGTGTCCAAAACTCCTGTGATGTGATCCTGGCCCAGACAGAGCTTCATGCTGGCTCAGCCCAAACTTTGGCCTCTCATGAGCTTTTTAAACTCAAAAAAGACAATTTTTGTTTTTCAACTGCCTATTAGAGGCTCCGCGTACCTGTGCAGGCTTGGTGGCTCACAGCACCTTCCTTGTAGACAGCCCCAGTTAACCTGGGCTTCTGAGGGAACCATAAGACAAACGGAAGAAAAGGTGAAAGACAGCAACCACACTGAAACAAGGACAGTTTGTTACAGCCTGGATACAAGTTCTCTTATAAAATAAAGCAAAGCAAGAACAGCTGCAAACACCATGCTGACAAAACAAACAAGCACCTAGATAAATCATTCCAACTTTACCACAGTGTGACACAGAGCGTTTTGATCTTCACTTAAAATCAGTGTAAAATCTATTTAAAATCAGTTTAAACTGCATTGGTTTAAAACAATTTTCAGGTAGTGCCATTAAATTGACACAAACTGCATCTGTTTTCTTCCAAAACAGCTTTTGCTTTGTATTTAGTTGCTCTCACCTGCTTGTCACATTGCTTACACTACTGGAATACAGAACTTTCCTTTCAGTCCCAACTTTCTACTCCTATCACTGTGTCAAACATTTAGAGTTGTACAAGGAAACAAAACTGAGCACTTCATCTTCAGCCAGAACAAGGGTAAGTAACTGCAGCGCCTGCAAGGCAGCAGAGAGATCAGGCCTAAAGGGAAAGCCACTCAACAAAGGTTGTGGGGTTCTCTCCCTCTTCCACCAGTGGCTTCAAAACTCTGCATCAAACTTTACACTTGCTTTTAGTCTTCCATCTGCCTGGCACAGATAGAGTACCAAAAAAAGGGTCATGGCAAGGAGACATGAAGTAAAAGACCCAGCAAGAAGCATTGTTTTCACCCTGTGGCTATGCAAACCTCAGACCTCCTACCTTAACTACTGGATAAACCAACTCCACCCCTTATTTGGTTGTCCAAGGGCCAGCTGGACACTGGGATATCCTGAGATCCCAAGCTATATGGAAGAACAGGCTGTGGAGGAGTAGTGTATTTCTTTAGATGAAGACATCCAGCTTTTATTTGCCTTTACGTGGAAAGGACACCAATTAACCTGGGATGCATCTCCCACAAGGGTTTGCAGGATCTCCTACAATTTTTTCCTCAAATACTGAGAAATTATTTGAAAGATGTAGAACTACCCGGTAAATCAGCTCTTGTACAATATGAGTAAAGACAAAGACACTTGTATAAAAGATTCTATACCTCTATGTATTATCTTAGCAGAGAAAAGTCATCGTGCATCTCCATCCAAACTTCAGCTGTCTCAGAAGGAAGTCAAATATTTAGGGTTCATCCTAAGGGAAGGACAACCCGTAATAGATCCAGAAAGAATAGAGGCAGTAGTAAAGCTTCCACATCCGATCATGAAGAAACAGTTGTGAGGGTTGCTTGGAGCTGTGGGATTTTGTCGGCCATGGATTCCTGGATTAGGAGAATTAACAAAACCTCTGACAGAAGCAACAAGAAATGGAGGTAGAACCTGGTGCATGGGGTCCGGAAAGAGAGCAAGCCCTTCAATTTATATGTGCACGAACGAAAAGGAATAGCCAGTGGAGTCATAACACAGCAATTAGGACCCCACCAGAGACCTGCTGCATACTGCTCTGTGCAACTAGATCCAGTTCCAGCAGGAGCACTAGCCTGCATTAAATCAGTGGCAGCAGCGGCCACAATACTAGAAAGAAGTCACCCCCTCATACTGGGACACCCTGTTAACAGTTCACATCCCACACAAAGTTGAAATACTGTTGAAACAGCATGCAGCCCAAGCCCTATCACCACAATGGGCACACAGACACAAATTGATCCTTCTAATGGCAGATAATGTAATTTTGAAAAGATGTAATACTTTGAATCTGGCAACACTAATACCCTTGCCTATTGGATAGAGATGAACGGTTGACCCAGTACATTTTATATATGCAAAAAGTATTTCAAGATAAAAGAAAATATGCCCACTGGTGCCAGCCCACACCACCTGAAATACAGGTACATGATATACAGCAGGGAGATGAGGTCTTAATTAAAGTGTTTTCCTGAAAATCAAAATTGGAACCCAAATGGGAGGGACTATACACCGTTTTATTGTGTTCTTATATTGCCATAAAGTTTTAGGGAAAGAAAATTGGATACACCGTTCTCATGTCAAGCAAGTGGTGGATAGCCAAACCAGCACACAGCTTTCTGAAAATCAACAAAGAATGAAGTGGAATATGTTGCTACTCCTGGTACTCTTGACTCTGCTGACTGCTACAGCATGGCAAAGTATGAAATTGAAGAGAATGGATGATCCAGAGCAGTGAAACAGCAGTAAAATAGAAAAAAAATTGACATAAAGTATGGAGGACCTGGGTTCCCAATTCATAAAGAATCTAAAGAAGGGATATTTGGTTTTTGTTGTGAATTGGATAAGGCAAAAGATCTAACAGTAACAGAGGTATTTAAAAAAATTAAATCTCATTGTCCCAGTGAGGAGAATGATTGAGCAACTTGAAAGGACTCACAAACTTTGTTTAGCATATTAGCAGGGATGCTTAATAAAAACAAAGGGAGGAGCTACTGAGGGATATTAGTTGTTCAGCGTAAATAAGTAAGTTTCAATTTGAATAAATTACTTACTATTATAATATGGTGTGATTTGTCCTGTTTGCCTAGCTTTACTTAGCATGAGTAGCTAGATCTGCTGAAGCCTGCAGGCCATGATACAGTTATTTTTCTTAGTTATTTTCCTAGCAGCTGGTACAGTACTGTGTTTAGTCTTTTAGTATGGGAAAGATGTTGATATCACATTGATGTTTTGGTAGTGTTTTTCCCAAGTCTGGGACTCTTCAGTTCTCCATGTTCTGGCAGCGAGTGCAGGTGCACAAGGAATGTAAACCAGAAGATACAGAGGCTCCAACCCTCAGCTGAAACTGCAAATCAACAAGATAAGAGCCTGCCTGCCTAGACACAGAAAAACAATCCAATGAGGTGTTAGAAGACCCCAGACCAAAAATCACCATTGGACTGAAAGACGTGTGACAGCACGTGAAGGGTGCATGAGGGGTAGGTGTGTAGATCACAAGGGTATAATAGTCCAGGGATTTCTTTCTTTGGGGTCCCTCTCTTTGGAGGCACCCAGCCCAGACTGTCCTCGCTGCTGTACTTTTCAATTAAATTATTTATTTTTATAAAATCTGATGCTTGAGACTGTTGCAGGAAACCTAGGGTCAAGCCTGAAGGAGGAGGAAGTGCACCCAAGAGTATGTGTGTGTATGTGGGTGGAGTCAAAAGGGGCACCCGTTGGCTTACTGGGGTCACCCGCTAGGAAGGGACTCCAGTCCTAGCAGTTGAAGACTTGGGTGGTGTGTGTGCAACTCCTTGAATGGTATGTGAATGCTTGGGCAGCAGTTTCTCCTTTAACAAGCAGAACCTAAATGCTACAAATACGGAAGACAGCATGTCTCATGCACAAGGAAGCCATCATCAGGTGTGCTGGCAACTAGGGATTTCACGCTGATTATTCTTCTATGAATATTTTATTTCAGCTTTGTGGTAATACTTGATAATCAAACATCTCAGTTGTAGGTGTGCAGTAACAGTAGGTGAGCTATCAAGTTAATTCATTAAACTTGCTAACATGTAATAACAAGCAAGAGTCCTCCTCCAAGCTCAGTATTAACTGAGGTGTCAAATTGTAGCAGACTGTCGTGGTTTGGGCCAAATTGGCCCAATCCGGTGGAACGACAGATGCTCTCCTCAAACCAGGACACAGACAAAAAACAAATTCTGGCAATCTATGAGTGTACTGGACTGATGTATCAGGAAGGATTTGCTTCCTTTCTTCACCAACATGTTAATATCACTATGGAAGAGCTGCTTGTCAAATACACAGAGCTAAAAGTCACATTTCAGCCCTGTTTTATGAACTCCAGATGTCTTTAAAAAAAAAACGAAAAAAAAGAACACCTCCACAAAAACTTTTTTAGAAGGTTCTTTTTAGGAAAAGCAGGCTGAAGAAGAGAAATGCAGGACAGGTGCTAAGGGCAAACTTAGCCAGATAAAAATATAAGACAGGCCCCCTTGTGAGGACACCAGGAGAGAGCAAACTATCTATGGAACAGATCAATGATGAGACCCACAGATGGCAAAGCCCCCCAAATATCCAGCCAACTCACTGAGAAAAGTTTGGCAGCCCTCTCAAAGAGCATCCCATAAGCCTGGAGAGCTAAAAAGGGCTTCTGTGATTTCTGTATCTGTGTCTCATTCAGAGATCTACAGTGCAAACCCAAACCACGTCCCCAAAATCCTGAAATCTTAACTATCCCAGGTAGCTTTGGCAAAGGTGATTCAAACACCATGTACGCAAACACTGCCTGCAGGTTTATCAACACAGAACAGACATGCCCAATACATATAAAAGTAATTCCAGGTGTTCTCACAGAGTTTCATGAAACACCATCTTTGTACTCACCTCCCTCACTAAAAAAGGTGCTTACCAAGTTACCTGTATTTTGGCCTATCCTGAAACCATGAAATTATCATCATGTCTGTCACCAAAGATGTGTAAACAGTGAAGCCTTCCAGTGTCTGAAAATACAGCTGTCAGTTGCTTGCAGCATTCTGCATGCAGTGAAAGGAAAATTATATTTGTGAAGCAAATAATATAAAACCTGTGGTGGGGAGGAGCACTGCATTAATATCCTGGTAATCTGGCTCATGCAAGCCCTTTTCGGTGTGGACAGGTCACAGTTTTTGATACACAAGATGAAAGGAAAAGTTCATTAATAGAGAATAAATACTTCAGGTGTTACTAGAGGGACTTTTTCCAATAATGCTTCAGAGATGTAACAGGACAGTAAGCGCAAGCAGATTACTGAAAAGGAACTACCAAAGATTTTGCAATATACTGAGCAGACAATGTTACATGACTGCCTTTTAAGACACTTCTAGACACAGTACTTGAGCTGTTTACTGAGCAGTGCACAAGCACCCTACTCAGATACTTGATTTTATGAGAGCAGGCCACCCACATCTGACCCAGTAGAACTGCATATGTGCAAGAAGAATCCCCCCAAAACAGTGTAACATTTTTATATGATCTGACCTTTAGCAAACAAAACCTGTCCTTTTCTATTGTGTTCATACAGAAAGAAATCAAGTGGAGTTTCAGGTCACTTCTAAATCATGGAAGATATACTGGAAAAATTTCTACATCAATAAGCAATTTCTTCTGAAGTATGTCAATAATCCAGTATTTGTTTTAGTTCCAAATTTATGGAAGAATATCAATACAAAACATTTACGTATCACATATGAACCTAATGGGTTTCAGCCTGTCAAGGGAGACCCAAGACTCCCTGAGGAAAAACAGAAGGACAAAGAAGCAGAGTTGCTCATTACAGGAGGTGCTGGACACCACATGCTGGCAATTTCCACATCTATGTGACCTGAAAATGTGTGTTTTACTTGTATTTCCCTTATGGCAGAGGCAAGATGGAAATCAACAGGAACAATGCTTCATCTCCCCCCTTTCCCCCCACCAAACCTACAATTTATTAATGGAAAAACACTTGCGGGCAATCTTTAAGGTTTCAGAACAGGGAAAGCAGGGAGAAATAGAGCCTACAGCAGCAAAAAAATATGCAGCAAACCAACCTACATCAACCACCAAAGAATCATCACCATGTTTCAGTTTGCTTTAGAAACCATAGCCTGGACTGACTGAACAATTTGATTTATACTTTCAACTTATTCCTCATGTGGGGCTCTGATTCCTCATGTCTACAAGTCAAGCACAGGTACCTAGGAGAGAATAATCACTTGACATAAAATGAATATATGACACTTCTATGTACAGCATTGGAAGGAACTTACTCTTCTAGACATAGAAGGAGTGCAAAATAAGCAGTGCTACTGTAAAAGTATTTGCAACACTACATTATTCTCACGCTTCTTATCAGCCAGCACCGATCTCAAGGGAGACACAAGGTAAATGAAGAATAGTGGGATCTAAACCCTTCCATCAGATACAGGAATGCCTCCAGGACAAGTGTAATGAAGCAGGTCATGGGGGAATTGAGCTCTGCTGTGGCCAGTGTTGTGTTTATGGAACATCTATAGAGGAAATCAGTCTTGATTTCTGTAAAAGGTACAAGAGCTAACAGATTAATTACCAGCCAAGATTCATTCCTTTCCCTCAAGCAACATTTCAGACAGCTACTATCCGAAGACAGGAAACTTATCTAAGGATAAAACAAACAAACAAACAAAAAAATCACATTGCAAATAAGATCATCTTCGATATTAGACTAGAGGATGAACAGCATCAACAGCACTTTTGTACAGGGAATTAAATAGCAATTTATTACAATCTGAAGACTACAATGCAGTTTCCATAACAGACATTCCTCAGAAGCTTTCACACATTTTCCTTTGTAAACCATACTGAAACTGTGCCTGAAACAAAATTAGACAATAGAAGATGCTATGTAATAAGCACTGATAAAAACCACCCACCCCATGACGGTGCTGAAAAACTGCCTCACCTCTTTTATGACTCTTAGCTTCTGTATACATCTGGACACCTTGATTTGCTCACCTGTTAAGATTTTTCTATAACCTAATGATCACTCCATGCACACTAACCATCACGAGCCATCTGAGAGGGCAACAAAATGAGGACATCCATGAGCAACTTCTTTGTTAAGTACAACAAGCAGCCTTAGTGCACCACTAGGTACCTAACCATTTTTCACTGCCTTGATAATAACATGCCACAAAAATGGGAAACACCATTTCCCTGTATACACTTTGATTACTTTGAGGTTAAAGAAGGTTATATCTTAAGTAAGTTACATCTTAAGTCACTGTAAAAAAAATCCAAAACAAAAAAACCAAGTCCCCCTGAAACCTTTAAAAGACAAATGGTTCATTGCTTAAATCACTAAAAAATTATTCTTGTGAACTCCAGATACATTCAGGGAAGTAAAGCATGATCACACAGTGAGTATATTCTTCAACTATTTTCAAAACATATTTTGTAAAACTGATCAATTTCAAGTTTCAAAGATGCTATTAAGTATAAGGTCTTAAGAAGCCAAGAAAAATACTGTCACTATTCCTTTTTGCATTTCGCTTGACTTGCTCATCTGTCTCCTTGACTTCACATTGTAGGTTTTCAAAAACTAACCCTACAACCACATTTGAATTGTAGAGGAACAAGCTAGGTGTAATTGCACGTTAAGTAACAATGGAACTTCATTTCCCATATGAATAGTACTTTCTCCTGCTATTATTTCATTATACTGAGTCTAAACTCTTTTACCAAACAGCTGAGAAGCTCAGATCAAACGTGAAAGAAGATGTTACAGTCTACAGTTTACTAGCTGCCAGCGTCCAGTTGTGCAGTAAACCTTTTGCAGGAAGAATGGCAAACTGTAACCTTAGTTATCTAGTTGGATAGCACAGTGATGACTGATGAAAGAATGTCTCCTTACCTCCTACAGGTCATTGCTAGGGCAGTTAATGTCTGGCTATACTGTAATGTCAGCTCCCAATAAACAGATCATATTATTTTGCTCAATTCTGCTCAACCCTTCAGTTTCAAAAACTGAAAGCCAACCCCATCAAAACCTATTGCAGGTTTCTATTTTCTGTTTTCACATGTCCTACGCTATGTAATTGATTCGGATGGTGAACAAGGGATTCAGTATTGAGGTCAAGCATAAGTTACATGAAAGAACTTATACCGAGAAAAATTGCTTCTTGATGCATATTTAGCTTTTAATGCAGCATGCACTAGTGGAAGCCACTAGAGAGTTAAACATGCCCTAGACCTTGCCAGCTGCTCTATGTGCTTCTGAAATAACCTTGGAAAGCATGTCCCAGCTCCCAGAATGCCAAACATTCACGCATTACAGCAACAGATGTTTGATTATGGCACTGTCACTTTCTGTACTAGCACACTTTCATTTGTTCCCAGCCATCATCTCCAGTGACCTCCCACAAACCTCAGATCAAAAACAAAGAGGAGAAAACCGTATTCAGGATCCCAGACAAAATGCAGTTTTCCCTCAGTATAATGGTGTTATCTGACAAATTGAAAACAAAAGCAAGAACATATTATGCTAGAAGTTTTCAGATACAGTCATAGTATCATGCACTTACAGTACCATTAAAATAGTGCTTACATTAGTAAAATTAGCACATAACAATTTAACCTGACAGAATTGTTTCCATCCCAAGCCATGAATACCAAATTTCCCCAGTTACTAAATCCTCACAACACAAGATGTAACTTGCACATGCAAAACCAAGCAGCATATCCTGGTTGCTCAATCAGGTCGTAAGGTTTCCTCAGATACTGTTGAAAATGTGGCCCTTAACTTTGGCCTCATCCCCAAGAATCTTTTAATATCACAGACAGTTGGGTGAAATTTGTATTTCTGCAGGCCTTCTGTGCAATGACTGATACTGAAACTTTTTTCAGCAACATGAAGAGATCTTCCCAAACACACAGAACAGTTTCTACAGCAGGTCCTTTCCCCATAAATGTTTGCCAAAAAGATGATATTCATGGGAAAATATTTTTTTACACTTAACTAGGAATGTTCAAACAAGTTCATTCCTCTAATTGTATGAAAATTCTAACACAGAGCAAGCATGAGTATGAATGCAAACAAACCTTATCTTTGAACTGACACTTGAAATAAAGTACATATAACTAGTATAGAGAACTCAGATAAAGGAACAGTAATGCTTGAATCTTTTATCAAAACATGCATAAGAGTTCTAATCTAGAGCTGGCTATATAACCTGAAATACCCTAGCCTTAAATGTCCTTCTTCCCTTCTATAACCTGTTCTTACCTATCCTAAAAAGATATCGGTACCTGAAGGACACTGTGTATCATTTCATTTTCTTAGTTTCAGAGTTTGTGTTACTTGCAAGCAACCAGATCTGAACCCAAGCCAAAAACCAAGTCCCAGGACTGGTACACAGCAGATTTCAATACACAACGTATAGTGGTCAAACAATTTTGCATCAGCATAGTCAAAAAAAGCTCCAAGCTTTAAAGTCATCCATTGATGTTTGATGTAGCAGTCTTGAAGGGGAAGGAGAAGGGTCAGATTATGTACTAAAACTGACCAGGAAATAGCGGGTGGCAGCCACCTCCAGTCCTCCAGCTCTTCACCTGATGAGCTCACTAGCACCTGAAGTCCTATAAACTGTCTCTCATGGGGTTTGCAGAGGTGACTTCTGACTTGTGACGAATTTTTTATGGTCTCTGGCTGTCAAGACAGAGGTTGTCTCTACAGTGGCTGTATCATGCAGCCATTCCAGAAAGTTGGAACAACTGAAAACATACCATTCGTTACTCAGCCTCCTGACACATCACTGACCATTTTCATTCACTGGGCTGACAGATAGTTCATGTAAGGGGACTTTGTGTCCTTTTGTCTCCTCTGTTCTCCTCTTCTGTTCTCTCCTAGTAAGTGTCATTAATAATCCCTCTCTGGATTTCACTTGGCCTGACCCCTGTTTAGGAGGGAGACTACAGTAAATCCTCTGGAAGTACCAGGGAAAAGCCTAGGTATTATTGCAACACCAGCTATGCCTGCTTTAGAGAGAGAGCCTTCAGAGAGCGCTGCATGGGGAGGGCACATGAGAAGGTCTGCGGGAATGTTTACAACAGTGGTCTCTTTGAAAGGAGTTTCTTAACAGCCAGCTGCTACACTGAAGGAAATAATCCTTCCAATCCCATTTTAGGACAGGACATACATACAAACAGATTTGAATTTCATTGGTCTCATCAGTGAAACTGGTACAAAATGTTCTACCCCATAAAAATCTCAAATTGTAATGAAACCATAGCAGTTGCCAGGGAACCAGCTTTCCTGTGTTCTGGGAAAGCAAACACAGATTTGATCTGCCAGAAGTCTCATATTGCACTGAAAACAAACAGCTTAAAGGGTTAAAGTCAGTGGAAAACAGATGTGCTGCCCCTTCCCATCAGCCATCCATATCCTGTGTCAAGTCTGCTTGAGACCACAGTGAAAACTGACTCAAAGCCAGCCTGGGCAGCCCATGAATCTCTTGCATAGCGCAGGTTTGGAAGCATTCATCCTTCCCTTAACAGCTGCCACTTCAGGAAGTTTTCAAGAAATATGCTTGGAATAGAAATAATTTGGAATACAGAGGCAATTGAACAATGAAACCCTCAGGTCATGCCCATAAATACTTTCTTCTCCCACTGCTATTTTAGTTAAGGACAGATCATGCCACCCTTACACATACTATTCAATCCAATTGCAGTAACTGCTCAGAAAATAAGTGTTATTAATGAATAAACTTTTCAAATGCTTGTTTAGCCCCTAATTCCCCTGGCTTTCAGTGAGAAGCCCAGCTGCGATAGAGCTCAGAGCCTCTCTCACATGGACAGAACTAATTGTCTCCCAGTCTCTGCTGGGGAAGTTTGTGCACCCACATACTTTTTTGATTTAAAAAAAGTTAGCATGGTAACACCTGCGCTGCACTACAACCTAGAACTCAGCAGGCCTTGCTACTAGCCCTGTGCTTTAACTACTGGACCAGGCTTTTCCCTGATTTTTTACTTCTTTAGTTAAATTCACTGTCATAACATCCTGGTAAGACAGAACTGACCTGTACAGTACATCAAGGCTGAAATACCAACCCAAAGAGCAGACAAAAAAAATAAATCCACTGAATAGCACATTTCATGAACAAATAACTGTATGCAGAACTGTTGATTTTGCTGGGCATTCAGCTAACTGAATTCTATGCAAGAAGCTTAAAATAACTGAAAGTTGTTAACTAATGAAGGCATTTAAAACCAAACAGCTTCTATTTGTCTTAATGAAGGAGCAAACTAATGATAAATTATGAAGAGGAGGGTGTAAAAGGGAATTCAAAGTGTTTGAAACTTAAAGACTAATAAATATACTGCCACCACAAACTTGAACAACTAGTTCTTTTTTGTGTTGTTCGCAACTCCATCATTGGAGGTAGTAATGCAAGATCACAAAACATTTTCTGAGCAGGTTCAGTTTGCACCACCTGAGTCAGTCAACCATCAGCTCTGGCACAAGTCAAATAGACAAACAACAATCTGCAGACTTAATGGCCTGTTTTTCAAGTATCTCAGAGAGCTGGGTCTGGACTAAGCTGAATTTGTGGATTTTATAGCCTCAGAATCAATCTAGTACTACAGATGCCAAACTCTTAAATTAGTACAACTTCCTAAGACTGGAAATATGTTCCTGGGAGAGCATGTCACATTATGAAGTACACAGGCCTCATTTCTCAAGTATTTATTTATATATATATATACACACACACACATATATATAACTCAAGTGATTTTTTTTTTTTAATATATCTCTGAAGATCACTGGTAAAGTGCTGTGAAGGAGTAATATTTTGTGTTAGGGTTCTTTAACAGACCTTGAGGAACACCAGATCATTCAACTACTTAACCTAGAGGATTCAAAAGCATGAACGGGCAACAATTAAAAGCAACAGTATAAAGGGAACGTTTGCTTGCTTCTTATATATACATAGACGCGCACAAGAAACATGAATACTAATGGGAACACAGAATTTCCATTCTCAGACGTAATGACTTAACATAAACAAGTTTCCCCAACAGGAAGGCCTCTGGAAAACAGATGCTAGAGGGGACAGCTTAGCTCTGTGTTGAGAGAAATAAAAAATAAAAGCTATTAAGACACACAAAAAAGGAACTTCCATCTGAAAAGGTGAACCTCCTCTTTGCAATGTAAATCAAACACTGCAACTATTCTTTAGTTTCATTTCTCAGCCCTTTTACACCCTTCTTTTCATAATTTATCGTTAGTTTGCTCCTTGGTTAAAACTAGCAGTCCCAAATCATGAGCACAGTGGTCTAAGGGCAACCAAACAACAAGTGAATCATGCCCCCTGTCTGGAAAAATCTGTCTAAAACCCCAGGCTCATTGGTCAGACAGATCGCTTCAAATATTTCACAAGTGCTGTAATGTAAAAAAAAAAACAACAAAAAACCCAAAAAAACAAACAACCCCAAAATAAAAAATGCTCCTAATCCTTATTTAGAATCAAAGGGAGGAGATGATTGTAATTGTTTTAACAATACCAAACAGGGGGAGCAAAGTGAGCATTTACACACAATGATCTCTCCTCCAGCATTTTCAGCCTCCTTCTAATGTTAACAGTCCTCTCCATCCCCTTGAAATCTATCACCCATGACACCATGAATTCTAGAGCACCTGCATATGTTTGGTTTGTAAACACAAGCTGTGTTTATTTTCTCTCACTCAATGCAGGCAGCTGCCCACATGTTCTGCACCCGTGAACCCTAGCTCACCATTTTCTCAATTGTCCCACTTTAACTCCAGAAGAGGACTGATGTGCAAGATACTAACCCTGTCTTCTAAAGGAAGACATGGAAATCCAAATGAGTTCCACAACAGGATGAAACATACCTCCTCTTTCACATCTTCACCTGTGTCTGGCACAAGCTGCTGTAAAACAAATCATCAGAACATAGTATGAAAATGCCTCTCAGCCATTACTGATCTAAAATGGATCCGAGTAATACCAGATCTAAAAAGGCCTGCAAAGTGTTCTTTCCACTTTGCATCATTCCATGTTTTACCTAATGAGATGATTTAATGCTATATACCATCTATGCGATCATATCGATTAAGAAAAACATAACAAAGAGGCATTTATCAATTTTCTCAGTGCCTTTTTTAAAAAATTATCAGCTCAAAACACACCTTATCTTTTGTGTTTGCATCAAAAGCAATAAGTAGTTGAGAAAGCTAAAAGGATAATTCATTTCAGCCAATGCCAGAAACTTCTTTATCCATCATAAAACTTAAAATATCACTGAAGCAAAAGATCAAGTAGAAGTTATGCTATACAGATGCTTACAGCCCATCTAGTACAGCTGTCACTGTTGGATTTAGTGATAAACTAGCACAAAAGGTCTGCTTACTGGGGAATTTTGTTATTCTAAATTTCATTTGAACCATTCTTCCAGCTGCTTTTACTGCCAATCCATTGCTAGCCAGGTCAAATTGGTACAGACAGGTTCAGCAGAGATGGCTGAGAGAAACATCAACCTTTTCAGCTAACACCTTGCCTGACAGTCACCCAAGCCAGAGACTTTTTAGAATCAACACTTCCATAGAAACTGGGGTGGAAAGGAATGGGTCCTCTTCTCAAAGGCTTAGTTTCTGAGACTAAAGACTGATGACTTAGGTAACAGAAAACTATTCCTAAACAATAAGTTTTCTCTGTATCTGTCTGACAGAAGAGCATCTCTTCAGTGCCAGCAAGCTTACAAATCTACACTGCTAGACAGTTCAAAATCACTAGCTTAATTTTCTGGGTGGAAATTCAGGAACAATACAGGAGACCCTACTTTAGATTTTCATCGTGGGTTTTCTTATTCCTGGTTTGAGAGGCTTGTACTGTTGCTGATACAAAACCAGCACTAAATATATTCCAAAGGGAAACCATATCAAAGTCCGGATTTAAAGAAGCTTCACTTTTCCCAGTTTTGAAGAAAAGCACTCCATTTATGTAGAGACCTAAACATGAAGCATGACCCCAATACACAGTCATGTTTCCACTCTGCAGAAAGAGCAGCAAGGACTCTTGACAGCCACAGCTATCCAAGTGAAAAGAAGGTATCCTGCAGGCTTTAGGAATACATGGAACAGCTGCAACAGCTGTGATCCCATTTCACTTTCAGTCTTATTTTATGGAACTATGAATATTTAATGTTGACTTTCAGAACACTAATCCAGATCACACCCTTTGAAACACAGTATGATGCTTTCTGCAATTTGCTTTTGTGGGCAAATCTGCACAAGTCTAGGCCTTCATCAGTTGCATGTTTCCTCCAACCATCTGTGGATCTGAAAACATTAGACAAGATAGCTTTAAGGCCCTTCATAACAGAATGAGGTAGCTATAAGAAACAAAACACCCGTAAATATACACAGCTGGTTGCTCAGAATCTGAGTTCTCTCTCATCTTACTCCTGCCTAACTCGTGTTTTGTTCCACCTGCCTCATGTCATGAAGTCAACTTCATTGCAAGCATACTTTCCGTTTATAATTTGAAGTCACTGCTTAAGTTATTCACAATTAGGGATTTAATTTTCCTGAAGATATTAACTCCTGCTTATTTCAAAACAGAATTCTATGTGTCCTGAGTTTATCTCTTAAAAAAAATCCCTCTTCATAAACCATTCCACAAGGTTTTTCCTTGGAAATCATGATAACTTGGTTGTGTACACGTAACTCTCCCACTGCTTATGGCCAGGTTTGTGACACGTTTTTGCTGCTTTCCTAAGAAAAGTAAAGCTCATCCATTTCCCAAAAAGAGCAGTCTACTGACTTCTGAAAAAGCAGCTTAAGAGTGCTTTTTACATCATAATATATCTTGCAGCAGGCTACTAAAAATGTTCCCAAATTAAATTGATATTTAATCCCAAAGGCAACAAGCTTAAAAATAGCATTCTGAAGTTATAAAATGAACTCAGAGAAACAGATAATTGTGTGCTAGTGCTGCCAGCGTCTTTAACTGAACCTTGCCAGTCAGATACTGTAGCACATTATATTAATTACAAGTTCTCTGCCAAAGCAGAACTCACAGCCAAGAGGCATTAATATAGCGAATGATAGCTTCATACAGTGTTCTATAAAGGCAAAGGCTTTCTTTACCCACACTAAGAGACAACCCCAACCCTCAGACACTAAAATTCTTATGAATAGCTTGGTCCCAACTGAAAGTATGTTAAATTAATTATTTACATTTGTTTATTGCATTTATTTACCAAGTCTGTTAAAAATAGAGCCAAACCTTAACTTTAAACCCACCTCACTTGGAGTAGCGTTAGAGAAATAAAAGTATCACCTTTCATCACTTCTGTTCTTCTCACTTATTTTAAAAAACACACAGACCCATAACTTGCACTTGACATTATAGGCAGTATTAGTCTTTCATGTAGTAGGCACACAATTATGAACTCTTAGAAACATTCATTTCCCTCCTGGTACTGTTTTCAAAACCAAGCAGAACAGAAGAAAAACTGTCTATAGGATGTGGGAATATCACTATTATACTAGTCCAATTAGAATGGCTTTCTATTTTGAGGTTAATGGTATTCCGATGTATTTGAAAATCTACTCCACAGTAAACCATGAAATGTAGACTGTGTACTTCTGGCTTCTGTAAGCCACTGAACTAAGGTTCCTCAATTCATCTGCAGCTGGACAAAAATCAGTTACAACACACAATCTTCTGCTAGCACTGATAAAGAAGAAACAATTTTGAGTATCTCTAATATCTACACACATTGCAAATGAAGCAAAAGACCTATCAATGCTAACTTTAACACCTGGAGTTAAAGCCTAGTCATATATCAAGTTAAGCAAGTTGCAAACTTGGGAATATTAACTCCATTAGGGGAATTTTCAGGTAAAAAGGCATCAACTCTGCAGCAGGCTTTGCTGGTATGGTTATATTCTTAGCAGAGATGTAAATCAAATTTTTGCAGAAGGAGTTTATATTTACAAAACACAACACTGCTGCAAGTATTGCACTGTACTCTGCTTGCTTACAGTCTGCCCACTCAACCACTACAATCTTCCCAAATACTAGTTCTCTTCCCTTAAAAGCATTGTATGCAAAGTCCCCCCTCCCTTCCCCAAGTTGCTCCATTTTTCAGCTTAAGCCATGTTCATTTCATAACATCTATTCATAGAAGGATGCCTGAAGGACACCTGCAGGACAGGTCTTACGCTCCTGCAAAGGCTCAGAGGAAAATGTGGTCTCCTGGAAATTGAAAGGTTTCTACCACTGCCGCGACTATCAGCACTTGATTTTTAATATTACTATGTTCCAAAACAGCAGAGCTCAGATTTTCATGTCCAAGAAAGCTATTTTACATTGTTTTTTTCCTTCTCCCTCCAATGTGTACATAGTTAGATTTCTCAACTATAGGGCACATGGCTTTACAGGTGAAAGGATACAATGAATAGCCTGTAAAAGCAACCCAAAGCATCCCTGAAATAGTCTGGCTTTCCTCTCTGTAAAGTACATTAATTTTATGTGTATTATATGTGTTATATAAAGGTAAAACGTGTGATCTTAAAGGGTGTCGGCTTTCTCTTGAGGCAGTCCACAGGTTTTAGCTGAGGCTGCCATTTCAAAGGCATGCATATATAACACTTCTGTCAAATCAAGTGTTACACCTGCTTTTATACATATATTTTAACAGGACTGTTGGTGTAAGAAGATACTGAAAGCATGCAAGTTTAAAACTGAAGACCAAATAAATGCATCATGAATCAGGCTATGGCAGATCACAACAGTGTTTAGTGGACTTTTTAATGCAGGTGCAGAAAATAACCAAGTCAGCCTATCTTTATAGGGATACTATAAAGCCTTAAATTCCTCAACACATTTTATAGGCTAGAACAGGAAATTCAATACTACAAGTTTCTGCAAAAAGAGCAGCACTCCTGAGTCTTTTTTTCCTTGCATGGCTGAACAAAGCTTTTCTTTATTTTACTGTAGTAAAATGATCAGCTTTCTGCCTCACATAGATGCTTACAGAGGGAAAGGTTGCAGCCTGCACGCAAAACACCAGAGGACCGAGTTGGAGATCATCTGGTCCAATGCCCCTATTTAACACAGGTCAGCTAGAACAGGCTATTCGGGACCAGGTTCATCTGGCTTTTGAATATCCCCAAGAATGGCAATTTCACAGCCTCTCTGAGCAACCTTTCATCCTACTTGACTACCTTCACAGGAGAAAGATTTCTTATGTTAGAACACATCATCTTGTTTTTCTCTCTGTGGCCATTGCCTTTTGCCCTTTCACTGATGTAAGACAGAGCAATCTAGCTCTGTCATCTTTACTCTTGTGAATGATCAAGTTTTCTTTTACTCAGAAGAGTTCCCATAGAACCTAGGTTTAACTGCCTAAATAAAAAACACTGTATCTGAAATTTGAAGGCAAGCTCAGTAAAGAAGCTAGTAGATTACAAAACCCATCTGAATAATTTTCTTACACAGCTTTGCTTTTGCTGAGGGTGACAGAAATGTATGTCTGGTTTATTTCTTGCCATCACATAAGATAGTTCCTTCTTAAAAGGCTGAATAGTACATAAAAACAGACATTAATTCTCTACATAGGTGAAAGCCTCAGAACCCCAAAATCTTCCTGGAGAGAGACCAGTAGTAAGCTACTATGAACATGAACTATACTGTAGGGCATAACCCCATCTTTCAGATGAAGCCAGAGGCAACATGAAGAGGGGTATCCTGGCATGTTCAGAGCAGTGCAATGCTGAATGACCAGCTGTAAAGCATCACGGCACATTCTTACCTCTTAAGGCCAATTAGAGGTGATGCCAACCTTCAGTAATCTCCAGCAAGCTCTGTTTTTTCCTCACCTTTGATGAGGATTCAGCGCTAATCTTATGCTGCAGGGTACTGAAGCAAAAGGATCCTGCAAGTTCCCTAAAAAACACACTGCCTTCTAAGTGGTTAACTAAAGAGGAAAGTATTTCCACCTCCCAACAACACAGCTTTTCCCTACCTGGGGGTATGGTATATGAAACAAGCATGTAAATACTCTTGAACCTTAACTTTGAGAAAAAGTTCGTGTAGTTCTTTTTGACCATGATCAACTGTAAGCAAACTACAGAAGCGGCAAGACTATTTAAGGCATTCAGGATCAGTCAGTGAGCAGATGACTCAACCTCTGCAAGTATCACCTCAGTCTTTGCACAGGTAAGTAAGCGCACTTTTAGCTTCTTTTCAAGAACTGCACAACTGATGCATTTGATATAAAGGTAAAAGGAATCTACAATTGCTAGAAACAGGCACAGACTGAGCGTCAGGTAGGAAAACAGAACAGCCTGAAGCTACAAAATTCTGATTTAGCCTGAAAACAAACTTAAGCTTAGTGAATTCATAGGGGAGAGCAGTCTACCTCAGACTATCCAGGCAACATAGAAACGGGCTTCTCTTTCAGACTTTCTTGTAGTATAAAGAAGTTTCAGTCCTGGCCCTAAGTAGGGCCATAAGAAATTGCCAGAAGCATATCTGGAATTAAAGTAATTTTTAGGATTTTGGCCCAACCTGCTTTTCAACTCTTGCCTTATGATGGAAGCTCACTCCAGGAAGATTTTTTATTTTGGTAACTAGGCTAATTCCCATTTCTCAGCTAATAATGTTCAACCATGTGGCCAAAGCTCTAGGATTAGTATCACAGGATTTACCAAAGACTTGAATTGGAGTAGTCTGGGGTTAGACACACTAATGAAACTAACCAGCACTCTGATCTGGAGACAGGGAAAATGATCTATGTCTGTGTTCAATTAGCAGCTCCCCTACTCGACTGCTAAATCCAAATCCTTCCCTCAAAACACAGAGTAAAAGCTTTTTTTTTTTTTGAGAATAAAATGGACATATTCCAACAGTTTAAGGCATGCTCATATTCAGCAAGTACAGTGATGTTACAATACCACTACGAATAGGGAACAATAAGGGACTTAACACAGAGAAGCACGAGATAACATAAACAGCATTGTTTTTCAACTGTCAGATTAAATGACAAGACTAAAATACCCACACTGCCTTCCCATACACTTGCCAGATGCTACCTTCAGGTAAATTAGCACAAACTCCCACACCTTGAGCATTTAAATCTAGACTGGGTAAGCTAAAGAAAACATTATGTAATACTCATTTATGGTCTGGCAAAGGGAAGGACATGATAGGATGGAAGGATTAGATATAAAACTCATTGAACTACCTAATTATGTTAGGGTTTTCCTGTCGATATTATGACTGCGTAGGACAGGTAGCTATCTGAATAAATAAGCTTAAGCGTAAGGTTCTTAGCAATTTCTGACAAACTTCTCTTCTGCTCTTCTGAGATGATTAGTTTCTGCTTCCCTCTAAGATAATTACTGGAGGGAACATTTCTTTGCCTATTTTCACATAGAAAACATTGCTCCCTTGTCATACTATTCAATATTTCTTACATGTCTTTAATTTGACACCTGTAACACCAAAATCCCATTATACTTATTTCAGCAAAACTAGAACACTAACAGAACATTTGCTTGAATACAGAGCAAATACAGCCTACAGGACCTACCTGCCTTAGAAGTTCTGCCTTTTGTCTGAACTTTTACCCTGTATCTGACTTGGAAAGAACGGACACTTCCATAAATCTTGGAGCAGTAACCACTCAGGAAACAAGGAGATGAAAGCCAATTATGTAACTAAGACAGAAGGATGAATTGAACCCAGGTCTTCATAAAATTCATTACTGGAGATTCTGCCTTTGCCTCAGTACAGCTTGAAGCACCTTAAAGACTTGAAAGTGAAGCTATTTTTTAGAAAACACATTTATTTCCTTCTTCTCTACCCTGCCCCTCCAATTTTAAGCAAGGAAGACCAGCCTTCCTTGTGAACAGTTGGGTGGAATGATTGAACCGAGATCGCACGTCTACTAGGATTTTAAGTGTCGGCCTCTATTCAGTCCAGACAGCTTCGTAACTGATAACACGATGCCCTGGGTCCTCAAACTTAGGTGGCAGGTATATGACTTTTGGAGTTAACAGAGCCATCAGAAGCATCAGCATGAAAGAGCAGTCAGGTCCAACAAATTAAATTGGACAGATAACTGGACAGAAACTTCCAGACCACCAGGAATGATTAAATGTGAAGCTGGTGTCTGCTATTTGCTGAACAGCCAAGTCTCAGACTTCAGTGCCCTGAAATGCAGGATATGAAATCCAGATTGAGAAATATTTTGGACCTTCAGCCCATACCAAAACAGCATGCCAGAGACCAAAGGTGAAAATAATCACGTTCACTTGACTGAAATGCAATTTACCCTTAACATCTCTGTTAAAAATGTTAAGGTATTATTTAAAACTTTATAGAAAGCCACCTTTGTAGAGCTAGGACTCACATTTAAATAGTGGATTTTTTTGTTCTACCCAATCCATTCAATTTATTTCTGACAACCATTACGATCACCCACAATATTAAACTGACAAGCTCTTTCAGACTAAATAAGAGTATGAGCGCTTCAGTCAGATGACAACATGTGCAATTCATTTGTCCGTGTCCCACACTCCAAAGTGTGCATCGGAAGCAATTTACCACATTGCTGATAATCTTGCAATCCTATTTTTTCCTCCTGTCACCCATTTCCATTAGGAGAATTATATTCTACCTTTCGGTGCATAAATCATTTCAAACTGTTCATTTGCTAGAGCTTTAGCTGTACAGTTGACTTCAGTAGCTTAATAACTAGGGCTCTTGTATTCTGGTCTAGCAGAGAGCTCAGTTTTCTAAGAGTCTCATTCATTGCACAGGATAAGCTACAAGGCATCTGAAGTAGTCTATCATTTTGCCCTGAGGGCAACCACTCAGCTCTGTCTCTGCTATGAGAAATACTGACTGTCACACATACAAACCCTTAAGGGATCTGGTTTCTCTTGCTGTTCTTTGTCTAAATTTATCACTAACAGAAATGTCAGTTTAGCAGACAGTTCATGGGGCAGGCTGTCTCAGGTTCCACCATGACACAAGTTCTCCTGGGCTAAATATCGCTTGGGGTAGGAAGTTGGAGGGTTCATCTTCACAGAGTTCCCCATCCCAGGACACAGCCCACCAGGATGCATCTGCACCAAAAACAGGTTTTGTGAGAACCTCTCCTTGCTGGAGAGGCTGCCTTCCCTCCACGAGCCCCTCTGTAATCTCCCAGGACTGCTCTATCCAAGCAGCAAGCAGAGCCCATGGAGAGGCAAGTTTGCTCCCCTCCAGTCCTGCTTCTGCCTGGAGCCAGTTTGATTGCTAGTAGGGGTTGCTGTACCATACACCCTAAATGGCTCTTCTCCCACTGCTCCCTGGAGTAGCTGGGAGACAAAAATACCATTGTCCCCATTCTTCACATTCAGTTCCAGCCCCAAAATGTTTGCTGCAGCTTGCTGTCCAGACATAACCCCTGAGGCACTTCCCATGAAACTTCTGCCTCTTTTCTGTGGTCCCTGTTCAACTCTCCCAAATTTCCATGTTATTTCTCCTCAGACTTTGATCTACTTTTGACCAAGCAGAAACAATGGTGGGAAAACAAGATACACTGAAAAGCTGCATACATCACTGAAACATTCAGTGAAAGTCTAGTCATTTAAAACATGGAGAGATATCCCAGCTAGTACTATTGCAAGGCACAGTTTTCCGATTCTAACACATGCACACACACTATTTCCAAGGAACTTTATGAATACAGTTAGTCTCCCCTCCCTTCTTTTTACAGGAGAAATTCAAAAGTATTGCCAGCACCTGCTCAGTCCAACCTTGTTCAGAGCAAAAGCCAAAAATCTTCCTTCAAGCTTAGAAGGCATTTATTGCTCTTCTATGATGACAAAAATTTGAGAAAGTTAGACTAAACAGAAAGGTTTCCTTGTTATTAGAAGTAGACAGCTTTATATATCCATGTGAACTTGTATTGTGTTATTAAAAACAATCTCGGAATTTTCAAGCTAAGTATACATTAAGGAGATGCCTTTCATTATTGTCAAAAAAGGAAGTGCCAATATCAGAAAAAATTGAAACTAAACTTGTCTATGCTGTGTTTTATTCTACCATCATGTTCCCTTCTGTTTTTCAGTCCTCCCTTAGTTTCTGTAACTTAATTTTATTTTGTCATCAATTTATTGTCCTTGTTACTCACTTTACATTTTACAGCAATAGATCAAAAGCATAATTTCTGGTGACAACTTGCACTTCTTAATAGAAAATACAAAAATTTTAGTTAAAAAGCAAGATATTGATTTTATTTTAAAACAATAATTATTCTCTGGTGTAATAAAAAAAGGGGAAAACATAAATTATCATAACTTTTTTCTTCACATCACCTCTGAACTTTTTAAGCAGAGCTCTTAAAAAGAGGCAATGATGCAATTTAACAATAGTACATTGCCAGTAAGAAACACATGTCCAGTGTTTCAAGTAGAAATAGTTTGTGGGGAAAGAACAAGCTTTCAAATACACATCTGCAAAAGACGCAAATAGCTACTTAAGTTCGAATGTCTTATAGATGGTTTGTAACCCAACTCAAATAAGCTTTGAAACTGATCTGGGATCTGGCTTTGTTCTGTAACTGACTTTCACAAGATTCTGTAGAGGACCAAAAAAAAGTTTCCTATGCAAAACTGTCGCCTGTAGCAGAAAGTGCTAGAATACTCCAAGGTGTCATATTCTGTGTGCAAGGACCACATAACAAGCTCAACTATACTACTAGAAAACTCATCATCTTCACACTTGCTTAAGACACTTGTTCTCAACGCTGATTCTGACAGTCAAGCACACCACTTGAAGAGTGCTGCTTTTTTAACTCCCTGGTAACACATTAAGTTTTTTAAAATGCATTTTAAAAACATGTTTTGATTTGTGGGGGCTTTTTGTTTGGTGGGATTGGGTTTCCCCCTCCCCCCCCCCTTTTTTTTTGAGCGTTAAATGGATTTAAGAGAAAAAAATAATTTCTGGCCTGACAAAAATAGAGACAATTCAGCCAACTCTGTTACTAGAAACTGTTGGTGTGCCACATTTCTGAACACCTGTGTCAGTGTACCATAAAGCTATGTAACCATATTGTTCAAGTACTGTAGCACAACTTAGATCTCCAGTCTTTGTGAAATGAAAAGGCGGCCCGTGGTCAACTTGCAAAACTAATACTTGGCATCCTTAGAAATCAATTGTCTCCATTGGCTTCTTCTTATGAGACTCTTGAGAAACCAGTTACTCTCAGCTCCCCATCTGTAAAGTAGGAATCATATTTTTCCTCCTCATGAAAAGCAAACATAAGGGTAAGATGCAAGTTGAGCCACACTCCAGACACAGACCACTGGTACCCTTGAATACTGCGGCTGATGAGCAACGTAAGAACTTTTGAAAGCATTTAATAGTTGCAAGCAATCAGCTGGACAAACCGTTTTTACCACACCTCAGACTTGTTAGTTCTGGTGGGTTTCCATCCTCACTGACAACAGGCATCCCAGGTCCAGTACTAACAATGGCATGACATGAGCTCTGAAATCCCACTCTGTGTTCAAACAACTCAGGTTCTGAGCACAGTTGCCTTTGTCAGCCAAATTCAGACACAAGACAGACTTGCTCCTGGATAGACTAGAAACCCAGGACCTGGGACACAGGTTTTGCTGCCTGGATGTCCACCCATGGTTTGGCTTGGTGCAAGCTAGTAACATAAATCCCACATAATATGGGGCAACAGGACTCAATTCCATAAGCTCTTTCAGACAGAGAGTCTCATGCAATTGCAGAGGTTTGCTATTCTCCTAAATGCATGTGATGGTGCTATTATTATTCAACCAGCTCAACAAAACTAAGTGTCAAGTGTTCAATCCCCTTGCCACCAGGATCTCAGTAAAAAGAAAGAAAACCAACAAGCAACATCTCTTACTTCCCTTCTAGCATCCTTCTCAGCCGTTTGTCTCCCTTTGGGAGTTGTTGAATCAAGACTCCTGTTCCACTCTCCCCTCTTTTTCTCCCTTAGAATGGTTCATGGCCGCCTCTAAATATTGCTCATCTGCAGTCTTCAGCACCTTCCTCAGGCAAGCAGAGGACATGACAGTAGCTCACTGAATGTTTGGTTTCCAAACCGTGTCAAGCTGAACAGATGGTCCCATAGTTCAACAACACAGCCCAGCATCCATCTGTCAGTGCTGGACATGTGTTTCTATTTCTACACATAAATACAGGTTTACAATACACAAATTACTGCGACAGGTCGCAGACATACCTAACATGCTAAGGTCAGAGACACAAAATATTTAAGTGAAGGTATGGTTCTCTAGGAGTCAACAAGGAAGTATTGTTATTACAAGTTTAACATTATCAGCATTATTTCAGGGCCAGTACAAACCAGCCATATTAGAAAAACTTCCAACTTCACAATCCCTAATGCATACTTAGCCAATCCTTGTGAGAAAGGGAAAGAAGCATAGCAGCAAGCCAATGCCACAAGTTACTTCTATTTGTACAACCCACCTTCTGCACAGGCTCCCCTATTTCTTCCTCTTGGAAATGATCTCTTGCTCAGTTGACACTATTTCCTGTCTCCTCAGTCCCCTGCCTCTGTAGAGCTCTCATATCTAGGAAAGGGTGAGGGAATAAAGACGACATGAAAAAAAAGACAGTCTCCCACTGCCACTTACTCAAGTCCCCTAGACAAGCACTTACCTTCAGTCTTCCCTGTACAGGCTCAGATAAAAGGAACAAAGATAAGTTACTTTTGCATAAATCAAGCTGCTCTCTAAGGAAATCCATTCATAGCTGTTGGCATATGCTGCTGCTTTATTCTCACTACATTGCCTTGGAAGGGCAGCATCAAAATTCACAGCTCTTCCTGACAGGGTTCACAATTATTAATGAATGACGACTACCAGAGAATAATCTACTTTTTCTAGTATATTACTTAGCAAGCATTTCAGGATCCAGAGCAATACCTCTTCTGTAACAGATAAGCTCAAGTAAGAAGGGCTTTTTCAAGTGCATAGTAGTAAAAGGAAGACTAGGGAAAATGTAGGCCCGCTGCTGAATGAGGTAGGTGCTCTGGTGATGGAGGATGCAGAGAAGGCAGAGTTACTGAATGCCTTCTTTGCTTCAGTCTTTACTGCTAAGGCCGGCCCCTCAGGAATCCCAGACCCTGGAGGTAAGAGAAAGAGCCTGGAGAAAGGAAGATGTTCCCTTGATCTAGGAGAATCATTAGAGACCATTTAGGCAAACTTGACACCAACAAATCCATGGGCCCTGATGGGATGCACCCAAGAGTGCTGAGGGAGCTGGCAGATGTTATTATGAAGCCACTCTCCATCATCTTTGAAAGGTCATGAAGAACAGGAGGTGCCTGAGGACTGCAGGAAAGCAAACGTCATGCCAGTCTTCAAAAAAGGGCAAGAAGGAGGACCCAGGAAACTACAGGTCAGTCAGTCTCGCCTCCATCCCCGGAAAGGTAACGGAACAGCTCATGCTGGATGTTATCGCTAAGCATGTAGAGGAAAAGGTTATCAGGAGTGGTCAACATAGATTCAGCAAGGGAAAATTGTGCTTGCCTAATATGACAGCCTTCTATGATGGCATGACTGGCTGGGTGGATGAGGGGAAAGCAGTGGATGTTGTCTACCTCCACTTCAGCAAGGCTTTTGACACTGTCTCCCATAACATCCGCATAGGTAAGCTTAGGAAGTGTGGGTTAGATCAGCAGACACTGAGGTGCATTGAGAACTGGCTGAATGGCAGAGCTCAGAGGGTTGTGATCAGCAGTGCAGAGTCTAGTTGGAGGCCTCTAACGAGTGGTGTTCCCCAGGGGTCAGTACTGGGTCCAGTCTCGTTCAACATATTCATCAGTGACCTGAAGGGACAGAGTGTACCCTCATCCAGTTTGCTGATGACACAAAGCTGGGAGGAGTGGCTGACACACCAGAAGGCTGTGCTGCCATTCAGCAAGACCTGGACAGGCTACAGAGCTGAGCAGAGAGGAACCTAATGAAATTTAACAAGGGCAAGTGTAGGGTCCTGCACCTGGGGAGGAATAATAATCCCGTGCACCAGTACAGGTTAGGGGCTGACCTGCTGGAAAGCAACTCTGCAGAGAGGGACCTGGAAGTCCTGGTGGACAACAGGATGACCACGAGCCAGCAATGTGCCCTTGTGGCCAAGAAGGTCAATGGTATCCTATATGTGGCCAGCAGGTCGAGGAAGGTTATCCTCCCCCTCTACTCTGCCCTGGTGAGACCATGTCTGGAGTACTGTGTCCAGTTCTGGGCTCCCCAGTTCAAGAAGGACAGGTAACTACTGGAGAGAGTCCAGCAGAGGGCTACAAAGATGATCAGGGGACTGGCACATCTCTCTTATGAGGAAAGGCTGAGAGACCTGGGTCTTTTTAGCCTGGAGAGAAGAAGACTGAGAGGGGATCTCAGCAATGCTTATAAATGTCTAAAGGGTGTGTGTCAAGAGGATGGGGCCAGACTCTTTTCAGTGGTGCCCAGCAACAGGCCAAGGGGCAATGGGCACAAACTTGAACACAGGAAATTCCATCTGAATATGAGGAAAAACTTCTTTACAGAGCACTGGAACAGGCTGCCGAGAGAGGTTTTGGAGTCTCCTTCTCTGGAGATACTCAAACCCCGCCTGGATGCATTCCTGTGCAACCTGCTTTAGGTGAAGCTTCTTTGGTAGGGGGTTGGACTAGATGATCTCCAAAGGTCCCTTCCAACCCCTACCATTCTGTGATATGGAAAGAGGAGTCACATAATTCCACTGCCCAAAATCTGATGGCTCATTAAGTTTTTTCCACCTAATAGATTTTTTGATTACTTATCACAAAAAGTATTTTAAAAAAACATGTGGTTCTACTGTTTCTGCAAATACAACTCTACAAAGCTGACAGGCAGGACGTTAAAACCTCTACAGAAATTTTAATAGAAACCTCTTTTGGAACGCAATGTGTAATAATATACCTCCATTGAATGGAAACTCTTAATGCAAGATTCTGGTCAGGATTATCATGGTTTCACTACAGCTTTCAAACTTTCAGGTTTGAAGAATCCACCAACTTGTATGAATGAGCACTGAGAGCACATCCTTGGACTCAGAGATTCAGTTTGGTGAGATACTTGTCCCAATCCTGGACATCATTTTCCTAGAATTCCTAAACACGATTTATATTTGATCAGTAAAATAACCAAAGTAGCCCTTTTTTTCATACTACCCATTCAGTGAGTTTTAGACCAGCGAGAAGAGAAGAGAAGAGAAGAGAAGAGAAGAGAAGAGAAGAGAAGAGAAGAGAAGAGAAGAGAAGAGAAGAGAAACTGGAAAAGTAAAGCATATTACACAGCAACATACAAAGAGAAATTATAGGGTCCACAACCTAACAGGTTAACGCCATTTTTGAGATTAAAGCTTGGTCATTTCATATTTCATCCAAAGCAGTTCTCCCATTTCTAATTGTTACTGTAAGATGCACACCATGGGTCATTTAAGATATTCTTGCACTGGATGACTAAAGGGAAAAAGGCTTCCTGGAAACTATGGAACAAGAAATTAAACCCAGTGCTACAATGGTATTATGAGTCAAATCTCAGTTATAATGCTGATTATGTACTACAAGAGATATATTTAATGTACAGAAAGAATAGTTCCATTTTGTCCAAACAATTTTACAGTGTTATCAGAAATGGTATATAATTTAAGTCAGCCACCAGGAAGAGCTGAGGTGGTTATGATTCTTCATATTTATTGTTCACTATTGTTCACTAGGTGCAGTAGATTGGTTTTGTAATGTGTAAGAACACTTCAGATATACAGTTTCATAATCATATGGAAAATAATAAAATCCAAAAGAAAGGTTTGGGTTTCTTGTTTGTACTTTCTCACAGTACTGTCAGCATTAGCTGATGCTCAACAGAAGAGAATGGTACTCTTCTAGCATTATTTTAGGTGAAGACAAAAGAGCAACACCATGTCAGATGTACCCAGGAAGGTACTAAATCCTGAGAGATGAACTGCTTAGGAATTCTCAGGGGATCTCCAGCAACACTCAGTTGCAGACAGCTGCACTCAGGAAATTAGCACCTTTCACCTGAACTTTCAGTATCATACTGCCCTTGGAAAATAGCGTGCCTTACAGAACATGCAGGAGAATGAGACAGGTTGTTCTCCAACATCTTCACTCATTAAGGATTAGCTTCATTCATTCAAAGTAATAACTATATTCCAAAGGCTAGAAAATTAAGCCTTAGCACTCAGAAATGCAGTTGGTGAATTACTGCACATCAAGTTCCTGAAGCTGATGGGCTGGTAAGCAACATAAACCAACGGTTTTTTGCCCTCTTCATTGCAAGGTTAGTGAATAATTACATCACATCAATTCCAGTGCAAATTCAAAACCTGAGTTAGAAATGCAGGGTGCAGCACCTTCAGCACTGCCCCCACCCTGATAAGCTTATTTACATATCACCCCAAGCAATTTGGAAGCACAACCTAGCTTTGGGGTACACACTCCAATTCAGACTCACAAAACCTTCATTTAACTGATGCTTTTGTGTGCACTAACTTGGTTGTTCTGCAAGCTCCTTCCTAAGGGGGGAGTTACCAGTCAACCTCAGACTACCAAAAATTCCAGTGTCTTTATGATACTCCAATTTTTTTTAGCATTCTCTACTATGGTTTGAGAGCCAGCAGATCAATACCCGGCTCTAAGCCCAGTGTCACTGGCAGAATTTGGGGGGGTTTGATCATGGGTCTGTCTACATGACATTAGGTCTGCTGACAACAGATGAGGTACACCTGTCCCAAAGGGGGAAAAGGATCTTTGCACAGGAGTTAGCAGGGCTTACTGGAAAAGCTTTAAACTAGATTTGAAGGGGGAAAGGGATAAAATCAAGCTTCCTAGAGTTACGCCTGGGGGTGGCACGCTAGGGAGGTCCTTCAGTCTGCCATCTCAGTGGAGGCAGGGGATGGAGATCCATCTGGCAGCAAAGACACAAGGGTTATTGATGTGTTAGAAATCACAGAAACGCCTGAGAATGGCTTCTCCTCCAAAAAAGGCAGCAGGATCAATAGCCCAACTGAAGTGCATCTACACCAATGCATGCAGCGTGGGCAACAAACAGGAGCTGGAAGCTATTGTGCAGCTGGAAAACCACAGTATAGTTGCAATCATGGAAACATGGTGGGATGACTCACACAACTGCAGCGCTGCAATAAACCCTTCAGAAGGGACAGGCAAGGAAGGAGAGGTGGTGGGGTAGCGTTTTGACTGTCTAGAGCTTCACAATGGTGATGACAGGGTTGAGTGTTTATGGGTAAGTATCAGGGGGAAGGCCAACAAGGCAGATATCATGGTGGGAGTCTCTTATAGACCACCCAACCAGGATGAAGAGACAGATGAAATATTCTATAAGCAGCTGGGAGAAGTCTCATGATCACTAGCTCTTGTTCTCACAGGGGACTCCAACTTATCAGATGTCTGCTGGAAATGCAATACAGCAGAAAGGAAAGAGTCTAGGAGGTCCCTGGAGTGTGTGGAAAAGCCAACTAGGGAAGGTGCCTCAGTGGACCTGTTGTTTGTGAACAGAGGACTTGTGGGTGATACGATCGTGAAATAATAGAGTTCATGTTTCTTAGAGAAGCAAGGAGGGGTGTTAGCGGAACTGCCACCTTGGACCTATGGAGGGCAGACTTTGGCCTGTTTAGGGGCCTGGTTGACAGAGTCTCTTGGGAGGTAGTCCTGAAGGGCAAAGGAGTCTAGGAAGGCTGGACATTCTACAAGAACATAACCTTACGGGCACAGGAGCAAGCTGTCCCCATGTGCTGAAAGACAAGCTGGAGGGGAAGATCACCGGCCTGGCTGAAGAGAGCTTTGACTGGCAGTCAGGAAAAAACAGACAGTTTATGATCTTTGGAGGAAGGGGCAGGCAACTCAGGAGGACTGCAAGGATGTTGTGAGGTCATGCAGGGAGAAAATTACAAGGGCCAAAGCCCAACCAGAACTTAATCTGGCTACTGCCATAAAAAACAATAAAAAAAGTTTCTATAAATACATCCACAACAAAAGGAAGGCTAAGGAGAATCTCCATCCTTTATTGAATGCATGGAGGAAACATAGTGACAAAGGATGAGAAAAAGGCTGAGGCTTAATGCCTCATTTCCCTCAGGGGAAATGGTTAGTGACCTGCTACACCACTTAGACGTACACAAGTCTGTGGGGACGGGTGGAATGCACCCAAGGGTAGTGAGGGAGGTGGCAGAAGTGCTCACCAAGCCACTTTCCATCATTTATCAGCAGTCCTGGCTAACCAGGAAGGTCCCTGTTGACTGGAGGTTAGCAAACATGATGCCTATCTACAAGAAGGGCCAGAAAGAGGATCCAGGGAACTACAGGCCTATCAGTCTAACCTCGGGGCCAGGGAAGATTATGGAGCAGATTATCCTGAGTGCCATCACATGGCACACACAGGACAGACAGGTGATCAGGCCCAGTCAGCAGGGGTTTGTGGAAGGCAGGTCCTGCTTGACTAACCTGATCTACTTCTATGACAAAGTAACTCGCTTAGTGGATGAGGGAAAAGGCTGTGGATGTTGTCTACTTAGACTTTAGTAAAGTCTTCGATATGGTTTCCCACAGCATTCTCCTGGAGAAACTAGCTGCTCATGGCTTGGATGAGTGTACTCTTTGCTGAGTTAAAAACTGGTTTGATGGACAGGCCCAAAGAGTGGTGGTGAATAGAGTCCAATCCAGTTGGCGGTCGGTCACAAGGGTGTTCCCCAGGGCTCAGTACTGGTGCCAATTCTGTTTAATATCTTTATCATCAATCTGGGTGAGGGGACTGAGTCCACCCTCGTGAGCTAGTAGACAACACCAAGTTGGGCAGGAGTGTTGATCTGCTTGAGAGTAGGAAGGCCCTACAGAAGGATCTGGACAGGCTGGATTGATGGGCCGAGGCCAATTGTATGAGGTTCAACAAGGTCTTGCACTTTGGTCACAACAACCCCATGCAACGCTACAGGCTTGGGGAAGAGTGGCTGGAAAGCTGCCTGGCAGAAAAGGACCTTGGGGTATTGTTAGACAATCAGCTGAGTATGAGCTAGCAGTGTGCCCAGAGGGTCAAGGTGGTCAACAGCATCCTGGCTTGTATCAGAAACAGTGTGGCCAGCAGGACTAGGGAAATGATTGTCCCCCTGTACTCAGCAATGGTAAGGCCCCACCTTGAATACTGTGTTCAGTTTTGGGCCCCTCACCACAAGAAAGACATTGAGGTGCTGGAGCATGTCCAGAGAAGGGCAATGAAGCTAGTGAAGGGTCTAAAGCACAAGTCTTATGAGGAGCGGCTGAGGGAACTGGGGTTGTTTAGTCTGGAGAAGAGAAGGCTGAGGGGACACCTTATCGCTCTCTACAACTACCTGAAAGGAGGTTGTAGCAAGGTGGGGGTCAATCTCTTCTCCCAAGTAACAAGTGATAGGACAAGAGGAAACGGCCTCAAATTGCACCAGGGAGGTTTAGATTGGATAATAGGAAAAATATTTTCACTGAAAGGATTGTCAAGCACTGGAACAGGCTGTCCAGGGAAGTGGTTGAGTCACCATACCTGGAAGTATTTAAAAGACATGTAGATGTGGTGCTTAGGGAGATAGTTTAGTGGTTGAGTTGGCAGTGTTAGGCTAACAGCAGGACCTTAAAGGTCTTTTCCAACCTAAATGATTACATGGTCTATGAACCAGCCTTAAAAATAACTCACAGCTCCTAGGTATCAGTGTTAAGAAACCCACACTTCTACTGTCCACATTATACCTCTTCTATGATTAAACCCAGTATTTCACTTCAACAGCTGTCTGTCCATTTACCTTCCATGATAAATTAATTTTTTTTTTAAAAGGAGCTGAGCATCTGAAAGCCTCTTTTCACAATAATCACACAGCGAAAGGAGACGGTATTATTACAATAGCAGTCCTTGTAGCCCTAAAGATGAAGTCTGTCAGCATCTCCATTATTAACCTCTGATAAATGGAGGTTATGATAACTGATGTATTATGCTGCAGCTCACAGAACAAGCCACAAAGCCTCCACCTTGGAGGAGATATGGAGGATACAGATGGGTCTTTTCCAATTAAAATTAATTTCTTCAAGCAAAACAAATCTTAGAATATTACAATGTTAAGATAATTTTCAAAACATCACGGAAAAGACAATTATCACTTAATAAATGATATTAAGTTGAGATGTGTAAAATGCTGTACTGAGTAAAACTACATTTTTATCTGTAGGTATGCTCCAAATCTCATTTTTGTCTTTAAAGTGTTTGGAACATTTTTTTATTATTATTTTGCCCATCTTCTAACTACAAAGAGAAAGGTTTCTGACCTCACCAAAAATCCCACACTTGAACTTTATGAGGCTCTTAGATTTTGACAGACCTCACAGTCAAAAACAATCAAATGCCACAGATAATATGTGAAGATTTCCATTTAAAAGATTCGTTGCAATTCTAAAAGTACCTCAAACTCTTAATCTAAAAATGCTTATCTGGTCATAATGTTTTCTCACCTGTCCATATGTTAGAGATCAGGAACAAATTCAGTTTCATTAATTTCCAGCATGTACAGAAGATTTAAAAGCCATCACTCTGGCTTTCAATGCACTCTTAAAAACATATGTAAAGATATTATTTCACATATAATTTTCTAGAACATAAAGCTTTCAGTTTTCGATCTACATTCTTTGTTATTCTGTGTGACCCTGTTTAAGTACAAAGGCCCTGGTCCCCAAAACATACTGATCACTTTCAGAGAATGGTTAGAGTTGGAAGGGACCTTAAAGATCATCTAGTTCCAAGGCCCCTGCCATGGGCCACCTTCCACTAGAACAGGTTGCTCAAAGCCTCATCCAACCTGGCCTTGAACACTTCCAGGGATGAGGAATCCACAACTTCCCTGGGTAGCCTGTTCCAGTGACTCGCCACCCTCACAGTAAAGAATTTCTTCCTAATATCTGATCTAAATCTACCCTCTTTCCATTTAAAACTGTTACCCCTCATCCTATGGCTACACTCCCTGCTAAAAGAGTCCCTCTCCACCTTTTGTGTAGGCCCCCTTTAGGTACTGGAAGGCTGTACTATAAGGTCTTCCCAGAGCCTTCTCTTCTCCAGGCTGAACAACCCCAACTCTCTCAGCCTGTCCTCATAGCAGAGGTGCTCCAGCCCTCTGATTATCTTCATGGCCCTCCTCTGGATTCAATCCAAACAGGTCCGTGTTCTTCTTATGTCAGGACCCTAATGCTGGATGCAGTACTCCAGGTGGGGTCTCATGAGAGCAGAGCAGAGGGGCAGAATCACCTCCCTCAACCTGCTAGCCGTGCTTCTTTTAATGCAGCCCAGGATGTGGTTGGCTTTCTGGGGCTGCAAGTGCACATTCCTGGCTCATGTTGAGCTTCTCATCCACCAATACCCCCAAGTCCTTCGTCCTCAGGGCTGCTCTCGATTCATTCTCTGCCCAGCCTGTATTTGTGCTTGGGATTGCCCTGACCCATGTGCAGGACCTTGCACCTGGCCTCGTTAAACTTCATGAGGTTGGTACAGGCCCACCTCTGTAGCCTGTCCAGGTCCCTCTGGATGGCATCCCTCCCCCTCCAGTGTGTCGACCGCACCACACAGCTTGGTGTCATCAGCAAACTTGCTGAGGGTGCACTCAGTCCCAACATCCATGTCACCAACAAGGATGTTAAACCTTTGTCCCAGTACTGACCCCTGAGGAATGCCACTCATCACTGGTCACTGCTTGGACACTGAGCCATTGACCACAACTCTTTGACTGTGACCATCCAGCCAGTTCCTTATCCACTGAGTGGTCCGTCCGTCAAATCTGTGTCCAATTTAAAGACAAGGATGTTGTGCAGGACAGTGTCAAATGCCTTGCACAAGTCCAGGTAGATGATGTCAGCTGCTCTCCCCTTATCTACCAATGCTGTAACGCCATCGTAGAAGGCCCCCAAATTTGTCAGGCACGACTTGGCCTTAGCGAAGCCATGTTGGCTGCCACCAATCACCTCCTTATTTTCCACGTGCCTTAGGATAGTTTCCAGGAGGATCTGCTCCATGACCTTGCCAGGGACAGAGGTGGGACTGACTGGCCTGTAGTTCCCTGGGTCTTCCTTTTTTCCCTTTTTAAAAATGGGGGTTATGTTTCTCCTTTTCCAGTCAGCAGGAACTTGGCCGGACTGCCACGACTTCTCAAATATGATGGATAGTGGCTTGGCAGCTTCATCCACCAGTTCCCTCAGGACCCGTGGGTGAATCTCATCAGGTCCTGTGGACTTGCGCACTGCCAGATTCCTCAGATGGTCTTGAAGCTGATCTTCTACAGTGGGTGGTTCCTTGTTTTCCCAGTCCCTGCCTTTGCCTTCTGCAACTCGTGTGGTGTGGCCAGAGCCCTTGCTGGTGAAGATCGAGGCAAAAAAGTCATTGAGTGTCTCAGCCTTC
>VFFE01005558.1:237044-259242 GCA_008921705.1 Burhinus oedicnemus
CTTCACCTTTTCTGACAGGCAGACCCCATCCGGCCCCAGTAGACCAGGTTTCTCAAAGTGAGTCCCATGATCTAAGAAGCCAAATGCCTGGCTGTGGCATCAGTCCTGTAACCAGTTACTGATTTGCCAGATTCGCCTGGCGCTATCAACCCCTTTCCCTTTGACTGGGAGGATTGATGAAAAAAACTACCTGCACTCCAGAGTCCCTGACTGCTGCTCCCAGGGCTTTATAATCTTTCTTGATAGTCTTCAGGCTGCTCCTAGTTGCATCACTGGCCATCACACATGTAACTTGACATTCTGCTTTGTGGGGGAAAAAAAAAAAAGCTATCAAACAGTTGCCTTACTATATGAACTACTAACAGTAGCTGCATTTTTCATCAATTAAATCTTCTATAATTTAGCTACAAAGTCAACTATCTACTTACTGTAAAAAGTACAATTAATAACTTGCATGTTTCTAGCTATGACATTAATATAAATGTCCTTTGCATGTATCTAAAATATATATGATACTAAGATGACCTACAGTGCAGACAGGTAAAGCTAACTTGGGTTTGATGCTGCTCAGGTGACCAAGTCAATTGAGCAGTAACACATCTTACACACTTTGGAGAAAGTTTCAAGTAAATCAACCAGAAAATGTACAGTCCCTAAAAAATGCCACCCAATTTTGTACCGGGCTATCATACCTTTACAGTTCAAGAAATTACTGGAGTCCAGCTTTTAGAAGAGCGAGCTTTAACTCTTAACACAATATTGGAAGAATAACGAAGTGTTTGGAAGTGGACCGCCTAAAGCGCATTAAGTACTGCAGAGCTTAAAGAGCTTGAAGATGAATATCCCCAAATCTAGATTCCCAAAACACAAGTGTGTTCCATTGTGAACGTTTTGGAGGCTTAGTGGGATGAAGGTTCTCCATTCTTGTCTGCACTCTCTCGAAGTAGCCTGACAGCACGTACAAAGAGGTAGTTACAGTATTAATGAAGCAAAGATCTGAGCGTCTCTTTGCAATACTTCATTTATTACATTGGTGAAATATATATGTAGAGAAACAAAAATATATCAGTTTAATTAGTCTTTCCTGATATACTTGTTCTTCAGTATGGGAGGTACACTGAATCTTCCGAGTTCAGAGGTTGGAAATGGGAGAGAGCACGATGGTGACGAGTGCAGCATTTTCAGGAAAATTCCATGCAAGGATATTACACAGAGAACGAGATGGTGGTTTAAGTTAAAAGTTTGCTTTCTTCTAGTCTCAGAGAAAGATACAACACACCTATAAGCTAAAGACAAGGTGCCCAGCTCCACAGGCTAGAAGTCCCTCCTTACTGAAGTTTTCCACACTTTTTCCCCCTCTTGCTACTCTCCCTTTTCCACTACGCTGCATATATCTGGTCTGCATCTGTTATTCTACTCTCCCTTAGTGCTGTGCTAACAGCTAAAACACACAAACAGCAGAAGTCAGGGCAACAGTATGTCATCTTGTAAGATTCCTCAACAACCTTCATGCTGCAAGGTAGATGAGGGTCTTCACACCAATAGCCACCAGCTAGGCAACAGCTGTAGGAGGTTTTCCCAACAACCTCTGACCAGGACAGTAATAATTAGGCATAATGGGAGCCACAAAGCTGAAATCTGATTGATGAGCATCTGCACAGAACATCAACTAAGTGATTCCCAGGCCAGGAAATCTTTGCAATAAATGCATACTGAAAGCGTTTTGGTCCAACTCATCCAGGTACAGCTTGAGATAAACATGGCAAAGCAAAATTGGGAACTGGAGCATTAAGGACCTCCCCTTGCCTCCCAAACAACTGCTACAATGCTGTCTCACAATATTGCCATAAATTCTTTTTTTTTTTTTTTTTAAGAAGACAAGTGAAAACCCCATAGAACACTTGGTCCCCCAGAAGTCAGTAACCTGAACGGTACTCCCTGACCCTGGTAAGTCCTGAGTAGACAACGTCACCTCCCAGCAAAAGGATGAATAACTCAGTAGGGTGCAACCAGCGTTGCAGCCTAAAATCTAAAACTTGAGGACAGTTCAATGAGTTATGAAATATCGATTCTGTTAGCCAAGGGAAGAAAAACTGTACAGGCAAGCTCAGTAATAAGACAGCAGCAGCTGCCAGTGGTGTTCATAAAGATCAACTGTCTTTTGTTCCCAGAAGGTAGAGAAGTGACTTTTAGCCAAACTGTTATGAATACTGATGCTTCCAAATAACGTACATATAGACATAAGGACAGCAATAAAGCTCAGTTCTGGTGAGCCAAAGAAATTGAACTTTAAGAATGGTATAGAAATTGATGAATTCCCATTGAACAGGCTCAGTACCAGTGTAAAAAATTAAACAGCAAAACCTCAAGTATTTATGAAGCAGAAATATTTAAAGATATTTTTCAGGTAACAGCTAGTCTTCTTCAATATGTAAAGTGATGGAAAGAAAGAAAAGTTATAGATTAGTGATGAAAAAAGCACTGAATATTGTAGGAAGATGTGAGCCACAGCAAGAAAGGGATGAACTTGTCTCTTACAGCATCAGATGTTTCCATCCAGCATGTGTCACTCGGGCACACTGCACGTCACTTAAGATCGCAGCACTGCAACATAACAGAGTACGCATTTAGCCATCCTTTCTCGACATGTCACAGGTGAGTCATCCACTGCAAATCACAACCAAAGAACTTATTATTTGCACCTCTGAGACACAAACATTGTTACTTCTAGAGAACACAAGCTTAAGTAGGACCTTCAACTGATGGAATTGTTGAAAGGTAGCCAGCATGACCACAGTCATTCCCAGTTCACAACTATACAGTAGCATTTTATGTATTTGAGCCACAAACATTGTGATTAATTAAACCATCCCAAGTAACTGTTCTATTGTGAAAAGAGAATTAGGACAAAGCTTAGCAGACTTCCTAAGTTGCTTATGAATACCAGAAATAACAATGCCACAGAAATACTATTATAATTTCTTGTTTAACTACCTTTATCATACACATATATTCTTTAGTTATACCTTCTTTTAGAAGTTCGACAACAAACAACATTGTACATGTAAAATATGTGCTCGTTGTAAGCAAATCAACACAGGACTCTTTCTGAGGTGCCACACTGCTCTTCCACCTCCAGCTCTATACTGCGAAACTGCCTTGCAACGTTCAAACTCCATGAATGGTAGGGAGCCTAAAACGGAGCCACTAAAAAAAGGCAGGGATGTATTCACTTGGTCGGAGACCCTCCTTCTCAACCTCGCCCTCTCCCGCCCGCTCCTGGGATCTTCAAAAGCCCCCTCGGTCCCGCAAGCGCCCCCACCCAGCCTCGCCGGGGTCTTCTAAAGCGGGTTGCAGCGGGGAGGCCGCTCCACCGCGCTCAGCCCCGCCGGCGGCAGCGCCTCTTCGCGGCAGGGAGGTCGCGCCGCAGCCCAGCCGGGGCACGTTAGGAACTGCAGCTCTCCAGTTCAGATCTGGGACGTATCGGCCTCTGGATATTTACTGCAAAACCAGTTTGCCTTCTAACAAGAAATTACACGACTCCAAGGTTGGGATCTGCCACTGCATGTCACATTTCTTTAAATCCTCAATAAATAAAACAGCTTTTTCTTAATTATGAAGTTAGAGAAATCTCTCAAAAATCCAACAAGAGGCAACAGATGAGAAGAAACTTGTCTTTTCATGTTCTTTAGCAGGAAAAAAAATGCTTGAATTGATTTGAGATTAGTACTGGCACAGTACTAAGAGGCAAGAGGCATTTCTGCACAGTTTCCAAAACTCACACGTCTTGGGGAACTTGGCACAACTCCTTTTAAAACAAGCCTCGCTCACCAGTCACCTGTAAATGGGGATGGGGTTCACTGCATCCTTGCACTTCACTGGAGGTGTAGGAGCAAGCTGAGACTGGGAAAAACTGGCTACAGAAAGTTTATAAAGGAAGCAGATTAAAGCAAGTTATGATCTACAGACCATAAACTGTAGGAAGCACCTTATGAGCATGCCTCATCAGATGCTTGTTCCAAAGCAAGTAAACTCCATCACGATCAATAAGCCCTTGGAGTGGATTCCAGCCAATTCATACAGGAAAAAAATATAAATCCTTTCAAAGAGAAGAATAGCCAAACAAGATGTAGAGGTAGAGGCTGCAGCTAAGTGAGTGCAGCCAGAGGTAACACAAAAGGCAGTACTCAAGATACAGAAGTCTACTGAAGCATCTCAAAGTGCCATTGCTCCATATATTGTACGAACCATTCTTTTGATTCTTCCTCTCCATTATAATTTCTCAACTCAAAGCTCCCTGAACAGATCTTCAATTTCAGAACTGCTCCACTCAGATGAATAATAGATAGCAAGTCCGAAAGGAAATAGTTTGAAATTTCAAATTCGCTTTAGCACCACAGCAAAGTCACTTTTGTCCATTGTCTCCACAAGTGAACATAGCCTCCTGCAAAGAAAAGGGTGCATTTTCCAGGGGAAAGGCTTCTTCCCAGAAGAAAACAGGATTAGTGCTAACTTTTGCTTTGCACAGGCCACAAACCTTAACCTGAGTGCAGATCTGCTTATTTCCATGGATAGTAAACTTTCAAGTGTTTAACGACTGTGGCAACAGCAGTTGTGAGACTGAAGAGAAAAATATTTTCCATGCTAGTATTTATGCCATAGATGTGAAAGCATTAGGAGAAGGCAGTCAGTTACTCTCTCTATTTTACAAGTAGCAGAACTGAGACATGATTGGCACACAAATTTGTTTTGCGTGGTGTGGCCGGTCAGTAGAAGAGCTGGCACTATCACCAGACCACACAATCTCAGAGTGATGCTTTATATTCGTTGACCACCACAGCATCTCCCTTTCCTGATCATGCTGAAAGGAAAAATCTTAGTTTTCAAACATTTGATTTTCATGCAAAATAAACTCTCCTAAGCTATATGAGTGTGTCAGATTAATTTACATTTCCTGAGTCCTGTCCCATACACAATTATGCCAACAGCAAAACTGACATACAGAGCACTGCTGGGAACATATGCACAAGACACACTCTCCTTATGATACTCTTCCTGTTGGATATAAGCATGCCTCACAGATGTCTTGCTCCAAACTGATTAAACTCCTTTATGAACAAAGCCCTTGAAGTGTATTCCAGCCAATCTGTAGTGAGAAAATAACAAGTATCTCCAAGCAGAAGAATAGCCAAACAGAACAAAAAAGCTTACATAAAATATTACAGTTGATTAGTCAACTTTCTAAAATACTAAGCCTTGCAACAGAGATCTGAGTGAGTAACTAAAGTCAAAGTTGGTTTAACTGCTAGGTCATTTCCTACTTTGAAAGACACATGAATATTTTCCTTTATCAGGATCAGTCTTATAAAATATAACCTTTGAAGAAAATACCTTGGGCAAATATCCTTAGGTGTCAACATTTCTGCCTGCCTGCTTTCTGCCCTCTTAAGAAATTATTTACATTAACAGAACAATACAAACTTGTCCTAGCAGGAATATGAACTGTGTGACTGTTCCCTTCTCAAATATATTCCTTTTCTTACCTGTTCTCTTTGCAAATACCTTGAATTGCCAAAATCATCTGACCCACAATCCCCCAGCAGCAAGCAGGGCATAAGCCCTTCCCACAGATAACGCCTTCTTTCACAAGATGTTCTGACCATGGTTCAGCTGAGGCATTAGCACAGGATCCATGGCTTCTACAGGAGAAATTGTGCTCATCCTTGGGGACTGCTTATTACATGAACAGCTTTAGCACTCATTTCATCCACCAGTAAATGTCACCACCCTCCCAAACTCAGTGCTTGTATTCAGCATTAACAATACTTCCTAGCAAAACCAAGGACAAGCACACAACATCTGACTCTACAGCTCAGACATTCCTTGCAGCCTTGACACCTGGTCAGTAATTGAGATACATGACTTAGTTTTCCAAATCCGTTTTGGAGAGAACACTCAGAACACTGCTCCACACATGGACACATATTGGCATGAGGTTTTTCCTTGCTATGTCACATACCTACAACACTAGGCATTTTGCAGCTTCAAACTCTGGCTTTAAAAGCAGCGTGCATCTTATTTTAATCATTTTGAAAGGCAAAACTTAAGGGAAAACATATGCCAATAAGCCATGTGGCACTTCTCACCATCCAACTCCTTCAAGTTATCTGCACAGGCTGGGCTGACCAGACAGATACTTGAGGTATGTTTTCATAATCAATTTAGGCCTGTACAGAAGTAAAAGAGATGGTCCCACCTTCACATTTTAGCTCTCACCCACCCCACCTCTTCTGCACAGAGACAACTGTCAAAGTGGTGCATCTGACCAAAGAACTCATCTCTTCTGTTCTTTTTCTTTTTTTTCTTCTCTGTTGCTTTTAACCACCATCAACTTCTCCCTATGAAGTTCACTACTGCACAAAAGCTCGGACAAGGGTGCTTAGCAGTATGGTGCTGCCACAACCTCCTTTTTGGCTGGAAAACACCATTGCTGCCAGATATGGGGAAAGGAAATCTTCTTACACAGTGGTTTCCCTTGGGAACATTCCTGTAAGATGGATAAAGGGGATTTTACAGAAAAGTCAGTTTCAACTTCAATTATGAAGCAGTTACTACTGTCCAGAAACCAACAGCTTTTTCTAATTGTCATTTCAGATCAGGGATCTGTACTTTGAGAAGTAGCAATTGCAGTTTTTTGTCCTTCATCCTGCAGGATCCTTGCCCTCTTCCCCTTTTCACACTCGTTCTTGGGACAATAAACTTTGCTCGAACAGTACAGAAACCTTGTGCTGGCTCTGCATACCATTTCCACATTGCCCAGTCAGCCTCAGTCCAGTTCCAGCATTGTAGTACTCATGTTGCTCTACTGCTACCAGTTTTTGGGGCACCAGCAAGTTAATAGGACACAAAAACATGGTTAGTAACCCTGCCTAGCAGCTGTTGCATTCCTTAGAAGTTTAGGAGCACTTTTTTTTTCTTTTAACCCACCTGGAAGCCAACAACTTTCTCCAGGCCTATGATTCAGGTCAAGTACTTGTCTCAGCTAGAGTCTTGGAGACATCTGAAGAGCAAATGGAAAGCACACAGCATTTGAAGGTGAGAGTACTTGGACATCAAACAGATAAAACAGCAGTAAACAAAATCCTAGCTCAGTCTGAACAAATAAATGCCCAAAATACCTCAGCCCGAGATAATGGAAGATGTGTCTAATTTTTTTCTATAAACGCTGGTAAAGAGTCTCTTCAGGTCTTAATATCTGTAGGTTCCCAACTAGATCTAGCACAGAACATTTTAGATTCGCTTTTCTCTGTGCCTTTTCCCTTATTCAAGAACTCTGTTCCAAAGTCCTGTGAAGCATCCAAGACAGAACTGGGAATGAAGGGGTTGAAGAGAGGAGTAATAAATTACTGCTGACAATTAGCAAGAGAGTTTAAGGTTCATTCACCATAGCAGTCAGCCAGACTTTTTCATCTGGCACAACCGCTGGCCCATGATCATACCACAAAATCAAGTCTGAGCTGATGGTTTGTATAAATTACTGAGTAATTTCCACAACTGAGGACTTAAACAGTCAAGTCCAGCCACTGAAGAGGCATCTGTGGCATTACACCATCCTGTGTCCTGGCCAACTGTTACATACCAAAATCCTTTCTTTCATTCATTAGGATTGTACATCAGTGGCAATGGCCTGGCAGCCAAGTGCCTCCTTAGATGGAAGCTGACAGAGGAAAGAGGGACCCCAACTACCACCATGCCACAGACCTCCTCCGTTGCCAAGCCCGTCTATGGCACCTAGTCTTAACTGCAGTACCTGAAGTCATAGAGACCATCTTTAAGAGGCTTGCAGTGAAAACTCCAATACCAAAAGGATGACTGTAGCCGATTTCATTGTAGAATGCAAACATCGGACAGATTATTTCCCTGTCACTTGAAGTGAAAAATGAGATAAAATGCATATGTTTTCACAGAGTGCAATGCGGCCCGGCAGAAAAAGTGTCATCTGAGCACAACAGGTGCCAGCATTCAAACTTTTCCAGCTTTGCTATATTAAAGACACCCTAGAGCACTCTATCAATTTTTCTGCATTTGTCAACACAGGGCAATTGCTGTCACATGGTAGCAATAGATCAAAGTGCTAATCCTTGGTTAACTCATATTTGCTGCATTAAGCCTGCATGAATCAAGTGAAGCCCAAAGATATGTAATGATGAAATCTTACTAACAGAATGAAACCTGACACAATTTCCCTGCTCTTGAACTATTTTCCCCCAGATGACAAATTTTTGGTGCAATTACATTTGTTCAAACATTACCTCTACTTATTTGACCATTATCAAAAAGAAATGAGGCTGAAATTTGTTAAGTATTGTAGCTTGCTCCTGGGATCGTAGGGGGAAAAAAAAAAAGATTACCTTGCTTTAGCCTGCAATATCTTTGATTAACAGTCAAGCCTGTACTTTAGTCATATACAGCGAATGATGATTTGGGGATCCTTTTCTGTCTCTACACATTTGTAACTTCACTAAATATTGCTAGATGTTAGTCCTGTGCAAGTCATGTGCTTGTGAGAGATTAGTTGGAATGAAAAAGCATACTGGTGCAATCGTAAACAGCGTAATTTTTCATTAATTGACATAGCCATAAATAAGGATTTACTCAGAAATATTTTTTTAACCAATAAAAACACAACAAATGCAACTAACTTAAGTAACATTACACCTATAATGTAGATGGGAAAAGTTTTGAGATGAGATAATTTATATAGCTGAAAAAAGTAAATTCCAAGTATTGTTGCTAGAATATAGTAAATTCTATTTCAACAAATACTTGGAGTTGCTAAGAGAAGATGTCACTTAGAGGACAAAAGTCAAGAAGAAAAATGCTGGTTTAGCCACAGAGGTTGTGACTTGTATTTCCAAACTTTATCTCATTCTCTGGACTTTGTATTAGAAACAGTAAGAAAACACTATGGTGTTATTTGCTGTTCCTCAACTGCTTTTTAAAGTGAGGCAATGACATAGCAGCTTTCTAACTCTCCTTTTGCAGAGATGAAAATGCATTAGATCATGTAACCACTCCAGTGGGAGCAGATATATCATTCTGATGGAAAATCCATGCATTCATGCCTGCCTTACAAACGTTTAAACCTCCTAGAAATAACCTTGTATTCTAGGAGAGGGAAGGGAAGCACAAATATTTGTATGGGTGCCTTGTTAGGTAAGGAAAGGGGTAGGGAAAAATACTAATCAGTATTTCCTGGAATTGAGAGTGTGGTCGTTAAAGCCATGGGAAGCTACAGTTACAATTCCATAGCTTACAGTGGAAGTTGCATTACATCTGCAGATGATATTGCAGACCAGTGCATCTTTTTGTTATGCTATAGCATTCCACAGAAAGTCACCACTAGAAAGGCTGCTCAAAGCTTTTTTTATATAGAAAACCACAATTGTGCTTCAGATACCTCAGTCAAGCAGAACAGGAAAAAAAAAAAAATCATCTAAAGCACACATTCTTAGCCATGCCTCTGTTCGACATAAAATGTTTTTCATTTAATTTAACTAAGAACTTTCTCTGCTTACCACATTTTATGAACTCAAATGACTGCAGAGGAGGTATTTTATCGAGTTTCTACTGCTGAGTTATTTGTGAAAACATTTGTAATTTAGCACGTGAGCATACAGAAGGTACAAACTTAGCTATTAGTGTATCAATAACATGTATTTATTCTGAATTTTATGATTTTTATTTCGGTTTTACCTATTGTGAAAAACATTTTTATAGAACATGTATTTCCTTTCAAAGGAAATTTGCCACTGGTACTATAAGCATTTTTGTTCTATTCTAGAACCCTTTTCAGAAACTAAAAATACCAACTAATTGGGCTAAAATATTTTGAAAAAGTTTCTGATTTAAGACCAAACTGGGATCCTCCCTTCCAAAAACCTTGATGAATGGGTGCACGGTTTATCAATTTTAAAAAATCTACATTCCTAAGCTGTAAAATATTTACAGGAATGTTCACATACAGTTATATACAAGATAAAGCACATGGAGGGTGGGATGAGTGTGACCTGCCTGTTGAACATCAGCTGATCTTGGACTTCCATGTCCTTGGACTCACCTTCTTTCTTAAGATCTGCCTCCTCAGCATGATCGGAAGCAGCTTCTACTGGAAACTTTACAGCTCTGGAAAATTTCCTGGGATCACCACCAAGCTGAGAATATCACTTGCTCAGATTTTGAAGTGGCTAAAAGACACGGGATGATTTGAGTTTGGACACTGACAAATGGGGGTATTACAGCAAAGTGTGCCTGTAAACAAGGTATCATGTGCTTACCTGTTTCATGTCACTGCAGTATTGAGGCACTGGGTGGTGCTGAATCAATAATACACAATAGCAGCAAATTCACAAATAGCACTTTTTCCTTTACTGTTTCAGCTACACAGTAGATGCTTTGCTAGACTACACCTTCCTGTCTCCAGGGTCCCCAACAGCAGTTAAGTCTGGAATTCAGGCCTCAAACTCTTGAATAACAAAGACCATGAGAAACAGTGAGAGTGCACAATCCTTGGACTCCCCACAACACTTTCTAAAGATGCTGTGACTGCCTGTATATGTGGTGCTTATTTCCACTTAATTTCATTTCTGGCAGTATCCATGGCATGGTTCCTGTCTAGCAGGGATCAGGACAGGGCCTTACTGAAGCATCACCAATTGCTTTAGATATGAAAGTATTACTTGCAAAAAGCAATTAAATACCTTTTCTACTCTCAGGAAATGTAACAGCAAATGAGAAATTGGATTCTTTGTGTTGTTCTACCATACATTACCAAGTAGTTGGGAAATCTCACCAATACGAAGTGCTACAACTAATTTTTCTGATACTGCTATTATGCTATTATTATTATTATGCTACTATTACTTTTACACGAGATAATTAATCTTTTCCATATACTGCCCTCAGTATACCTGTCACATGGCACCACCCCCAAAATCCTTGTTACACATCCTCAAAGCAGCACTGTTTACATTCACACATTATTATTTATCACATAGGGTCTGAAGAGTTTGCGTATCTGCATCCAGTCCTTCGCCTCAAGGCCTTCCATTTCTCACACTTATCTTTGAAACAGCTAGAAGCAATTGCTGGAAAACCCTGATAATCCTCTTCAGATAAGCCACAAGTAACACTACACTGCTATTATCCAAGTGTCCAAGTAAACCAGAACATGAAGCAAACAGCCTATACAAATATCTGTCTTTGTAATACAGGTTTTTATTAGTTAATTTAGTTACTCTATCAGACAAAGGTTAATAGACGTGTTCGGTAGCATACAACTCACCCACCTATAAAGAGATCCAAGGAACAGCCACACATCCAACAACCTAGCAACACTTAATCAGAAATATACTACATAGTACACTACAAGTACTGAAAACAGGACTTTTTTCATGCAGCTAAGGGGAGGTTATCCGATTTCTTTTTGTCAAAGTTACACCCAAGTTTCATATATGGCTTGATGCCCAGCTATGTGAATGCTTAACTTGCATTCAAGTTAATGGGTGTTAAATATTTCAGTCTCTGAAACCATGACCACGAAACAGAGACTTTCAATGGCTACATTTGAATATGCACATTTGAAATACAGGTCTTGATGAGCAGGTAAAATATTTCCATTTCCTCCAATTTATGGATTCCTTGATTTCAAATCTAAAAGGAACGAATCTATCTGATCATGCCAACTGACTTCCCACATGCCAGCAACACACAAAGTATCTCCAGAAGCATGGAATTACTGTTTGCACTCACCTTTTTACTCCTTAAAGGTTTACTCCTTCATGTCTAGTCTCAAGCAAAGAGCAAACCTGGGTTGTGTATTGTGGAGCAGCTGATTCTGCTGTGACCCAGAGAAACTTCACTGACCTTCAAGTTTAACAAGTGTGAAATCTCAGTTAAGTAATGTAATTTGCTGTGAAAACCTTATGATATTTTTAAATGTGTACAATTATGCCCAGGAAAAAGTAGTGGCCACAGTCATCTGAAGCAAAAGAGGAAGTGCAAATTACAGTCCCCTATGTACTGCTGAAGTGTTTACAACTTAAAAATTAACTGCTTCTTTACAAGATGGCTCTCTCTACAGAGTGACTTTCTATTTCTTCCTGTTCAACTGTTGTCCTTTGATACTGTCTACAAGTTTGCCTTAGACACTTGTTTACAGCATGAAAATAAATTTATGATGTAGACAGATATATTTATATAAATATTGTCTCAGATTTACTTCAGGAGAACAAATTCCATGAGAGAAATAGATTGCCTGGGAACAAATGCTGATTGTCAGATCACAGCCAAGGCAGTATTACACAGACAACTGCAGCTAATTTTTTAGTCACCAGGCAGTAGGCAAACGCAGCATGAGGCTGCATTTCTCTCCTCCTGTTTCCAATAACCACTTCTTTATACTTGAGTTTTCAGTGCCTTTCCCTGGCCCTCCCTTTCACTTGACAAGATCATCTCTTTAATTAGCTACCCTGTTGCTATTTCCTCTTTTTCTGAGAAGTGCAACCATTCCTTCTATATCTGTCTACAATTTGCCCAAACAGCAGTTAGTCACATTGCTCTAGCAGCAAACATCCACCACAACAGCAAAAAAATTTAATGAAGCTATTCTGACACCAAGAAGCAGCAAACACAGCACAACTTCTTGATGCTAAAAGGTGTTTCTCAACTGGTAGAGTTTTTCTTTTTCCTAACTGATGTTTTACAAGAGAAAAAATTTTAAAAATTAACACTTCTAAAGTTGTATATACAATAACTTGATACTAATATGAAGAATTAAAAACCCCTCGACAGACCTACCAGATAAATCACATCATCCATGTTGTGCTACACTCAGTAGCTGTGCTGCATTATGCCAACTCACTGAAGGCTGTCTGCAAATTTGGTGTATGTAAATGACAAGGTAATTAAAAACTTATTGTTAAAAAATAATCAAGTGCAGCTCTAGCTCTGCGGAGAATTCAATTTGAGACACTACCTAGCTTCCAATGTATATAAAGTAATTCATCTAGCTCTCCACAACCTTACCAGTGCATGCTGACTGCATGATGAGTAAACAAAAAAAAAAAAGCGGTGTCTTTGCTTTGTGCTGGTCAGAGTAGGCTCTGGTAATATTTATAGCCGAGTCAGTACATACATTCAGCACTTACTGTTAGGCAAAGCTGGTGAATTACGAGTTCCGCGCAGTTTTGCTGGTTATGGAGTTTCTTTAATACAGGGATATTTGACTGTAAAAATGAAAAAGGCTATCTGCGGAGTAGGGCCAAATTTTCTTCCCTGACTTAATTTAGAAACCACAGTCATGGGTATGCACGAGGCAGATGCTGTTCTATCCCCTATTGCAAACAACTAGTAATGGGCATTATACACTCTGGGAGCACTTATACAGACTACTGCTACTGAATAATCGGCTTTGTACTTACATAATTCTTCAGATAGATTTGTTGCCTGTTTATAAATTTTGTACTGATATAAGAAAAACCTACAAGCAACTCAAAATCTAACTTAAGTAACTAGTATTACAAATCCAAGTGAACAAATCCAATTTCACTGCTCACTGACAAATACCAGCTTCTTTTGCAGCACTTGATCACATGTCAAGAAATCACTTTCCAGTACAAAAGTTGAATGCCCATATGTCCATTTTACAGCTGAATTATCTAAGGCATCAAACAGGCTAAAAGAACTTAAGATCCCAGAAGGAAGCAGGGTCAGGCTAGATCACCAGTATGCATGAAGGGAGTAGTCATTCTTCCGGCACAGTATCAGTTCTCACTAACTTTTGACAGTTGGCCTGCCTGTACCGTCCCTTTTGAATTCCTGCTGCCAAATTACTGATGTAACATCTCTAAAATACTTTCTACTAAAGATTAGCATATCCTTATTTTCACGTTTTCAGCCGTTATTTGAATCATCTGCTTTCAAAAAAACCTTCCAAGACAATGGCAAACAGCCTCGTGTTGCTGTTGGGTTACTTTATACTGGGTAAACTTACTAGGTACTTTACACAGGTATTCTGGTCTAACAACAGTTTTGCAGCCTCACTATATTATGAATTTTATCAAATCTACTAGATTAATCATGTGCAGATTGCAATATTAACACATGGTCCTTATACTTAGCTTTCTCAGGTCTTATCTTTACTAATCCAAACTAACCATTTCAATTGGCTGTTCTAGAGGCTGACACCTTACTGTAACATTGGAAGTTTACCCATAGTGCCTCTCAATGTGCTGTCACAATACAGACTTATCCGTGACCAGCACGCAGGAAAAAGTCAAAGACAACTGTTATGTTGGATTTTCATTACTGACCACAAGCACTCCATCCATTGATAAGAAATGCTTGTCTGATTCGAAACTTGTCCCTTTGCAGAGACTTCTGGCATTTGATTTGAACACAAAATTCAAGCATGAGACCTGAGCAAGAGGGTAAAATCTCACTGTTTTTTGGCTAGACCATCATATGTTTAGGAAGATTAGACATCAGTGTTGCTATCAGTAGCGCAGGACTATAGCAAGCATGCAAGGATATCACCTCCCATCGTGTGCTGCTAACCAGCGCTGTTCCAAGAGGCCTGCAAGGCTCCAGTTAACCAGATGCCATTTGGTCCTGGCTGCTTCTGCATCCCAGGTGCCTTTCTCCAACCACACCCAAACTGCCCAGGACCTATCCTCAACAAGCTACCTGGCACCCAGGTGGCTGTAGACAGGCATACTGGCAGTGGCTCAAAGGTGGGATGCACTCCACCGCTCCGCCAGACTGGACAGTCTTACTCCTCCCAAACCATCAGTGGAAAATTAGACTTAAGGTGACAGGGGTCTAACAGCAGCACTGACTGTGGCTCCCAGTCTTTGCTTGTCTCTGGGCAGCAGTACCAAGAAATTAAGGCCTACCAGCATCACCACTCTTTGCCCTCCCAGTCAACCTGCTTTGTCACAGCAGCAGCTGTGTCTGGTTTGGCTTTAATTCCCTGTGGCTGCAGGTCTTGCCCAGGGTCCCAGGCACTGGGCCAACAGCCACAGACTGAGGACCACTGACCGAGCACAGAGATGCACACATTTCACTGAACCACCAAGTGCCTCTAGCTTATCTTTCCAGTCTTAAATCTCTACATGAAAGAGCAGTCAATTAGCTAAAAGCCCTGCATAGACAAGTTCAAGTTACATCTATTTCTCCAGAAACCTATGGATGTAAGCTATATGCAGAATCTACAGGGTTGATAATTAATAGGCAAAACATAAAACAGAAAGGAGACACTGATACTAATCCATAAAAGAGTTAATCTTGTAGGCAAAAGATGAAAGAAAGCCTCATCAAAAAACATGGTAGCTTGTTAAACATGAAATAGTCAGTCTAATGTTTGCCCTTTAAGTCATTCCAGACTGACTACAGTAAATCTGCTAGTGTTTTGGCCTCTAGATAACCTGCCTAGTAAATCAAAGCAAAACAGCACATAATTAAAAACTAGTCTGGTTCAGATTATAGAATATACAATTTATTTTCACAAGTAAGAGGACAAACCTCATAATTCCCTTGACATTTCACCACAGTCTTGAAATATAGTCTTTCCACTGGTGAAAATAAATTGCCTAGCAGCTGTGTTATATATTTTACCTAAATGTATATTTAGATCCATCATGTGTACAGCCTAACAGATTTGTAGCAGTTTTAAGGGGCAGAGACAGACCCTACTCAACTTTCACACAGCCAAGTTGAGAAAACATGATAGTAAATGGTGTTTGGGTAAACAGAAGAGTAGTAGAGACTAGCAGGACACTTCATTAGTACCAACTCGTAAAGAAACAGCCTTTACTTTGTTTGAATTTATCCATTCCAACCTGTGGCTGCAAGACCCCTGTGCTCAGGATCAGTATGGCATTAACAGAACAAGTTTCATAGTTAATGTCTAAATGAGAAGCCCAACACCCCTGACTCTTTTAAGCACAGGGTTTTGTACTGGGTGGGATTACCAGACATATCAATAAAGTTGCTGATCTGTGTCTCAAGCACGTACATGCAATCATGTGCCCCATCAACACAAATTCTGCCCACAAACTCACAGAATTTTAGACACATCACTGATCTATCTGGCTCACTTTCTACTCCACTGTGAGTTTATTTCCCTGCTCCACCCATCCCATTTAGACAGCGTAAGTGTTGAAGGCACACTGAATCATTCTGTACAACCTCAATTCCATCCATTATCCAATAGCTACATAATTAAGCCTGTGCACTTGATGGAAGGTGCAAGAGTAGTCTCTGCACATCTTCATTCCTTTTTTGTGGCTCCCATTCCACCACAGCCAGAACAACTCTGTTCTACTTTCCTCAATCATAGGTGATGCTAATTGTGGCACATTTTGAAGGAATAACACAACTGTTTCTCCAGCTATTGAGATAGTTTCTGCAAAGCAAACAAAGTATTAATCTCAAGATATTCAGTCACCATCTTCATTACAGCTGCCCTCAGCACTGCCAATTAGCTGTTACTCTATGACTCAAGAAAAATCTGTATTACAGTAAGTAGAGAAGATAATTTCCTATTGTTACTGTGTGGCAATATTTGTATTAACATTGCCCTCCAAATGCAAGACAGCCCAGCTCACAGCCAGGGATCATAGACTGTTATATATCTTCCATCTTCCCTTTGACAAGGAGTTGCTGGGAAGATTTCAGCTGAAAATTAGCACTTACTTCAGGCTAGATTTTGTAGATTTTCCATATTTGCTACCTCAAAGATCTCCTTACAAAGCAGGACTTCTCTGCTCTGACACTGTCAGTGCTCTTGTCAAGTTCCATCACCCAACATGTGAGGGGAGGAAGGATATTTATGTCATCTGGAAGGACCAATAGTCTTTGGCAAAACTTACTTAGATAGAACACAGTCCTGGGAATTGCTGAGCACCAGTGGCTCTGCTGTCTCAATAAAGCGTTTATTGCAGACAGGAGCCAAAGGAACTTCTTTCTAGATGAATATGAAGTTATCGTATGCATGATTTATGAGATTGTATGCATTGAAGAGAAGGCATTACTTCCACTGCTCGCTTAGGATTAACAATCTACCTGATGCTCATGCAGCCACAGGAAACTAACTGAGAAATAGAGACTGAACATGAAGCAATCCTGGTTTGAGAATCAGCATTTTGCAACATGGCTGCTTCCACATCTGTGCAGTCAAGAGAGCATATACACATCAACAGGCACACAGGAGCTAGCTTCCCTTGCTGTGCTCTTTCTTAGAAGACTGATAGCACCAAATGCTATCAGTAACATTCAACTGCTTTTTACTAATCGCATTGCAGTGTAGAAAGGAAGATTGCTCCAAAGAGCCAGCCAGCTCAAATAAGAAGAGAAAAATCCCACAATGACTAACTGGTTGAAGTGCATTTATTCCAGTACGTCAACTGGCTGTAAAAGATTAAATGGCAGTTTTCCATCCATCGGAATGCAAGCATTGCCAAAAAAATTATTACTCACAAGTTAAAGGAATGGCTATGACAACCTCAGAGAATCATACACAGAAACATACTCAGGCAAGAGGAAAAATAACTTTGTCCCATTATCTCTGTCTTGACATGTATAAACTAGCTTTTTTTCCCTTTTAGTTTGAAGTGACAACAATAATGCACTGTCACGTGCTAGTTACACTGATTCTGTTACCATGAACACAAGCATGTTTTCCATTCATGCGCGCATATTTGTGGTTCATTTCAATCTCTACAGAAGAGGTTAACTAACAGGGGTGATCTGAATATAATTCTCAGCGGAATGGTTAACCCTTGGGATCAGGTGGCTAAACAGTCATGGTACCAGAGAGAGTGCTCTGAATACCATTTTTCCTGCACAATGAATGCTGTCTAAAGGTGGTGTAAGCACATAACATCCAAGGCATGTTTGTTCCCTCCATAGGCAAGTAGGAAAAACAGCGCTTTCCTGGGCACGAGATGTCTCACACACTTTACAAGGTGAACCACTCTCCTCTGGTGTCTCTCAACTACAGGAGACTGGATGATTAGTTATCCACACAGTGCAACAGGTAATGCTGTATGAGAAACATCCTTACTCCCTGACCACCTTGCAGGCCACACGAAGATGGTTTGGGACAACTTGCATTTGGCTGTCCTCTCTGGTACTCGGAAACCCTAATTCAAGTGGGCTAGTGGTAGCTTGTTTGTAAATTAAAGGTACAGGACAAGGGTCCACGGCCTCCCTTATCTGAACCACTGGCATTAAGGGAGTTCTGGATGGGGTTGCATTTTCCCCTCAAGAAATACAATGGGACTCATTTGTCTGGACATGTAAGGGCTTTGTGTGGCCTCCTGTCACAGCTTCAGGCTACTCCTTCCAAGATTTGTCTCCAAACCTAGCGAGCCTGAAAAATTCAAACCCCCAAGGGATCCTAAACCTTTACAAAACTTTTGGCTGGGTTTTGTAATTTTTCTTGTATGAACAGAACTCAGAAATACACTGCTGCTTATTCTTTCCTAAAGAGGAACAAATGGAAGAGCAAAGACTGCCTCCAGGTATTGGAAGAAAAACATTCTGGCTGAGCCTTCTCTCAGGTCTTCCTCTGAGGAATTTTAAACCCAGAAGGTGCCACCAGGGACCAGCATAATTCAACAGTTTGCCCTCCAACACTAGAGAAATCCCTGTAAGGCATTTTTCATCTAAGTAAAATAAATCCCTGCCTAACATGCTATATGCAGACATTTGCACAAACCACCAGCAAGACCTCTGATAGAGGAGAAATGAGGTTTTTAAGAAAAGTTCTTCATTTACTATGTTTAAGAAAGGATTTCTGTAGTCTCAGCTCAGCAATCTTTAGGCTTTTTCTGAGACTCCCTAATGCACTAGCCTGGTGGCTCTTGGGTTCAGTGAGACGATGCTTGCTCTATGTTAATACTGAAGATAAACCATGACACCATTGTGAATCACTGTGTGTCCTCAAGAGCTTAAAATGTTTCAGCAGAGATTAGGAGCTGCAAAGGACATCAGCTACAGAGCACATCAAGAATGATCCATGTGACAAAGCGGCAAGTGTCTGAGAATTAACTAAGTGTTGTATGGCTAGTACTCAGGTTTTATGGCAGCAGATAAGTTGTTTGGTGTTGTAGGAACACAGAAGAGAGTTCAAGAGGAGGGATGGCCTGGAGAGAACCCTTCCTTGAGCAGATTCCTACTGTCACTAATGAGAAAGGAGTTCAGTTCCTGCAAAACACACAAACTACTGGTAGCAGGAAGCAATGCAGTCAAGTGAAAGTCTGAAGGCAATTTTTAAGAGCCACAGGATGTTCTCTAGAGAAATTTTCATATACTCTGCAGCATATTCCCCTATGCTGAGTGCTGTTCTTGCTGCTTTTAGAAGCACTTGTGCTGACCTGATTCAGCCCTTTACTAGCCAATTCCCAGAAGGCCACAACTATCCTTGGAGAAAACAGCTCGTATGTTTCAAAGCACCTATATCCCCTATTAGCCATACACAAGCTAATTATGACATAGTACAATCAGGAGATATGAAGGCAAGCCTTAACTGAGCTGAACTGAGAGTCTACAAGAGGTTAGGTACAAAAGCGCAGAATTCAGCACAGTCTGCTTGGTCCTGCTGGTCTTCACTAAGTAGTTTGGATGTGTCTAAGGTACAAAGCCCTTTGCAGCATGGACATAGCGGGTAAACATAAGCTTGAAATGGAAATCCACATTCTACCACCTGACTGTCACAAGGCAAAACCCAAAGAAATTGTCTTGCAGCGAGGGCTGGCATGGCTTCCTCTCTTGTTCTTCCACTCACAGGTCCCACAGGAGTCACTGTCTGATGGACAGAATAAGGTGCAAGAGCAGATTGCTGCGTCCTGCAGACATAGCCTTTCCCCTTGCAGTGGAAACTTCCATTGTGGGACTCAGCTGCTCATTAAGCAAAACCACCCAGTTATTTCACCCTCACAGGTGTGGAGATGCTGTTTAGACATAAGGTGGCTCTCCGGGTCACCATGCATAGCAGCCATTTCCAGGAAACAAAAAAACCAGCTGCACAGAAAATATGAATAAAACATATCCCATGCACAGCAGTAAAGGAAAGCCTTTATCACAAGCTAGAACAACAGTGCACATGATTGATTCTTTAAGACATGCCCCAAAACAACTAATCGGTTTAAAGAGTAACTTTTTAATGGAATATAGATCAAAGAACATTTTAGGTACTAAAACCGATGCCATTTTACAGTAGCCATTTGTACTACTAGGTCATCTGACAGGATGTTTTCACTTGGTTTATAACTAGCTTCTGCTGCATGTGCTTTAATCTTGTGATCCATTTGATTCGGAGGTTACCCACTTGCTCAGAATTAGGCCCATACCAACATATTTCTGTGGAAGTAGTGCCAAAATACCCCCCCTTTTTTATGCAACACCAGCTTTCAGAAGTACAGTTCTGCTAACTCAAGCTCAGGTCTCTCCTTCTCATGGGCTACCCTTTGGAAAAAAAGGCTAAGTTGCTCTTGCATATCCGTAGCACTTTGGGACATCTTTACAGCTGTTACTGGAGAAAACATGGCACACTGAGCTGCTGGAGCTGTAACTTCAGTCCATCCAGGGCATGTCCCAGCCATGTGCAGCTCACCAGACTCTGTTTAAACAGGAAGGACACAAGACAGGTTTATAACTGTACCTAGCATACATAACGGTTGGTGAACACCCAAAACTAACAACTGAGAACACGCTGTTTTCACAAAAGGCTATCCACCTGTCTAAGACAGCCCAAGTACAGCAATTGTCATCTGTGCCCAGCACCAATGGACCTGAACCAGTTTTCTGTCTGCTGTGAGGCCAGCACAGAAGATCAAACTGCCTGTAAAGCAGGGCTACCCTTTGTGAAAACCTCTGGTCACCACCATGAGAACAAATAGTCAATTACAGGAAAACTCTTGCCCCGTACTCTTGTTTTCTTTGTCCCCGATGACCTTATTTTCATTGTTCTGGGGTGGTTTTTTTAATCAATTGTCCACTTTGGGAGGTATTTCAAAGAATAAGCTTAAAAGACTAACTTTCCCATGCAATGCTACAGGCTTGGGGAAGAGTGGCTGGAAAGCTGCCTGGCAGAGAAGGACCTTGGGGTGTTGGTCAACAGCCGGCTGAATATGAGCCAGAAGTTTGCCCAGGTGGCCAAGAAGGCCAACAGCATCCTGGGTTGTATCAGGAATAGCGTGGTGAGCAGGACTAGGGAAGTGATCGTCCCACTGTACTCAGCAATGGTAAGGCCCCACCTCAAATGCCATGTTCAGTTTTGGGCCCCTCACCACAAGACAGACATTGAGGTGCTTTAGCGTGTCCAGAGAAGGGCAACGAAGCTGGTGAGGGGTCTAGAGCACAAGTCTTACGAGAAGCAGCTGAGAGAACTGGGGTTGTTTAGCCTGGAGAAAAGGAGGCTCAGGGGAGGCCTTACAGCTCTCTACAACTACCTGAAAGGAAGTTGTAGAGAGGTGAGGGTCAATCTCTTCTCCCAAGTAACAAGTGATAGGACAAGAGGAAACGGCCTCAAGTTGTGCCAGGAGAGGTTTAGATTGGATATTAGGAAAAATTTCTTCACAGAAACGGTTGTCAAGCATTGGAACAGGCTGCCCAGGAAAACGGTTGAGTCACCATACCTGGAGGTATTTAAAAGACAACTAGACATGGTGCTTAGGGACATGGTTTAGTACTAATTTTGGCAGTATTAAGCTGATGGTTGGACTTGATGATCTTAAAGGTCCCTTCCAACCTAGACAATTCTATGATTCTATGAACTGGTAATCCAATCTCTGTTCTTTCATGGTCTTTTACAAATCTGGCTCCCAAAGGCTACCCGCACTCATACCAGGAGGCAGTACGCTGATAGGATTTCAAAGAGCAGCTGCACAACTTCATCACCAGCATCACTATCTGTAAATTATGTTAAGAGTAAGCACAATGCCACAGGCTCTATCTGATAGTGGAAGGCATTTCTGAACAACCCCACCATTCTGCTAACAACAGCCTCCACACATGCGAGGTAAGGAAGACTGATGTGAAAAATCACCCATCTGCCTTTTCATTTTCCCCAAGTATCCAGCTCTGTCACTCATCGGCACTAATAAGAGGTCAGTGTCACTCACTAGTCCTCTAC
>VFFE01005558.1:259262-303224 GCA_008921705.1 Burhinus oedicnemus
AGAGAGAGAGAAAGGGGGAGAGAGAGAGAAAGGGGGAGAGAGAGAGAAAGGGGGAGAGAGAGAGAAAGGGGGAGAGAGAGAGAAAGGGGGAGAGAGAGAGAAAGGGGGAGAGAGAGAGAGAGGGGGAGAGAGAGAGAAAGGGGGAGAGAGAGAGAAAGGGGGAGAGAGAGAGAAAGGGGGAGAGAGAGAGAAAGGGGGAGAGAGAGAGAAAGGGGGAGAGAGAGAGAAAGGGGGAGAGAGAAAAGAAGCGTTTCACATGGGGCAATACGTACTCTAGCAGCTCACTTTTTGATCGATGAATTCAAACATGCATTTCCTTAGTTAAATTCAAACTTTCAGATGAAGTATGATTACCTCATTGGAAAATGGAATGTAATCTTCCACTCAGACTCAGAAGTTAATGTAGATATTACTCGATGGGCTTGCTTGGTGTCTGAACATAAATTTCTGATGCCACTATGCCTCAAAACAAGCATCACAGAATAAATGTAATTAAAACCTGCAGTAAGGCTGCTGTGCAGAAATTGGTAAGGTACAAATCACTTTGTAGCTTCAAAAAGCTTAAGGCGTGAACAGACATTAGGTCACCGCGTCTGACCTCCTGTAGATCAGACCCTTAAATTGCACCATTACCTCTATACTAAACTTAGCCAGTGTTAGCTGACTAAGCAACTTTCCAGCAAGGCAGCCAGTCTGGATTTCAAGGAAGCAAAACAGCAGAAACCTACCCTTTCCCCTTCATACTTAGTTCCAGAGCTTAATTACTGCTGCTTTGTTTTCTCATTACAGTTGCATGTTTTCAACTTCCACCCATTTGTTACTGCATCTCTCACCCTGGTTTAGCAAACATGCCTCCCATGCAAGAAAATGGATAGTCAACTCAGCCACTCCAGGGACTTCTGAAAGAACTCAATAGCATATATTCCTCAGGTCCTCCCTAAAAGGCATTTGCTTTTTTTTAAATTAGTCTGACAATGTTTGCTGTATTTCCCAAATGCTTTCAACACCCCTTTTAAAACATGTGTATCAAAATCTCAGGCTTATTTCTCTTAACGGTTTTGCCAGTGCCAATATGCAAGCTACAAAGCAACAAAATACTAACATACCTATGTCTAATTTGCATGCAACCATTTCAAGGTCTATTTTGCATTAATGATGACTCCCCTCCATCCAGACTGTCTTGCCTTACCTGTCTGTCCTCACTGTAATGCAGCATCCACAAATATAATTCTATTACCTATTTACTTGCAGACTGTAAATAGAAATGCTGAGTTGTGGCTGTTTCTAACAAAAGCCTTCAGCACATAAGGATTCCTTACTCAATAGTTAGAATGAGATCAGTTCACTAACTCTTATCAAATCAGCTCTGAACAGCTAACTCTTGCAAATCACAAACTCCTGTGAAGTTGAGTACCTCTTGTTCCCCAAATCTGCTACACCTGAACAATGACTTTTTCCAACCCTAGTGCTTCTACTTAAGAAACACCGCATGGCTTGTTTGCTAGCATCTGTTTTCCTTTAAGCCATATTGACTTACACTAATACATTCCCATCCTGTAATTCTTTGAGTGAATCTCATTTCACTTTTGATGTATTTTCCCTGGGACTACTGACAGGATAGCAAGCTTACTGATGAGCCCTAAACTAATATGAGCTCCCAGTCCAGTGATCAATTCCCTTCTGTCTGGCCCTTCACGCATGCCCCAGATAAGAAACACCACTTATGATCCAAAGGCAAATTTCAGCTAAAAACAATACTTAGAAAAATCAAATTAAACCTGGAGTAGATAACAAGGGCTTTGTTGCTGTAGAAGTTGTAGCACCTTCTGCACAGACCAGCAAAAGTCCTTCTGATCCTGTCTTGGGTCTTCAGTTACCCCTACAGTACAAATGTACCTTCTCAAGCTGTGCATATTATATTAGCCCCACTGGCTGGGTGTGCATCCCAAATTCCCAACCAGCATCTACCCACACAGAGCCTCCAGGGAAGCCATAATCTTCCCCTCTCTGCTAATCCTCCCCTGTCTGTTAATCTTTATTCTGCATGGAAGGAAAAGGCATCTGATCAGAGAAGATGCCCTCAGGTTAGAGGAACAGGTATAGAGCTCCATTAGCGAAACCCCATAGGTCAAAGCTATTAGTCAGCAGCTAGTAAAGGAAGCTTACAAAGGCAGGTCTAGATTCCCAGCCCCATCTCTCAGCACTGCTTTAAGCAAAAGGAAATGTCTTATATCAAGCTACAGCTTTAGTTACCTATACAGCTTCTGTTCTTAAAAAACTTGTAAAAAAGCCTTTAGTGGTGGGTTACATTCAGCAACTGTTTATTCCATACACACACTCTTTTATTGTCTTATTTTCTCTGTACAAAACAAAGCCTATGAAGTAGGATCAAGTTTGGCTGTGTTTGTTTTTGAAGATTTTAAACTTTTTAGCACAGAAATAACCTGAACTCAAGCTTTTGAAAACAGTTCTAAGAGCTTCTTTATATGGAAGACTTTGAATTGTGTTTCAGCATCCGGCCTCCCACTACAATATACTCCTGAATATTGTTGCCTCCTCTTTATTATATACTTGCCTTCATTTGAAGCTTAAAACTGTATATCAGTGCTTTAAGTCCCCACAATGCTGCAAAATGGACACGAACAGAGTAACAGAACATAAGTGAGGACAAGCATTAAGTTTTTCCATTTTTAATCCACATTTTTTCTAAATCTTATTTTGAGTCTCTATGATTACTCAATGTATATTCTTCTGCAAGTATAGGCTTTGCAAGAGACCTAGCATCTCACCTGGGGAATGATGGGACTTGTATCTTAGGACGCACTTCACTTTCAAAAACCAGATGACAAAAAAGGAAACAGCGCAGGCTTGGAGCACATTCAAGTTACAAGACATCTTATAAAGACTGTGATACATTAAAAAACTCTCCAACTGTTCCTCCCTGTTTTTATCCATTACTGTAAATCAGAAATACATAACCACAATTATCTGTTTCCAGATAATAAATACGCTAATTCAAAGAACAAAATCCTAGTCGTATTATTGCCTGTAACACTGGAGACTATGAGGAGTCACAACAAAATACCATACCCACCATAGCTAAACACGGCAGTAGTAACTATAGAAAGTGACTATTCCCCGTTCTTCAGAGCAGAGAATTATAGCTGGTAGTGGATTTTGACCATATGAAACAGTTACAGAATACTACACCTTACCATTTCCCCCTAATTTTATAGTTAGTGCAGTAACTTGGGACTGTCCGTACGTAGTGGAGTCCAACTAGGCAGTATATGCTGGAGAATGCAGTCTTCGTGCTTCCTGGTTTTTGAAAACATTCAGTAACAATTACTGCAAATCACTACATGATGTTTTAATGGCGCTTAGGTGTGTAACCGCAGTGCATGTTTTAAAAGCAAAGTCACAGCAGCAGTGCAGCAGTTTGTATCCAGAAATGATCAGGTACTCAGATATTCTCTGAAGCCCCATACAGACAAAAATGGAAGCATGTATGTACCCTTAAGCGTAGAAGTTGCAACGATGATTACAGCATTTGAAAGCCAAAAAAAGAAGATAACCGCACCAGGCCTCATCCTGAATTACGTGGTAATTGTTAATACATGTTTTCCTCAATCATTCCCAAAAACATTCCACGTATCCTACGCTGTAAAAATATTTTATCAATTGCTTGCTTTATAGCATGGTAACAAGCAAAAAGGAAATTATGAAGCAATTCTGATTTAGTCCAGAACTAGCAACCTGGTTCTCCCTGGAAAATGGGAATTGAGACTGCCATGGTAGTAGTATTAGTGCAATGAATTTCTCTTTCCATTTAACAAAAAAATGAAACTAAACAAATTTTGCATTAATGAAAGCAAGAAAGAACAAATTCTGAATATATATAAAAAAAGACAGGTTTCTTTACTCTTTAACATCAAAGTTTAGCAGAAGCCACCAAGCTTGTGAGAAGTCAGCTAGCTTACTGCATCATTTTGGGCAAACGACATAATTAAAGTGTACTTGAATCAACTCAGCACATGATAAAATAAACTGTTCCTTAAATAAAAACAAGAGTGGAATAGGTCAAATACTTTAGACTTTCCCTCATTATGTACAAACTCATCTTTCAGACCTCCCCTTGTTGTGTATGAATACATCAGCGACATATTATCAGTTCTCCCACAAACATAATGAACACCCTGATAAAGATGCAGGTAGCTAAAAGCAAGCCTAAATTTATTCCGCAACCTACTCTCCATTGAAGCTCCACCATAAAATGATCAAGATTCAGAAATTCCTCTCCCTAAAAAACCCCAACACTTAGCAATATAAGAAAAAACATACATAGAGCACTAGAAAAAAATTTTTCTTCCTAGAGTTTTTGGAAAAAATGAGTAAGTAGCTTAGGCTGACATAAAAAAACCCCTAAGAAAATAATGCAAAAGATACTTAAAAAAATACCTAATTATCCTCTTTTTAAAACAGAAAAAAGAATAATATACTAACAAATCTAAGAAAAACTCTACTGAGGCTACACTGGAAGCTTATATAAACTTAGAGTAATTTGGCCCAAAGCCAAGGCACTGATTAACAGGAGGGGTATATTAGTTAAAAGCAGCTGCAGAAAGACCCAAACAAGTTTTTTTTCAAAAGAGAATGTTTAGGTCATGTTATGATTATACAGGTTTTAAAGAGGTGAGTGGTACGTTGTTATAGTTTAACATATGATAAAAGTTGAATAAAGCTATAGTTTTTTTCAAATAGTAAACTATTGCTAATGTTGTTACCATGTGTGAGGTTTGGACGGTTTTTTTATAGTATTAAATGGCTGATAAAAGCTCAGTCTCATTATAAGAGGAAGGGTTCATTTACAGGTATTTCATTCAGACTAATAATTAGTGGAATAGGGAGGAAGAATGTAAGTGTGAATATTGTTGTTTTATTAGTATACAGCACATAGAAGTAGCACGTTCTAGGTAAATACTCAACTCCTCAGTTTATATAGTTGAGATTTTATATTAGGCATCTTGAGATTGTTAAGCAGATCTGAAATAACAGAAAAGTATTCACAGCTGGCAATTAAACTCTAGGCTATTTGAATATATCTTTTTATTTCTCTATTGAATAAAATATTTTTTTTTAAGTATGACAGGAATACACCTAGTTACTCAGGCAATAAAAAATGTTGGCAAAACAGTACAGAGAGCCTTACTACTAGATTAGCGGTCCAGGTTGGTTTTTAATGTTGTGGTTAAAAACCCAACCAACTAACCAAAGCTGTTTTCTAGAAGTGTTCTGGTCGCGTTTTTTCTTAGCCAAATGGTCATAATTTTAAGTTTACATTGTTGTAATAAAATGAATGTTTTATACTCACTAAGAATCAATCAAAGCTGACAGCCTATTTTTTAGTCTAATGTTCTTGGTCTGGTAAAGTTTTTTTACTTTGCTTTTGGATTGTCTTTTACAATGAATAACAAAGTTTGAGTAGTAACTACTGCAAAGAATAAAAACATCATTGCGTAGAGAAAGTCATTCATCATGTATAAAACAAAGTCTCTAAGCTTTAAAAAAATAAAAATGGAGAGGGATTTGCATGGTTGTTGTCGCCTTAATAGATGACTTCCATTGTTTTCAGGTTTATTCACGTAAGTCCCTTTTACTAGATACACACAATTCAGTGTACTAAGCTTTTATTGAAAAAAAAATTGTAAAACCACCAAGACCTCATGAATCCCAAGTTCAGTCCCACACTACACTTTAAAGCATATTATATATTGTTTTGAATCAGTCTGCAAAGCCCAGCGGTAGTGTTTACTCCCTTATTCCGAGTTAAGTCCTATTGTAATTTTTTCCTCTGGTGGAGGGAAAAGTTTCTTGTACGAAGTGACCCATTAGTTGGAAGTACAGAAGTACAACCTAAGCCATGCATCTGGGAAGCAAGCTTTGTTATATGCTTTGCGTACAGGTAAAGGCTCAGAAATCTAAAAAGCCCAGAGACCAATTAATTTGTTCTTCTGTGCTTGCTATGGATGAACACAGTTTAATCACAAAATAAAACTGGAAATGTGCTGGTACTCTTCCACAAGAGCTGCGCCTCTACATTGGTTATGTGTACCTAGCTCCCCATCTAGTGGGGAGCTGCTGGTTTTGGCTCCTGCATTAGGGTAGACCCTGGCTGAAGTGGGAAGGATACCCAAGCCAGCAGTGAGGCATGGGCTAGGAGCAGTTAGCACTGCCCTGTTCACGTGTTCTGTCAGCTGATCACCAAAGGTCATCTTGGTTTTGAGGCTAGAGTTGGCCAGTTGGGTTTCTCCTCTCAGAAATGGTTCAGTTGATCTATCTATTGCTTTCCAGAAGTCACTCCTGGCCCACAGGGAGAAAAGATACTCCACAAAGCAGCTGTGAACACACCCTGTTATGGCTTTTTAGAACTGTCTTCTCCCTTAAGTAGCAGAGTGAAGCAGCAAATGCCCTAAATTGTGATGTATATGAATGGCATATGTAGCACACCTCCATCTGCAAAGGGCATGCTCTCAAAAGCTGTGTGCAGAAATCAGCATGACTTGCTTTTCAATATAAAAAAAATAAATAAAAACCTGTAAGACAAGAAGGAAACCAACAGGCTCCACAGTAATAGTGACTATGTCCACACCTCTCTTGAAAGGAGAGAAAATTCTCAACCAGTAGCACTTTGAACAAGTTACAAGTATTATTTTCACTTGAAAATACATGGTCAAAATACTCATCAGCCTTGAAAAGGAACACCATTTCTGTCACCATTTTGCTCTTCCTTTTCTGCTGCTATTGGACTAAGATGTGCAAGAATACTTGCACAGTGAAGAACAACATTATAATTGGGTCTAAACTCACTTGACAGTTTCTTACTGAGTAGTAGTGGCAAGGTGTCTTGAAACTTCTTTATGAATCTAGACAAGTGTAGTAAGTACAGCAGATGTACATGGTCTCTCTGTTCTTTTCTGTATTAAAGAATTTTAATTGATAGCAAGTATGTGCTGCTGTAAAATTATTTGAAAGAGCAGTGATGTGTTGTAATCCTGAGTCTGACATCCTGAAACCTTGTGAATTCCTTTCTTGAGGGATGTTTGCCTTATCACCGCCCTCGGTTTTGTTCCTGTAACCAGTTAAAGAATTGAAAAGTATGAAGTTGCTTGGATCCAAGGTATGCAGGTAGATATGCAATTGAGTGAATGGAGTTTCCAAAAGAATAGAGATAAAACATAAAAGCCTCTGAAGACTGAAATGTTTGTTATGTTTTTTAAACATCAACAGCTGAAATGGAAAAAGAGTAGCTAAGTCTATTAAAATTCTGTGAATGCCAATATCACTAAATGTTTCACTTCTTTTTTTAAGAAAGTTACATAAGATGTTTGCTAATAGGAAATATAAAATTCTCAGGCTGCTATCTTTCCTATGTCAGTTCCAGTACTAGGCAAATCCTTGTCTGTTTTTGTTTAGGAAACAATGACTTCCTCTACAACTGTTGCTTTCATATTTAGATGGTTCCGAAATAGCGTCTTCTCCCAGATCAGAACGGTGAAATGAGTGAAATCTTGGCAATGAATATTTTGTTGCAATAGGGCTACATTTTTATTACTGCAAAACCATGAATTCATCTCCTTGTAGGATTCAACAGATAAGAGCTTTTGCATCCAACTTAATCCCAAATCTCTAAGTAACATAAGTTTCATGGGTCACTTTAGTATTCCAGGGCAAAAGAGAATATAAACGAAGTCAAAACATAAGTGACAATTTCTGGATAAGGCAGGCAAACAATGAACCTGCTCTAAAAAAATTAGACGAGACGTCTGATCCTCTGTAGAACAGCTGTTAACCACGGTTACACTGCAAATCTCAAGCTATAATGGTATGACTAGTTAAGGGAGTGAATTTAGCACATCACTTGAAGTTTCTATTTTAATTATGAAGCAAGTCCCTGTACTTCAATGAACTGATCAAAAGCCTAATCACAAATTTTTGAATGGTATTTTTTTTTCTGCTGATACTAGATTAGATTACTACTTGAGTAATTACTAATTAGCTACCATGTATCTGTCTTATGCTGTCTACTTAAATGTTTCGACACTATAGTTGCCCTTAAAGTAACTGGGAGAGTTCAGAGGAAATAAGGTCATCTAGAAACAAAAGCTACCCAATGAATAGCCAAAGCCAGCTGTGAGTTCTGACACTGCTGAAATGGAAAAAGCAGTACAGCAAAGATGTATACACTGCACCTGGGACTTGCTCATGGTCATCTTGGCTTTTACTGCCATCTACTGAAATACCAGCATCTCTCCCGCAGCTGGTGTGTTAGAGGGTAATATAGGATGCCATCCAGTAAGACAGATGACCATCCAGAGTACCAAACACCAACCCTAGTAGACAGAGACCCTTATACTAGACTACGTCAGCCCACACTGAAGGACAGCAACCACCCAGCCTCTATCTGTAATGAGGATCTAGAAAATCTTCCATGTCTACTCTTCTGCAGTAAACTTGTCAAGAGCTGGGCAGCTCCTTTCTGCTCCCACTGCTGCTCTGTCACCACTTCCCCTCCCAGAGAAACTTATGGTGGCTCCCAGTTGGTAGCATCCTTAACTTACCTGGGCAGTTGTTTTAGGACTCAGAAATACTACTTGCCAAGCTGACAGAAGTCCATCCTATTTAAGGATGAACCACCTTTCACTGGGCTCCCAGCTTTTCTAAAAATTTAACAGCACTACGAATCTAAATGCATAAACTTATTTAAAAAAAAAGGGGGGGGGGGGGGCAAAACAAAAGTCAAGGCATTAGAGTTGTGGATTAAGCCAAAACCTTTGACTTGAGAAGACATCAACATTCTCCAGATTTTCAGACAAAAAGACTAGCATGAACAGAGACTGCAAACTCATTAATAGTATTACTACTTCACTGAAATCAAAAAGGAGCTAAGGTAATTCACATCAAAGCTGGAATTACAACCTGAACAAGATCACCTCAAACGAAAACATAACCTCTGGACAGGAACAGCTGTTGATGAAACTCTGCCTTGGCTCTCCATTACCAGAGAGCTCTCCGTGAAAACCTCTACAGCAAATCACACAGTAAGACTCCTGTATCTGGCAGACCATAAGGATAGGGCAAGAGCGCACAACTCCAGACTGATACACATAAGAAGGGCCACTTCAATCCTTTGTTGCCGTGCATAAGCATTTCAAGTTAGTCCTGCTCATCACGACATATTTACCTAGCTGTTGCATCTCGTTATATAAGCATTCTCCAACCGCTCCAGTTTCAGAAGGTGTTTAATCTTTTGTAGTGCAGAATCCCTACCTGTTAATAGTCTCTTGTTACACCTCCAGCTCCAAAAAACCACTATGGATACTTTTGTAAAATTACTGATTCATGCAGACCTAGAAAACAAAACGAAGAGCATGCTTGGCTTACCTTACTTGGCACGTGCTACGTTCTCATCACTTACCATATCACTGCAACAGGCTCCCTTGGGAACACTGGTCTTCACCCCATCTCTCAGCACAGATAACTGTGCCCTGCTGCACCAGTGCAGGACAATGGTCACTATTTCCTTCAGTTAAGATTTCAGACTTGTGTTTTATAAACAGAAGGAGGAAAAAGAGCTGTTTTTCACTTAAGATTTTCAGGGGCTAAAACTGACAATTCCAAAAATTCAACTTAGTTCAAGTTGCTGCTTAAGAAAAAAAAAAAACCAGGTTCCCATAACACTTAAACTAAGTGGCTCATTCCAGCCTTTATTAGAATAATTACAACTAAAAGAAACATGGCACTTATATTTTCACAGCAGAACAAGCATCCTAGGAAGTAATGGGCTACAAAGCTATAGTAATACAGTGGAAAAAAACCTCCAAAATTAAATAAACCAAACCCGAAGCTTGCTGCAGACATTGTAGCTGCTTCTACGTGGAAACCACAGCTTTCAGGACAGCAGAGTGCAATGCAGAGGCAGCAACAGCACCGTTGTATGCTCAGAGAACTGGAGGACTATCACACCAAACGTGGTATCACCCAATTGTGTCCTAAGCCAGAGTAAAAGCAGAAGGTGGGAAAATGAAGGTGGGTTATCTGTTTGGTTCACAGTCCTACTCAGTTCCATTCTTCCAGCACAGCAAGCAGTTGATTGCCTCCATTCAGACAACGGCTGCACAGTCACTGAGCCATCTGGGCTTCCATTGCCTGTGCTGTCCATTCTGGGGCTGTCTGACTTATTTTCTCCAGCAGGTTGTTAACCTGGAAACATAGTGACTGAATCTGCTTGTCCCAAGTTGGCAAAGCTTCACGAGCTGAAAAAAAAAACAACAAAACCAAGCAAAAAACAACCCATACAAAACAAAGTAAGTCTTAGCAATTCCCTTGCCTTTTCAACTCCAACCTTTTCTTCTGCCACTGTCCTCACCTACACCTCATGGAGGAAGCCCTCCTTGCAGCTACATCATGCTCATGTCTGTATTCAAAAGCTACAATGATTTTGGCTGTCTGTAACAAGCCTAACTCCTGCATTGCAAAGTAGAATTGAAAAAAGAAGTTCCTGGTGAACCTGTTCCTACAAGGAGATTGACAGAATAAATTCACGCTTTCCTGTGGGTAAGAGAATGCATAGTAGGGAGGTTGGGTGTAGTGTGATCCTCCATTAAGGCAAACTCTGCCACCTCCTGGCCACAGCAAGCTCACTTCAGACGGGACATAAACTTGATTTCCTTATCCTGTAGGGCAGCGACTCGAAAAGGTCTCAGAATGGTGCTAAAAAAAAATAAATTACTGTGGTCAAACTTACTCTCAAAATGAACAATTCCGTCAATCTGATCAATGAATCCATTCATGCGACCCTCAGTTATCATCTGAGAAGCTATCTTTTCTGCCTGAAATAATGAGGAGAAAGATGTTAGAAACTTCTTCCATTCTGAAAGAAGTTAAAAATTATTAAGACTTCATATTCCTTATGGGTTTTTCAACATCTCCACACATGGAGGGAAGGGAAACCTACAGACAACACTAATTATGAAATGATTAGACATACTATCAGTGGCACCTAACCCCACTATTGTTCATTCCACATCATGTACCATTTCTTCTCGTAAGATGTGCTAGATATTTAACCTTCCTCATAATATGGAATATTTAATTCTTTCCTAATATTGAACTAATTTTCCTAATATTTGCCACAGCTATTTTCTCATGTCTTTGATGCTCCTTGTTTTTACAAAAGATGTAGAAAACTGATACCTTAGCTGCAGGGATCTCTAGTAACGCTCCAAGCTCTTCAAAAGTGATGTTGTTGTAAAGTTTGCTCGCAGATAGTAAGTTGTGCTCAATAACAGCTCTGTCCAGGATACTGGAACCTTAGGGGTTAGATGAGAAAAAAAAAATCCATGACTGTAAGATTGAAATACTTGGTTTATATTGTAGAGCAGATGGAAAACGCTTTTTTCCCCCCCCAAGGGTTACATGTGCAGAAGGTCAAGATGCATCTGCCTTGCATCAGTGTTGCGCTATGCAGAAGAAAGTGAACAAAAAGAAATGGATGGCACATGGTTGATTTTAAGACAGGTAGCTTAAACCCTTTAATTTCTAGAATAATCAGGTGGAGCCCTTGGTTTTGCTACAAGAATCAACATCTGAATTGAGGGAACCTGACCTCCTGTGATCAGTTTCTAGCTTGCCAAATGGAAGGACCATTGCTTTTTTTTTTTTTTTTTTTTTTTTTTTTTATTCATTACAGCTCTTAGGGGTACAATTAACCTCTCTCCTACTGTGCTTGTATGGTGATAAACTCATCTAATTTCGCTCTTCTTAACAATTTAACTCATTTGCCCCTTAACCTCTACTTGAAAATAAGCATGTTATTAAATACCAACTAACCTGCATTCTTTAACTTATATGGACAAACAGTACAGGTTATAAATAAATAATAAATTGACCCAAGGAAAGGACTATCGCTTATTGTTATTAAGTACCTTTAATCAGTTTTCACCTCTGTGATTACACAGTTGTTTATTTATCCTTAATCAACAAGTAATCATTAGGAAGGTTTTCCCAATTACAAGGTATTACATGCTTATGTAGTTTTCCACTTCAATATTCTTCTAACTTAGGAAATTAAGACCAGTGTGTTTAGGATTCCAGTGAAGTCATTAATTCCCATTATTTCTCACTGTTCAGAGGTTCCTGGAAGAACAGAGCTAATAAAATGCCAGAGATATGGACCAGAAAACAATTTGGAGACAGTGTGAGTTCCAAGTCATCCCCTCACTATCTGTCATCTTCCTGTCAAGTCAGGAAGCAGTTCAAATAAATTTATCATCCACACAGACCATTTACAGCCTACATGCATGTCACGTGTTTCTAGGCATCCTATTTATAACAGTGCCTATAACTGGAGAAGCTCAAAAGGACAGAGACTCAAAGTATGAGGCAAGGTTAGAAATACTGGGAGGTTGTCAGTGAAGAGAACTGTACATGGACAGAGAAACAGGATTTTTACAAGTTATCTTCTAGAAGAGTATTTCAAAACCTTAAATAGCCAATCAGAAAGATGAACTATGACTAAGAAGCTCTACTATGAAATTATACTCATAAGGTTAACATGCTGGGAAATCATTTTAAAATAATCATATAAGCAATATTAAATTATTTTCTATCACACTTCTTGACTGCATTGAGCAAATCTAACTCCTGTGGACGAACACTTAGCATTACGATGATTAAGAGAAATACATACCATCAGCTGTAGTTGCTTTCTGGTGAGGCATTAGCATAGCTGCAAACTCTTGCAGTTGATTTCCACGGATAATTCTGTCGAGATACATTTTCTCCAAGATCCCATAGGCTGCGAGCTGCTGGCATCTCTCATCCTTGAAGAGTGTAGCAAGCATGCGAGAACGCTGTTGTCCTAGGAGAGTCATGAAGAATCCTTGTAAATGATCACCAAAGCACTGAGTATTTAGAGGTAAACAACAGGAAGCGATCATCTTTTTTTCTCAATACATGCAATTAACCAACAAAACTCTACCAAAGAAGGAATTCAGCTGTGTTCAGTTCCAAAACACTGTTTGCCACGGACTATCTTTCACATCCTTAGCCAAGATGCCACCTTATCACTGGCAAAGACACAGAAGTAATCCAACTCTGAGTTAACAGTATGCCAACAGGTAATTTTGACACCTTGTTCACAATTTTGGATTCCTCACCAAATCTTAGTGACAAGTAATGCACAAGCTGACTTGCTTCAGGGGATATGAAATACCTATGTTGCATCTTTTATACAAGAATGTAATGTGTATTTTACCTGCTGATGCCAAAATAGTACAATGCAAAGCATGCTTCAATGCCTCCAGTCGCTCAGTTTCATGGACTATGCTCTTATAGGAGAGTTCGTTGTATCTTTGGGCAGCCTCAATGAACTTTCTTCTGTAATCAAGAACTCGAGCATAGCAAACCTAGAAAGAAAGTACGTCTCAGAAAAAGAAAACTAACAGGGGTGGGTGCATAATATAGGTGTGTATAAATTGCCACATTATCACATGACAGCTCCCATAAATTCTGCTTTACTGCATCCTAGGGAAATCTATGTCTTTGAACAATTAGCTTGACTTGTAAAGCCCTTGCTAAAGTACTGTGGAAAGCAATTGAAAGAGCATTTCCCAGCACTATTCATATGTTAAACATTGCAAATGTCTAAACACCAGAAACTAAGTAAACTAAATATTGTACAGCTGACATTGTACTTATGTAAGCTTCCTCTTCACTACTGACATCGACAGCTAGCAGTTAGGTAGCAATTTACATGTTTCAAGTGTTTGCTTTTCCCTTTCAGCGCTGTAACAGCATCTGGTATTCCTTCTCTCCTTCCTTTGTGCTTTTCTAATGCTTACAGAAAATATTTACACTTCCAACTGAGTGCATGCTTTAAAACATAGCATGGGGGGAGAAAAAAAGGGAAAACCAACAATCCAAAACCACCATACCCTGAGTTACAGCTCATGGCACATCTGCTTTGTGTTGCAGAATTTTAAACACCACCACACTTGATTGGTACTGTCACACTATAGTTACCACTCACTGCTCATCCCAGTTACTAAAATGGTTTGAGAAATTAGTGTATGAACTACGTACGCAGTAAACCCCCAAATAAGCAGAAAGGTCAGCAGTTACTTTACTAATTGAGACTGAAAACACTAATTACTGTTGGGGGCGGGGGAGCTCCCGTTGTCCCTAATATTGGATGTGACTTTTTTCCCCCTCTTAGATTTACAGACAAAGGTGGGAGCAGTATTTTCAACAATATTTCAGATGTTTTGAAGCCTAAGTTTTATTTTCAATCAGTAAAGCTGGCATTTAAGGAACCTTTCCGTATGATTTGAAGATAAGTCTGTAATAAGCTGTTTAATCATTGCTAAGATGTGGCTTGCAAGCTCCCAAAAGCATTTAGAAGTTTTTCCCTTTGTCTCTTTTATCATTATGAAAGTTTTAGTGGCATTGCACACCTCAATGTGGAATTAGGTCCCTTTTACAAAGAGAAAGCAATAAAGCAAGTTAGACAACCTTATAGTGGATTTGCAGCTGTTCGTTAGTTGATTCGTTCTGAAGCAGGGAAGCTCGATTAATATAAGCTTCTGCTTGAACTGGGTCATCATCCTCCAGATATAGCCTGGCAATTTTCAGGTAGGTCTCCAGTTTATAATCTACATTGTATTGTCTGTAGAGAAACAGAAAAGCGAGCGCTCAGAGTTGGTCCACAACTACCCTTGCTCTTAGCTGTTCTAAACATATATTATGATTCTTAAGCAGTTGGCAACATTTGCTTTACCTTGCTTTCTTCTTCCCTAACATCAAAATTAGTGCTCTCTGTTCAGGGTAAGGAAATTTGAGATGGATGCCAATATAAAACTGGCTCATACAAACACCAGTAGAAATAATGCTGTCCACTGTGAGACACAAATGTATGCTCTAATAATCTGTTTTTAGTGGACTGTAAGTTCGCCACAAGTGGTGAGCCACTTGAGGTAAGAAGCAAACTTGCAGTGGAACAAATAGGTGCTAAACAGGCAAAACCTACAGCAATTCCTACAGAGAAAGAGGATAGAAAGGACAGCCAGAGAAAAGTAACAGCAAGTGTTCTAGACTTAAAAAAACCCCCACAACACAACACCACAAACAAAACCCCACAAAAAACTTCAACTGCATTTGTTAATATCCAATTTCAAACTATGTCTACATTTTGAACTGTAAAGCCAAACACGTGGAAGAACTGCCACCTTTCAAGAACCTTTCAATAACCTTAGAAGCATTTTTACTATGTACTATTTATACTATCAAAAAGGCTGTTTATCAACAAGACTAATAAATAATGCAAAACTTCTGGTGCAGTATTTTGACCCACTAGAATGTTTACTGTAATATACAGTCATAAAGCTATACTTTTGTCATCTGGGAAGAGTTCTGGCCTGAATTACTGAAACTCTGGGAAAATACGCAACCCCAAAATTCTCACTCACTGGTCTAGTTAAGTATAAAGGGAGCAAGCGTATTTAACAACGCATAACTGTGTCTAGCACAGTACTTACTTTTGCCCTGTTTCCAAAGGGATCCCCACCAATACTTGTGCTGCATTTCTCCAGTCTTCTTCTTTCTCATAGATTGATGCAAGATGTTGCCTTATTGAAGCGACCTAAACAATAATAAAATCAACAGCAAATGCTACAAAAGTTGAATGGTTCTGTATTAACTTCCACAGTATTTGTTCTCGTTCATGAATCCCCTCAGCTGATACCCCAGCTTCACAGACATAGCAACCTGCACGCACACAACTCTTCCCACATGAGGAATCCTGCATGGGACTCCTGGATCAAGCTTTGATACCAAGCTTTTTAAATATGAGTGCTGATTTGAAGCATTTCCGCTTAAGCTTGTGACAAGATAAAAGGAGTTTATCTTCAGGGAGTGAGAGGTAATAACCTTCTATAAAGCTTTTAAAAAGATGAAACAAGGCTTTCAAGAACTGGAGCACCAAGATTCACAAGCCATTTCTTGCAGTTATACCTCATATCATGCCTGTGAGATATAAATGCAGAAAATTCTACGTTGTAGAGCAGCTGTCAGCAGGTAAAATATCAGTGCTTATAATCTGGGTTTTATAAGGAGCAAGTGTGGCTAAAAAAAATAAATCACCTGATGTCTTGGATTTAATTTATGCATAATCATTATAACATAGAGATAAGCATGTTCAGTTAAAACTTAGAGTTAAAGCTGCTTAAAAAGACAAAATATATAGACAAGCAAATACAAATCACGACAGAAACTGCCTTGCTTCTAAAATACTAGATCCTAAAGGCTTTTTATATAAACGTCTTCTGTAAGAACTCTCAGATGATGGTGAATACTCATACAACAAAACCAAGAACTGAATTGAAAAAGAACTGCAGCCCTTTCAGTACTGAACTAGAATTAGGTTTTCAAGAAGACTTTTTTTTCATGGTGAAATGATTATCAGCTAAAATACACACACACAGAGATACTTATTTTGAAACAAAAGCTATTTGTCAAGATGCTTCTCTCTTTACATCACCTGCCTGTTCCATTAGTTGGGTAAAATGCAATACAATGAGTACCAGTCTGTCTCTTGATTGTACCTTCAGTTGCTCAAGTATTGTTTCATTGTAAGAAACCATTTTCTGGTAGCAGAGGAATTACATGCCCAGGATCCTGATGAAGAGACAAAGTCTGTATTCTTTGCGCAGTCCTAAATACTCTCTGCATTTAGCTCAGGTTTTGCATGTACAGGAATGCAAAACTGGACTCTAAGTATGAATATCTGTTTTGAATAGCTTTTTTAAAGACTTAAAATAGTCAGCAGATAAGGGAAAAAAAACTCCAAAGCCAAGCCCGCAAATCAAAAACCCCTTGTCATTGATCTCTCACCTGCTCTTCAAATGAAATAACTCTAGGCTGTATCTTTTCCAAGGTGAAGTGGTAGATTTCTTTGGCCGTGCTGTCAGGAAGACTTGGAAGATGGGTACAGAAATCTGTCAGTAGCTGACGTGAGATCACTAGACTGACATTTTCATTCACCACTGGTTCAGAGACGCATGGAAGAAAAAACATAAGATGGATGCAACAATTGTCAGTGCCTTCACTGTAAGTGATCATTTGCTTTTATAATAAATTTGAATGTTTCAAGTTTTTCCATCCATATCCAAATGAAGGGGGATTTTTTCTTTGTTTTTAAAAGGTGATTTTTTTCTCTCAGAAACAGTTTCTTTACTCTAGAGGTCACCAAAGTTCTAACCCCTGACAGATAGTAATGAATTTCTCACTCTGATTTATATTTTAGAGAGATGTTTCACTCTAAATCACTGTTGTCAGTTGCTGAAACATCTTGGACAAAGTAAACGTTTATGCTAAATTTCACTAAGTTTATTCTCAACTTAAAAAAATGACAACAAGTATAATTCAATAAGCCAAACATCCAACACAACACAAAAAAAACCCTAACCATTTCTTCTTGGCCGTTTTTCAAACTAACTTGAGACAGGGGAACGAGGAGGTTGTTAGTTTAAATACCGCTTGGCATCCAGTATCAATTTTAACATTCAACTGAGACTACTTTGTTTTCACCTTCCAACATTGTCAGGCTGACAGGTTGAAACATTGTAACTTAGAAAGCTTACAAGTCCATTCTCCGTTAACTTCTCAATGTGGCAATGATGGTTCCTCTTCTAGTTGTGTTTTGAGTACCAGCAGGACCAAACTATCATGTATTTATGTAGCTTCACACAGAGTTAACAAATACACAATCCCACTGACCTCTGGCCTTCACTCAATGTGCAATCGATTATACCAGATGCACTTACTTGCTTCTACAAAAGCTTTCAAAGCTTCAAGTTGTTCTACACCCGACAGCTGAATGGCTTTTTCCAATATTTGACGATATCTGTCCACAGATTAAAAAAAATAAAAATTAAAAGATCACTTATAGGGCACACCTTTTCACTAACAAGTTCTGTTTCTCTGCTTATTTTCTATTTCAGAACCCTACTTTTGCTTGTATTTTCTATACTTTTGAGGTGGCAATTTTCCAAAGAGTTTGTGCTCAAATGTCAGGAACATTCACCTAGAACCGGCATCTGGCTCTTTTTAAATCCAAGACTAGATTCTCAGAAAACATAGCTCATCATTTTGTCATTTTTGTGCAATTTTGAAGGGTAAAAAAAAAAAAAAAAAAATCACATCCCTAGGATATTGCAAAGAAAAAGTAACAAGAACTACATCACGCAAGGTTAATAAAGTTAGTCAAATGTTCAAAATGCCATATTCAATGAGAATGAGAAAGTGTGGGGATTGGGAGTTAAATAGTATGTTTGGCTACTTGACAGGAGCACAGGTACAGACTATGTATTTTTACGTGTTTATTCCTGCAAAAACAGCAACTCCAATTTTCATGCTTCAGAAAGCTAATTAAACTTTGCTTGGGCCGTAACCTCTGTGTGTGCAATACTGATGAAGTACTACATTCACGTTGAAGCCACATTTCGAGAGGAACGTTTCCAAGTTCTTATATGAAACTCCTAAAACTGAAGCAATTCCTCTAGAAAATAAGCAACTGGACTGGGACTCGAAGAATTTCAGTCGATTGATCCACATCTGACTGAACCCTCGAGGGAGAGAAAATCTGTGTGACACATTGCACTGTGAGTAGCTCAAAGCCAAAGGTTTGCCATCCAAAATACCCACCTAACGAAAATAATAATAATAATGGAGTTACTGACATATCTAGAGCAGTCAAGGAAAATCAATTCCCCGACCTATCAATTTCGCGCAGCCGACGGGCTGGCAGCTGAACTCTGAGGGGCGGCGGGCAGACACGAGGGAGCTACGGCGAAAAGGGTGAAGGCCCCACGCGGGAGCCTGCGCTAGGACACCATCAGCACAGAGCAAGCCGTCGTTAGAAACCAAAAATAAATTAAAAATAACAGAATCATGAGATAAAATTTTTCTTCTTTTTATTTAAAGAAGCGCAGCCGCGGAGCAAGAGCCGCGTCGCCTGCCCAGGGCCCGGCAGCCCCCCACCTCCCTCCGAACGGTCGTAACCGCAACGGCCGCTCACCCGCCTCGCCCCACCATGGGGAGGCCACCGCCGGCACTCACTTGCCCGCCAGGTCCTTGTGAGAGCCGCTGGAGTTCATCAGCTGGGCCAGGTCCTGCCTCACCGCGGCCGCCATCTTCGCCAATCCGCTGCCGTACCCCTCGCGCGCCGCAGACCTCCTCTTACCACAGAGCCGATCCGCCGGCAGGCTAGAGGGGCCGCCCCGCGGCGGGGTCACGTGTCGGAGAGCGTCTGCGCGGGCAGAGCCCGGCCGTGAAGATAAAGCTCGGGTGGGCTCCACACGCACCTTCCCCCGGGGCCGCAGGGCGGCATCTATAGCGATATATGCGTATATAATCGCGCGTGGGTGTGTGCGCGTACCGGCGGCCTCAGCACGGTGCAAGGCTACGTCCTCTTCCTCGAGTGGCGCGCGCGGCCCCGGAAGCGGGCCGCCCGGCGCGGGTGGGGCGGGCCCGGAAGCGCGGGGCGGGGCAGGGCGCGCGGGGCGCTGCGCCGGCGGTTGCCAGGGCGGCGCGGCGCAGTATTATGGGATGCGGCGGGGGAATGGCGCGGGGCGCGTGATTTTGAACAAACACGGCGGCTTCGTCGCGGGCGCTGCCGCCGCCGGGCGCGGTAGCGGAGGAGAGGGGGCCGGCGGCGGCGCGGAGGGCGTGGGCCGACGGCGGCGAAGAAAGGCATCGATAGCGACAGAGGAGGAGGAAGAGCGCCCGCCCGCCCGGTGAGTGCAAGGGGCGGGAAGGCGGCAGCGGGAGGACGAAGAAGGGGGTGCGGGCACGGCCACGCTGATGGGGAGGGAGCGGCGGAGCGCTGACAGCCGCCTCCCTCTGGGAAGGCACAGGCCCGGCCTTGCTGGGCGCGCTCTCCGCGGTGGGGCGGGCTCCCGGGCGGCCCCGCCGACCTCCCCGGGCTTGCAGGGACAGCTGTCCTGGTCGCCCCTCCGCTGCGGGGGATGCCGCTCGGCGGGTCTCTTCACCGCTGCTCACTGAGATCAGCTGCGCCCAAAGCTGCAGCGGAGTGGTGGGGTTAAAACGGATCGGGAGGGCGGCGGCAGGTCTCCGCAGACCCCCGGTCCGAGGAGGAAACCTCGCCACCGCCCCCTTCCCTGCCGGTCCGGAAGCAGCCGGAGGTTGGCGGCGGGGCAGCTCGGGGAGGACGCCCCGCGGGCGGCGAGGAGGCGGGGCGGCGCGACGGGGGCAGGTGCGGCGGGGGCGGGCCGCGGGGGGCGGCGGGGACGGGGTGAAAATGGCGGATCTTTCGAAATACGGTGGCGGCCGCTGACGGAGCCCGGCGGCTCCTGGCCGCCTCCGCGCCGCCCGCCTATGAGGTGAGGCCCCGCGGGCCGCGCGGGGGTAACGGTCGCGGGGGGGTGGCTGGCCGTTGCCAGTGTCGCGCGTCGCCAGCGGTCGCGGCCGCTGGGGCTCTCCTCGGTGGGCCTGGGGCCGGCGGGGCCAGGCTTCTCTTGCCCACGGGACGCTGCATTGGGCAGTGGGGAGCCCTCGAGGCCGGGCGGTCTGGGGCCCCCGGCTGTGGCGGCGGCGGGACGCGGCGGCGGCTGGCTTAGGCCCGGGGACGCTCTCCTCGCCAAACTTGCCGGCGTGGGCCGCCAGAGGGGACCGGGCTGCCTCCTGAGGACCTGCCGGGGCCGTGCCGGCCTTGGTCCGGGGTAAGGACGTGCTGCCTTTGTCTGCAGGGATGCTCACTCGGGCTCTGCCCTGCAGAGCGGGGTGCGTTGGAAACGGCGTAGTGTGTTTTCCACACTTCCTTAACTCAAGTGCGAGGGCGTACCTGTGCCTTCAGTGTGCTGCTGCACGCTGGACAGCCTCCGTATTTGAAGTAAGTTTAGCTGGACCATCTTTTGGGATAGTCCTAGCTTCTCTCTTCATCACCCTTGCTCATTATGAGGCATATTGGCGGTCAGAATGTGTTATTAATTATTTGTGGCCTTGACTTTGAAGCACATCGTGTACTAATTACGTAACATTTGGTATGGAGGTTTTGAGTTGTGGAAGGCACTGCAGCATTGACAGCATGTGAAATTGTCCACTGGAACATCATGTAAACAGGAGGAAAGATCTCAGACTTAAGATTTCAAGTGAAGAAAGAACAGATATTTAAATGATCTTTCATTAAGTTCATCCTTCTGAACAGTTGCTTGAAATATATTACAGTTATTGTAGAAAATACTGAATATAGAAAAATAATTCAGAATATTCTTTGCAACGTTTACATACAGCTGGCAATAACAAGCAATGCCATGTGCATGTGGTTAGCTTATTCACAATAGCTTTTTGGCTTATTGGAGGCAAGAAGAGTAGTGGGTTATCAGCTGAGAATATTTCTTCTGTCAGGGGAATCTTTTCATAAAATAAAATGCATTATACTTTTTTTATTCCCCAAGACATCCAGTTTACATATGTGTCAGCAAGTGGTAACTGTCGGTTACGTGCCTTGTGCAGACTTGTATTAAACTACAGAGAGATGTACGACTGTATTGCTCTGCTAAGCACTCTTAAAGGTTGGCTTGGAGAGTATGTTAGAAAATGCAGCCTAGCTTCTCTAATGGGATAAAAAGATACTTCATGTTTGTTGTAATGCAGTTAGTTTCAAAAGTTTGTTAGGCAAGGTTGATTGTTCAGATTATGTATTAAGAACTACATGCTGTTACTTGGTTTGCTGTGTGGCTTCTGTGATGTCCAAGCTGAGATAGTTTGTAATTGAATGCTCTGAACGGTTCAGCTAGAACTCTTAAAAAGCTTTAACTGGTTTCAGATTGAGTATCTGCTAACCACAGGTAAATTTGAAATGTTGCGATGAAGAATGCTTTCAGATTTCAGCTTTAGAGACATTGTTATCTCATATGCTGAGATAGCTTTTATTTTAGGTTTTGAAAAGCAGTCAAAGCCCCTTAGATTCTTTTCCCTTATGCTTGTTTGAAAAATATTTCATGGGGGGGAAAAAACCCCAGTAAGGTAGATTAGGAGGGTGTGTTTTGATTTCTGCTTCAGCAGCAAACTGTGCTTCCTTATCTGTTACTTGGTCTGCTTATGCTTCTGTTCCATTTCTGTGCTATAGAGGTAGTGCTTTCTTACTTCACGTGCTGTTAGAAGCACATCTTAATGTCCTACAGAATTTGTGTACTACAATGGTGGGATTCATAACTAGGAGACAAACTCATGGTGGTTGTTTGTTTGGGTTTTTTTAATCTTAGCTGCAGGTGTTGCCAATAGGAAGTGGAAAATGTTTCTTCAACTCTTGAGCCAAGGGTTTTTTGCCAGGCCCTACGTTGGAGTAGCTTAGTTTACTCGGTTGCTTAGAAAACTGGTAAGCAGCATGTGGCTTTCAGTACAGCCTGTAAGTAGGCTTGCTCACTTGACAGCATTAGAAACATAAAAGTTTTTCTTGCATGAGAAAGAATGGGACTGCCATAATAATCCATTAATCAGTGGTGGGGGTCTATAGCTACATGATGCGAGAGATTCGGGTTTCTCTTGTTCCACATCTGGATGTAGATTAGTAGCTCCTTAACTATTCCAACTTGTGTGTCATTCCCCTTCACAAGCTGTACTTCTGCAATTGAACATGTTGCTACTTATATGAGGGTTATGCCCTTAGTTTTGGGCTCTGCTGTATCTGTTGTACGAGTTCTAGGAACGTACCCAATCCCTATCTCTATGGTCTGGCAGGTTTTTTTTTCTTCCTTTGGATTACCAGCAGTTTCTGCTATGGACTCAAGAAGCCTATCTGAAGAATGTTTTAGAAACTTCTTTAGATTAATCTTGTTCCTGTGAAAAGTTTTTTGGGGTCTTTTGTTTGGGGTTTTTTTATATTATTTTTATCGAAAAGTTCCCAGTGGTCTCAGGTCTGCCTACATAGCTTAATCTGCTTCCCCGCCCCAAATATTTGAATGAAACAGGAGACACAATCTGCAAACAAGTGAAAGCTTTCTGTTTTAAGATCTAGTTAATTGTTAATATTGTAGTGTCTGGGCAGAGCTTTCCTGACAGCTTTTGTAGTTTTGTATTTGCTTTCAGTGGTTTTTTTCCAAGTGTTACTCTCCCATTTATTTGGGAGAAGATATGGCTATGCACTGCTATAATACCATGAGCACTTGTTCCTGCTTTGCTGGTGAGGAAGATGAGTCTGCTCTTCCCTAGCAGCATCTCCCTCTTCCATGCTTTCCCCTTCTCTCATGCTTTGCAAGCATTTAAGCAGCTACACATAGACCACAGTTAAAGAACTGATCTGCATTAAAACTAACCTGGCTTTTGTTCTAGGTTAAAGTGAAGCTACACAAAATGTCCTGACTTAGTCTAGCGTTCTGCCACCACTGAAAGAGTTGGTTGTAGCCTTCACCTTCCCTCTGTGCAGGGAGTGTAAATGCCAAGCTGGGAGGGGAGGGAGGTTCCTGGGTTTCCCCAGCCCCCTGACCCAGCTGGATTGTTGGCTGTGGTGCAATTCCTTGGTGCTGTTCTGGTGCTCGTAGACTTTGAACTGAGCTATCGCAGCACACTGACCCACCAGAATTTTTCCTGGGTTGAACACCAGCGTCAGCAGTGTGGAGAAAGCAGGGCTGTGACAGCCTACAGTTTGGCTTGGATGGCTAGCTCTAACCCAGCTTGGTTCCTTCATCTGGGCTGCCCTTGTAAATGTTTGCTAGCACAGGAAGGAGGGAAAATATTTTTATGGAAATGTACAGGCAGATGCCAAAGGAGGACTGGAGAGCTTTAGCAGTAGTGCTGGCTTAATATGCACAGGGAACTGGAGCATAAGGAAAGTAATGCTGCTGATCATGTGCATGCAGTGGTCAAAGGAGCAAAGGGTGATATTTGAAACAGTGCAATAAATGTATTGCTAGGATGTTTTTCACAGTAAATCCTAAAAAATTGTAGCAGGTGCTTGTTTTATTAGTTTGTAATTACCAGTTTGTTGGGAGATCAGGTTTTTTAGCTGTTGGTTTTCCTTTTAAAATTATGATGGAAGCTTAAATTACCCAGAACTAGCCAAGGGAAGAAGGATCTCCTTATAACTGGTATGTGGGCAAGTGGTTGTTTTGTTTGGGTTTTGTTCCTCCAGCCATTCTTAAAAAGAAAACAGCTGGATCCTCTATTATAAACATGGCCATGGTGACATTGGCTTAATCTTTCTTCCTATGAAAAAAAACCAAAACACCTGAAAACCTTAACTGTGTAATATAAAACTCATGTCCATATCACTTGATAACTGTTACTTTAAACACATAGGAGTTGCTAATTTGTGTACCTTGCCTGTTCCTCTGATACACTGCACACGGTTGCATGTATGGTGCATCACGTAGGGAGCATTCACTTAACAGAACATAGAGTAATAGGAGAGGAATGGTGTGCACTGGTTGAGTGAATTATGGTTGCCTTGGGAACTATTATTTTGAATTTTCAACTATAGACAGTTAAATTTGTGCTGAAGAACACCTGATATTTTCTAAATATTTCTTGTAACTGATATAAAAAAGATTGGATACTTACACTAGTTACATATTCAGCATTTGATAAGGATTAAGGTTGGGGTTTTTTCCGTGCTGTAGTTTGCCATTGTATTTGACAAATGTAGAACCGTGATCCTCAGGGAAGCATGCAGACAAACTACCTCCATATCTTGTCTTCTGTGGAGACTGGGAAAGAGAATGGAAATTATTTTGTTTGTGTTCCACGTGCATATTTTTTACTGTGTTAAAACAATTTGCTTTCACTTTGGTGTTACATATGCAAGCATGGTGAGTTTGCAGTCTTAGACGATTAATTTTTCCACTTATCTTTGTTAATCATAGCTTTCTTACAGATCAATCTTTTTTTGGTTGCATGACATATTTTTTAAGGCAAGCTCTAGCTCAGTAAGCTTAAACAAAAGACTCTTGAAAAAATAAAGTGCTGAGTGATTTTGTAATTCTTTGCTTTACAACAAAATAAACCTCTCAGTTTTAGAGACAAAAAAGTAGAGTATCAGAGAGAGTAAGAAAATGAGGAATGCATAATATGAATGACACTAGTTTACCCATTATTGAAATGGTAGCAAAATTGAAGGACGTCAATTGATTAGGAGAATTGTAGTACAGTAAGATTGCCTATGTGCACTTGTGGTCTTTCATTTGATAATATGCCAGCAGTACGGGACAAATCTTGGGCATACATATGCTTCTGTGAAGGCTTTTCTAGCAAATGAGAGAAAACTTGTTTCGTGTCAAGAGTTTCTTAAGAACTTAGAGGCCTTCCAGTACCTAAAGGGGGCCTACAGGAAAGAATGGGGAGGGACTCTTTATCAGGAAGTGTAGTGATAGGACAAGGGGTAATGGTTTTAAACTGAAAGAAGGTAGATTTAGATTGGCTATTAGGAAGAAATTCTTTACTCTGAGGGTGCTGAGACACTGGAAGATGTTGCCCAGGGAAGCTGTGGATGCCTCATCCCTGGAAGTGTTCAAGGCCAGGTTGGATAGGGCTTTGAGCAACCTGGTCTGGTGGAAGGTGTCCCTGCCCGTGGCAGGGGGGTTGGAACTAGATGATCTTTAAGGTCCCTTCCAGCTCTAACTGTTCAATGAAAACTGCATTTCCTGTCTTTTTGTGCCATTGATCTTTCTGAATTTCAGTTGCCTGGAATAGTTGATGTGTGCTTGTATGTACTTAGTGAAAAGGGATGGGAGAACACAGCAAACAAGGAAATGAACTAGCATGTTCTTTATTTTGTTTTGGGTATGAAATGACCCAATAAAATTATTTGTTTCTCTAAGATTATTTTTTATTTCTTTGAAATCAACTTAGGCAAACAAGTGACCTTCACTTTTTTAACTGTAGCTTGTTTCTGCTTTGCATAGGTAGGTGTTCCACGTCACTTGTACTAGCAAGCAGTCAAGAATCTGTGGGGAGCTACAAGCCTTGTGTTTTTATGTAGTGCATTCAATCTTTTCTTGAAATAAGTTTCTTCTGTTTGCTGAGTTATATGTATGAAACCTTAAAGGAAGACTGGATTTTTTTCTGCTTGCAAAGAATAGTTCTGGTGCCAGTGCTGCAAACTGGCTGCAGCAGAGGGACCAACAAGGCTGTAGTCAATTTGGCACCTACAATATTAGCAAAGGTTGTCACTTGTTTCCTGTGAAGAAAAACTTAAAAATTGCATATGAGCTATAGATTCTCCTAGGAGAGAAGCAGAAAACATGAAAGAGGGAGGCTACTTGTGAATTTTTACCATTGCTACTGGAATGACTGGGAAAATAAGAGCTTATTCTCTCTCTTGAACAGGAAGGTGAGTTTTGGTGTTATGTCAGGAAAAAAAACCATAGGTTGAATAAAAACTTTGACAAGTTGGTTGTCCTGGATCCTTAACAAAAATTCTTAATTACATTGTTATCATGAATTGTTATATTTGCTTCTGCTTCTAATATTTGTTCATGGCTGCAAAATAAGCTTTGTCCTTAGAGTTTTCTTAGTTGTGCAGATAAGAACCTAGATTACCCTCAACAATGCAGATGTTATACAATTTTGCACAAACTCATCCCATAGTCACTTATAAGTCATATTGCTGCTGTTCAGTTGGTTTTGATAGACTGTACAGAGCTGTTTGGGTGTGTGTCGTGAGCTGGATTCTGGGGGAACTTACTCAAATGCTGAGACATCCTCTTATTCAGGTGTGTCCAGCTCATTGTGGGCATGTGGTGCTTTAACACAGTGGCAGCTCAGTCACAGCAGATAAGCTGTCAAGGCTACAGGTCAGCTTTGATGTCCTGTCATATATAACAACACTGTTAATCTCCAATCCCCCAAATTAGAAATTGACAGTTGGCAAAAACTTCTTTTGTGTATAGAGAGTTGTCTTAGATGTAGTAAAGAGGGAAGCTATGAGTGATCTTGCAACATAAGAAAAAAAAAAAACCCAAACCAAAAAAAACCAAAAAAAACCCCAACACTTTTTTCCATGAAGGAACACAATTAAGGCTTTGCATGTAATTGTTTCTTCTCTTATTAATTCTGAGAATGAGATGAACCTTCTGGATCCATTTCAACTCGGACAGCATAGTGGTGATTTGTCCAACTGCTGGTAGAGCATGTTTGTCATGGAAGTCAAATTGGGAAGGGTATCCTAAAGGACAGAAGGGGGGATATATTGAGCAGCACAGAAGGTGCATGCAAAGAACTCTTCCTTCCAGGGGGCCTTGGTATGCTGTCTGGAGTAAAGTATCTCTAGGGATAGAGTAAGATACAGTAAATCTCTCTCTGTGTCACTTTCAGGATATTGAAAACAAAGGTTGTAAGAGATACTGTGTGGTCCTAGTCACTGAAATGTCTCTCTCTCTGGCTAGTCCTGTCTGTAAGATTTTATTTTTTTGAGTTGTTTATCCGAAACCTTAACTGTTGGTTTTCTTATGTACACCTAATGAAGCTTACCAGTTTGCAGTTCAGAAGCTCTTCAACCTTTTGTGTTACAATAAATGAGACTTCAGAGGTCTGCAAAGCCTGCATTTGAAGTGGCCCACGAGGTTCTGGAGCAGATTGGGAATTTCAGTGAAATCCTCATTTTCTCCTATTGAGTTATCTCTTGTCTCGGTCTTAATGTGGAATTTCATTGCACAAAAGCCAGTCAGCTATTGCACAATCCTGGTTATTTCAGTAAGTTTTCCCCAAAAGGAAGATGGAAGTGCTTTATCTAGAGATTAGAGTGGGAGGGCGGGGGTAATAGTGTTTTTTTGGCATTTGAACCAAGTCACAGTTTGCCCGCAGGCGAGCTATTTATCTTCAGCTCGGTCCTTCTGCAAGTGAATATATTCTGTACTTGTTAAGTGTTGTCACGTTTAACGCTGGTAGAGCTGCTGTGATCTGCAGCTAGAAGCATGTTTTCTGGTGAATCACTGCAATGTAACTGAGATATTTTTGCTTTTATTTTGATGCTCTCTTGGACTCAGAAATGAAGAAAGCCTACTTGGATTTCTAGGCTAAGTTTAAAAAGCAGTAGTGGCCATAACAGCTTTCACTGCTGTCCAGATCTTGTCAGTACTACCCTGAAAGCATTGCAGTTTATAGTCTTAGATTTTTATCTGGTTTCAGCTCTGCATTCTTGAAACTTTGAAAAGAATCATATGATTGCATAAGACACATAAAGAATTAAGGTTTTGGGACAAAATGCTTTTCTGTGCCATGTTAGCATATTTTTGGAAATTAAATACCCCACTGGAATCAGTGTTGTGTATGTTTTTGTTTCAGTTGTTATGAGCTTCATATATTGTACCTTCTGATTGGGCAGCACTGCTGAAGTATACATGTAATGCACCACATAATCATTGCACTTCCTGATTTGCAAAGTCTCAATAAAATTGGTAGATTAGAATTCTGTTGTGATGAACCTTTGCTCATAAATACAGCACTAAAATGCACTCTTGCTGAAATTGCTGGCAGCAAGCCTAAACTTAAAAGGTGCCCAATGTGATAACGCCTGTTAAAAGTCTGTGGGGAACTCAGTATCAAGCCCTATGATGGCAGTTTTCATGCTTGTTGTTTTAAAGAGTGTTCTTGGTGTGATGTCGTTGTGTGTTCTGAATTCTTCTGCATTCAAGAGGCGCCCAGAATTTGGAAGGCAAGACCTTTACTTCAAGCTATATTTAAAAGACTGAAGTCTGCCTTTCTTGGGCCTAGTGATAAGTACTCTTCACATCTGTTGTGGGGTTTTTTTCTGGTTTTTTTTTTTTTTTTTTTTAGTCAAGCTAAGTTCACTACATATATATTCATTTTAACTTCAGATTCTTAATGCTTGAATTTTGGCCTCCTAGACACTACAGGAAATAAAATAATTTGAAGTTATTTTAGGGGTTATTTCTTTTGGTCTCCCCACAAAGTTTGCATAGAACATAAGGTAAGAAATACTTCATTAAATGTAAAGGCCCTGGAATCTACAAATGCAAATATTAGATTATTCATGGTAGTGAACACCTTCAGAGTGTGTTTAATGATCACAAGAACACCTGTGCAGTTTTGTTTTTCAGCTTTTGTGCTACTGTATGTTGTGAAAATGACTGAAACTGGCATGCACATCAGGGGAAGGGTGAAGGGAAATGTTCTGATTTTTGGTTTCTATTTTATTTTTAGTTTGCATGCAACTCTGCTTGAAAGTAGAACATTGTTTCCAGTTAGAGAAAGCAAACTGAACTGCTTTGAAGTGTTCTGCTGCAATGAATATTATTTCCAGTTCTTTCCTGGAAAGGTGCTTTAAGTAAAGTGTGGCTAAACAAGCAGCATTTAAGACTTTTAACTGTACCATGGTAAAGCAGCCTTCAACACTCCGTTTTAAGAGAAAAGGAGGATGTACAGATGTCTATGGAATATCTTTCCGTGGTCAACAACATGCATTTGTTGGTAATCAGAGCATAAACGGCTATCCTAATTACTACTCTATTTCTGCCTTCTTAGCCAGGACATGCCAGTCATTTGAAAAATATACACATACTGATGTTCTTTTACTTCTGCAGAACATTGCACTGTTAGATTGGCGGGCAGCATTCACATAATAGTACTGCCTTTGCTCTTCAGTGCACTCTGGAATTTACTTAGCACCGGTGAGGATTAGACCCTTTAAAGGCACTAAGTAGTTCTCGAGAAGCAGATTTATCATCAGTTTGCTGATCCTTGTCCATCTTCAGAATGACCTGGAAGTCTTAAGTTTTCGGCTTGCTGTGAGCCACAAACAGGCAACGCTGAAAGTGTTGACTGATGATTAAGAGATAGATATCTATGCAGATTTGAAATGTAGACATGGCTTGAAATGCAGACTAACATTTGTAAAATGGTATAGTTTTGCCCCTTCTTAATGGACATTTAACTAGCATGTGAGAGCTAGGTAACAGCTCTGAGCCGTGCACAGGAAAGTAATTTGACCTTTAAGTGGTTTAGTTTTCTAGATACTAATGATTCTGGGTGACTGCTTGGCGTTTTGTTGGGTTTTTTTCAGTAATGCTACTGAGTACCTCACAATGGCTAGAATGTTCTTCCATACTTCTTGTAATTGATGGTACATTTGGCAATGTAGTATCAACTTCTTGTAGTGAAAAGGGGGCTGTCCAATCTGGAGTTATATATCTGTGTGATTTAAAATGCTAGTTTTCTAGCAAGCAATGGACTCACGTGTACATGTAATGTAATTCAACCATTTACACTTTGTATGACATGCTGCTTTCATGAAAAACTTAGTTGTGGCTTTTTCTCTCTAGCTTCCGTTTTGTCTGAAAGGTTCTCTGTGACTCATGGGGATTTTTGGTTATGTACTATATTATATTGTTAGTTTGATTATAAAAATTGCTTTTGGTATTCGGTGTGTGTAATCTAATTTCTGTGGTAGCATGCTGTGATTCCTTGTATGTGAGAATTAATTTTGATGTGAAGAAAACAGCTACAGGTCACAGGATAGCTGAGTCTTAAAGTATATTTTTAACAGCAGTTGTGGTGAAGGAAGAAGATATGGTCATGTTGTGTGCATCACTTCTAAAGCTTGGGTAAGGTCAACTAAAGATTTTTATGGTGAAGGCAGTGTGTTTCGTATCAATATGTTAGTAAGACATATCTGTTTTGAAGACAATAGGACACAAACTTTTGAAAACTTAAGTAAAAGATTTTATTTTTTTTTTTTTACACCATGCTTACAAAGAACATCTTCTGTTTGTTCCTCTATGGGTTTTTTTTGGCTCATTGCGTTTTAATCTATCCTTGTCAATATTTTGTAGTGCTCTATGTCAATGATAGCAGCATGGAGAGCTTAGTAACTGTTTTGTGGTTGAATAAATGCAAGATGCTTTCTTTTTCCCTCCATACCAAGGGCTGGCAGATTAGGAAGGGGAATGGAAGCAGGTGAATTAATTGCTACTGCAGTGTTCCCACTGGATTGTACTTGGATCTCTCTCTTTTGTGGCAGCTTCCAACTACTCAAAGCCTGGTAATTTTAAACTGCTTAATCTCTAAGTATTAAGACCAAAAAACCTGGTTTTTTTTTCAGCTCAGCAGGCTTCTGGAGTTTACGTATGGCCACTATTGGAGAGGGCAAATAAGCAGAAGCTGCAAAACTTGAAAAGCATTCAAGTAGCCAAGCTTTGATTGCAAGTGGCTGACAGCATTTCATGCTTCTCAGATAAATCACCATGGATCTATTCTGTATTTTCCCTACTTCCTCCTGCTCTTGCTTTTGTTCTAATAAATGGATTTAGGAATGAAATAAATGATGTTTTTAAACCTTACTAGTGAAGAGAAATATGCTGATTTTATGAATATAAATTCATATGAATATTGTGGGATTTTTGAGTTTTAAATTCCTCAAATCTGAGCCATAGCCTGCTGACAATACCCTACTCCACTTTTATTTGAAAGAAAAGCAATGGTGTTGTCACATCTTTGTCTCAGCAAAGGGAATGTCAAATGTTACCCCTTTTGTATTGGCTAAATGGTGATACTGTAGTGCTTTGTTTCCCCCCCTCCCCTGCATTTGCGTTTAGAGTCCATTGTACTTGCAATGAACAATTGTTTGTTAGGTTGTCCACTATTACTTTTCTGCCATTCATTTGACCCTAGTTTCCAGCCTCATTGCCCCACACCCATCTTAGTAAATCCTTTGAGAGAGACTACAACTATTGGTGTTCTCCCTTTCAGTTCACAAATTATTAGGCATACACCTTGATTCTCTTAAAAGCTAATTATGTTTTCTTAACTTTATTGATCTTCGGAAAAGACTTGGCCTGTTGTGCCACCAAGGGTCTGTGGAGATGCTCCTAAGTCCCTTAACGCAAGGATTCTGATTTTCTGTTTTTCGGGAGCAGCAAAACTGTATCCTGCATTACATCCCTCAGGAGGATTCATCATCTCGTGGTTAGTGATGTAGTAACTATTTTCGCATACGCTAGACATGTCCATGTGATTTGTCTCCTGGACAGTCGCCCCAGTGATGATCTCTTGAGGGCAGGGATTTTTTGTGGTATTTCATTGTTCCTCTTCATACTTCTTTTTAAGGGCTTTTGCAGTTCCTAGCTCAGGAAGTTGAAAGTATTTCCCTTGCTGGTGCTTAAGTGTGTGCATCTATGCCAGCTTTAAAGAACTACTAGCTGCTGTATCTGGCAAAGGTACTTGATTTCAGTTAGCATTTGCTTAGCATGCAGCAACAGTTTTACTGATCCCAAGAGAATACCTGCTATTTTAGGGGCTTTGGACTTACTGCGTTTATGAAGCTTTCGATTTTAGGGTGCGGTTTTTTTGCACTTCGAGATAGGTGCTCATACAAAAGCTATTAGTGATTTGATTTTCCTATATTCTGGTGAAAGTGACGCTTCAGAACTTAGTTTAAAATGAACATTGCCAATGACTTAAGGCAGGTATGACCAATGTTCTTAAACCTGTCAAGTTATGCCAGTCTTCCTGTGGCAGAGTGCCACCAGGTCTGTGCTGTGTAATGAGAAGAGGATGGGAAGGGAACCGCTAATGGGGCCATAAATGGTGACGAGTCCCTTAGTCTGCTGCTTCATTGTGATGACCTTGCTAACAGGCAGCACCATCCCAGGACATCCTGTAAAGCTGGTCTCAGCAGCCTTATTTCCGAGTAATCTGAATTTCTGAACAGTTTTCTTGCAGTACATAGCCTCACTGATGATTTTGTAACATATCCTCATGTCAGTGCTGCACTCGAACTGCTCATGGTTGCAGACTGGAAGGCTGTTTTAGTGAAATGGGGACATTTCTGGAGATGTAATAAGATGCAGTTAGTTACTGTAAAATACAAGCATTGTTATATCTTGCATTTTGTTTACTTGTTTGCAGATCAATGTGCTTTATTCTATTGATTCTTTTGATTTTCTTGTCTAGTGTGGCTGCTTTGTGTGTTTTATCAACAAAAGTGTTGATATAATCGATCTCAAGACTTTAAAAGTGTTAGTTTCTTAAAGATTCTGCACTGATGTACTAGTGACAGAGAAGGAAGAAATAGATCAAAGTTCACAGGTACTTGTCAGACACCATTGTGTACTTTTACCAACAATTATGACATTCTTTATCCTCTTCATTATAAATCCCCTTTACCCTTTATGACTTTATATACCTATATTCTTTGTGAATATCAAGTATAGAAATTTGTCCTATGGGTAAGGTGATCAGAGGTCATTCACTCAAGCTGAGCTTTTGTCCATGTCCTCCTTCTAACAGTACTCAGCGTTTTTCAAAGTTGTTGCTCCAAGACTATGCTTTAGTCTGTAATTTTTTTATATTTGTTTGGCTGGTTGGGTGTCCCGAGCTATGCTGGGACAGTCTTTTCTAAACAAATCTTCATTATGTGAATTTCTTCTTGAGCTTTTAATTTAGTTGTATGGCCATTATTTTGTAGGCTAAAATTATCTATTTAGTAATGTGATCCTAGAATTTCTGTGGAGTTCCCTGGTCTGATAGTGTGCTTATCCACTGCCTTGATTTAGATGGGTTTTTTCTTCAGGTTTTGAGCTAAATGAGTATAAACACTGATGGATCGTTCTTTGGGCATTGTAGGTACAGCTTTTGCATTATTAAGTGACTCAAAGCATAATTGCCGAAATGAAGGAAACTTTCAAGTCTTTTTAAATAGTTAAAATAATTCTCTACCCTGTCTTGAAGAACTCAAAGCTGTTAGAATCTTAAGAGGTTGGCATGCTTTTAGTGTTGGAAATCACTTCAGTAGCAGAGCTGGAAAAATGGAAACGGTGCCTGTTTAGTATAAAAGCATTAGAAAAAAATAAACAGCTGAACTGTTGAGAAATCCTGGCTAAATACCTAGAAGTAAAATGTGCTGGGACGTTGAAGCTGCCTTTGACAACAGCAGCCTCTCATATAGCTAGCATGAGATTTTCATTGTTGCAGTTCATGTATCTATTTGTCATATCCAATAAGCAATGAAGAAATAGAACGAATGTGTTGTGGTTCTTTTCTTGCTGTTGTTGATGACATTAGCCTGAATACATTAATGGAAGCCAACTGTAAAATGATGAGACCTAGTAACTAAAATCTTCCAATGTGATGGCCATAAACTGTTAATCTAGTGACCATGCATAATGTTTCTTTTAACTTGTCAGTTTCTGATTCCATACTTGATGTAATGTATTTCTTCTCCTCTGCATTCTGACTTGCAAGTGGTTTATTTGGTCAGAATGCTATTTAAAACCCTGACTCCATGCATTTTAATATGAATATCCTTTCAACTAGATATAGGTATTTAATAACTGTTTACTGCTTTGTAACATAACCAAATGCTAAGAATGAAGAATAGAAATAACTGTTGAACTGTATCAATACTTTACTTTTCGGGCATACTGTTAAAAGGTACTAAGAATGACCTTTGTTTTAGGCAATAACATGTACAAATGCAAACCAAAAGCAAGTAATTTAAAATTATTTGTCATCACTGAACCTGGTAACTTTTCCACTGTCTGATTTAGATTATTCCCCCGCTTTTCAAACATGGAGACAATCATCATTTGGATTGCGGTTGACCCTAGGAATCTAACTTCTGGATCCAAGCCCCTTGTGCTTGTCAGTGTAGAACAGGATGATGGGGAGGGGGGTTGTCCAAAATAGTTCCAAGTTGTAAGATCTAAGACACAAGCCCACACAGGTTGATGAAGCGATGATGAAGTGACACAGCTCAGGAGGAGAGCTAGTGGCCTTAATATTTGCTGAAACAGCCTGCTTTTACTATTCCTATTTTTGTGTAATCTTGTATGCAGTTAACTAATTTGACTTTAAGACACAGTTAACTAATTTGACTTTAAGACAGCAATGTGATACTGTTAGTAATGTGTCCTAGCTGTTTTGTCTAGCGCTAGTTACCAGGGCTGGCATCGCTGCAAGCTGTGCTAGCATTACTTTGGGAGTAATGCTTTTTAAAGGAGGTATTTCTGGCAGTGACATCAGATAACTTTGTATCTTTAAATGCCTGCCAATAAGTGTGAGCTGTGTGTGAGTTTGACTGTCAGTCATCTGAACAAGTTCTTTCACAGGTCAGGCTTCTTGAGTATCATGGCAGTTTGATACGGCTTGTACTCTGGAGGTGAGAGGAATCAGGATGGCACCCTTCATGATCAAGAAGGCTGTGGACTGCTCCAGTATGGCCTCCTGAGCTTGGCATGGAAACTAGGTAGATTATAGTAGGGTTTTTTTCCCCCCATCCTTCTACTTTGTGGGTGAAATGTAGCTGTTTACAGTTAGCTCTTGTGCACAATGGAACCACAATGACTCCAGAGGAATCAATGTCACCTCAGCATTTGGTCAGTGGTTTTAGTGGCACAGTTCCTTGATTAATAATGTTGCTTAGTACGAATAACCCAGCTCTGCTTTTCTTAGCAAGTAGGAAACTGAATTTGCAAGGAAACTGAATTTGAGCGTATAGTAAGTACTTGAGAGTGTGTACACATACCCACGCAGTGTGCTCGCCCATCCAGTGCCCCAAGCATGCTGATGGGCTTAGGAAGTGGGGAAAAGGCCTTACTAAACTGATCTGTTTTCAGCTTCTGACAGTGATACGGTTTTAAGTGGGAATAGTAGATGTGACCATTTCCAGCAATGTCTTTAAGGTTTCTCAAGTGGGAAGTGACTCTGGCTTTGAATCTCGCTGTAGGGTCTTTTTTTTAATATAAATTGGTCGCTCTTGCTAGTCAGCTCTGTTTTCATTCAAATGGGGTGTTCTTTGGTTTGTGTTTAGAACATGTTTCAAATTAATAATGAATTTGGGCATTATTTTCTTATGAGTATTGGGGAAAAAGTATTGAGCTGCTCTTTTCACCAGCATAGAGGAATTATCTGTTCATCTTGGAAAGGCAGGGCTTTGGCTTGGTCCTGGGGTACGTAGGCTGTTGATTGAGCTTGTGACGTTGTTAAAGCCCATCACTAGACAGCTGCTTGTTTTTCTGAGATTTCCAACATGAGAATTTGGCAAAAATGAACCCAGTACATCTGGTATGGATAACAAGTCTCTTGAGGCAAGATAACCTGCTAATCAATGTTGACATGTATGAGAAAAGCTGTTTAACTCTTGCTGTATATTTCAGTGAGCTTAAATGTCTGTGAACAAGGTGCTCGTATCTTGGGGGGAAACACTATTGCTTTGTGTACTGTGTTGTCAAGAGTGGACTGGTAATCCATAGCAAGTCAGTGCCTTGATTTGACTTCAATGGATGGTGCTCAAGAGGTTTGATATAAATTCTGACTGAGAGTAAATTCAGCTTAATATGTTATGTTTTGGTAATAATTTTTTTCTTGTATTCCTCCTGTGGATGCACAATACCTTCAGTCTGAAAAAACTTCTGCAACTGTATTTTCTTCTTTGGTAATATTATTCATAAAGCTTTGAAAATGTATGTTTTCTAGAAGCCAATAACTCTTTAAAATATTATTGCAGTACCTGCTCTGGTCATCACTGCCACAACTGCTAAAATGGAGGTGGTTTCAGCAGAAGTCAACAGCTTGCTCCCTGAGGAAATAATGGACACTGGTATAACTCTGGTGGAAGACGACAGCATCGAGGCGGTTATCGTGTCATCCCCGATGGGCGATTCTATTCCCATGGAAACTGAACTGGAAGAAATAGTGAACATAAGCTCTACCAGTGACTCCTCAGCTACAACTACGGCTGCAGTCACCACAGAATCAGTTACTGCACCCAGCAATCACTCAGGCAATGTGACAGTGAACACCACAACCCCAAAAACTGATACGAATGCAGTAGTAAAGCCTACCTTTCCAAGTGGCCTCCATAAACTTGGTGCTCAGACCCCTGTCACTATATCAGCCAATCAAATTATTCTGAACAAGACTGCCGATATTAAAATAGGGAATCAGAGTATTAAACCAGATGGGCAAAAGCTAATTGTAACAACTTTGGGCAAGTCTGGCCAGCCTATTGTTTTAGCATTACCCCACAGCCAACTCCCACAGGCCCAGAAGGCCACGTCCCAAGCCCAAGGTGGAGACTCCAAGGTACAAGGCCAGCAGATCAAAGTTGTTATTGGAGGTCGGTCAGAAGTGAAACCTGTTGTTGGTGTCTCAGCTTTGACGCAAGGAAGTCAGCTGATAAACACTGCGGCCCAGTCTTCTGTTTTGCAGACCCAGCAATTAAAAACAGTACAGGTAAAATGAGTTATGTTGATGAAACATCTTTAAAGATAATTTTGTTGCTGCAACTGTTGTCCATTTCCTTCACTCATTGACACACAGTTACTTTTCAGCCTTTGCATTTATTCCTTGTATTAAAAAGTACAATGCTGCTCTTAGCCCATGCTTTCATCTGTGGATGCATTTACCGTTTTAGGCCCTCTACATCTAGCTACTGTCTAGAAACTTAAGATTCGCGTCAGAGAAAGTGAGCTATTAAAATTCAGTAAATTGAAAAGAATTTTTCCATTATTTTCATTCTATAAAAATAAGTTCTACGTGCTTTCAGGAACGCTGAACTGAACTCTATATGCCTCTTGTACTTATTCAAAGTGTATGCTGCTTTACTCATTTATGAACAAGTAGCTTCTGCCTATTACGTTTAGGTTTTTCAAATAAACCCTCTGAAAAAACCTTTCAGTATTTGAAAAAGAACAGAAAGGTGTATCTTGTCTGCCTCAAATCTAGTTAAGCTTCTTAATAGATACTGATAGACTAGATACTATCGTAAGCTGGGCACTTCAAGATCTTGTTCCCAATCTCGGGCATGGATCTGGGGATATTTGAAACCACAGAGAACTTGCTGGCATCTGAAAATGTGTTGAAAAGACTTGGGTTATGACCCAAAGGGTCTAATTTTCATCTGGTATATGGCAGAACTAAACGTGAGTGACTTTGTTCTAGTTGGCAGTGAGGCAGAAATAGGACCTCATTAAAGTGAAAGAAAAGTAGAACTCAATGCAGGTTGTGATGGAAAAATATTTATTTTACAGTCTAAATGAAAGAAGAAATTAAACTAAGTGTGCTAATAAATCTACTTTGCTGCACATGAAAAATGACAAACTTTTAAGCATGTTATTAGCTGAATGGTAAGTTCCCCAACTAGTATTTCAAGACAAGCAAATGGGAGCAACTTTCAAGATGGTTTGTTTTAAAGCTGCGGATGATCTCTGTACTGACTCTTGCATTCTCCTTTTTTGTTGCTACATCATACATGTGGAAAACATGTTTAATAATGGCTGTTTGAAACATCAATTTTCTTAATTTACTTTTAATTTTGTACTTTGATTATTAATGATATGATTGTCATTATAGCTTTTTTAAAAAGCCTCTGCTCTTGACTAAATAGGAACATTTAAGAGTTGATGAGTTCCTGTTACTTGACTTCAGTTACTCGCTGCCAAGTGAAAGATACGGGAAACTGAGGAGAATGACTTAGCTGTGATGTGCTTTTGCTTGCTTGAGATGACCTGTGCCATAAGTGACTGAAATACTGTGACTTGGCAATTGACCTCTACTGTTTGTCATTAGGAATTCTACAGGTTCCTTAATAGAAGCTGTTACAAATGGACTTGCATCCATTTGTAAATCTAGTTAATTGCAGTTTGAGTAAATTTGTTTTGTTGTGGTCTCTTTTTATTAAAACTTTGTTTCCATTTGCAAAACAGATTGAATTTTTAACACGTGGCATTCCTTTTTTGCCATAAGGAGAGGAGGAAGTAGAAATGAAAAGCAAGAAGGCAATGTTCAGTTGGTTATAAGTACCCAATACTGCAGGGAAGATGACTACATTAGCACTTCCCAGACAGTGCTTTTCCTTGTACAAAATTACTAAAGTATCAGAGGGTTATATGAGGCTAGGTGAGAGATTTATGGTCTACCCTATCATGAATGACAGGGGAGGTAACCCATGCATTGAGTCTCTGGCTTAGAAAATTAAGTCATGCGTTTACCCTATCATCTTGAACAAGCCTTTTAACCTTTCAGTGAGTGGAGAAGGAAGCTGTGAATGTCTCCCTGCCTCCCAAGGGTCTTGTGTAACTTGCCTCTTGTGGCTTTGTGAATTGGGTATTTCAAATGCAAGGCAGCACAGCAGTTCAAGTCGGTGTTGAAAAGTGAATTGGTAAAAGATTAGATGACAAAGAGCTCTCTTCAGTTCTCCTTACATCCTCAGTGTTGTAGGGGCTTTGCAGGTTATTAGAGAAACTCAGTTAGCCTTGCTGTAACCTAATTGTGACATTTGAAATCTTAGCACTTCAGAAAAGGCATAATTGATAGAGTTGAGCAAAATGTTCCTTGAAGTCTGGCTCCCTTTCTGATTACACTTTTAGAGGTATGAGGCTGTGAGGTGTAAAATGTCACAGGACTTTGGGCTTCATCTATATCCAGAGACTTATTACTGTCCCTTGGCAGCTTGTCCTGATTTAATTGAAACCACTGCCCTGGATGAATGGACAAAACTACTCGACAAGTGCATCTGCTTTCAGCCTGTGGCTCCTGCCTGCATACAGGCTTAGAAACAATAATGTGCCTACTAGTGTAGGCACTTTAGTCTAAGTGCATTAAGCAGGAGCTTGGCCTTGCAGATGACTCTCAACCAGATGTCGAGACCCATCGCGATTACTGTCACTAAGCTAGTCTAACTTGAGCTTGTCTTGATGTGGTAACTGGCTCAGTGTTTTCAGCAGTTAAATCTATGTGTCCATAGCATTTTTGCTACCGTGGCAAGACAACTGCTAAGCCATCATTTTGGCTTCATCTCATCATGGAAAAGTGACCTCGTGTACTCCCTAACCTTAGAGCAAACCCCCATTCCTAGCTCAGTTTCTTCATCTTCTCAAAGTACACTGTTCTCCTCTCCTATTTCTAGAGTCCCTGATTTTTCATATTATGCCAAATATAAATTACATAGCATGTGGCTACATGGACAAGCTCCCATGAGCTCATCTAGGGAGTGGCTTTATAGTATGTTAGCTCCTTTTTGGTAGTTGACTATGTGGGTATTCAATCCAGCAATAAATGCAAGATATGCGTCTGCCTGTATGAATAGAACACAGTTTGACAGCTGAAAACAAAGTCCATCCATAGAAACTTGCTGGTTCATCTTGTTTAGTGGAGAGTGTTTAGGAAGACACAAACTGACCCTTTAGAGATGTTTGCAGATAAATCCCTTTACTGCTGTAGAAGGAAGAACGTTGGTGTGTGCTTCTAAATATAGTAATTTTCTTATGGAAGAGCTTGTTGCTCCAGGAAATATTTTTGCTGAGAGCATGCTTAGCTTGCATAGGCAGAGGAATAATGTTAAGCTTCTGGTGATCAGTACAGGCAATGGTAGAGGGTTCCAGAGAACTTACTCTTTCTGAAGCATCAAAGGGGCAGTCTGTCATCTTGATTATTTGCTCTGGCTTCTCCAGTGTATACTGAAGTGGCTAGCAAGTTTCCCACTGATGCCTAGAAGGCTCTCACAGGTAGCTGGGGTTATCAGCTCCAGTGGCAAAAACCTCAGAAAGGCTTGCTTGGCAGCAAGTAAGGGCAGAAGTGCACTGCCTGCACTTGGGGGCCAAGGGCTGTTCCTCATCTATAACCAACCACATTTGAGTTTTGCCATGTTTCCTAAGCCCTGAAGGGATTCACTCATTTGTTAGACCTCCTTCATAGACAAACAGTTCACCCAAAAAGAAGGGGTGAATTTATCTGAAGAGGATATTGCAAGTTGAGTCTGAGGGAAGCAGGGCTACTCGCGTTGACCAGCTGTCAGTTTGGGATTTTTACGTTTTTTCTGAAATAGTTCACGTTAACAGGTAGCTGGTATTTTACATGTATTCATGTAAGTCATCTAAGAACATTTATTGACTGTTACTGGGAAACGACTGCTGTTGTCCAGAGCTGGCTGTCGGTGCTGGATGTTGATCACATTCTGAGCCAGACTTTGCCCTTGCTTCACAGAGTAAAAGCAATAGCAGCTGAGTTACAATAATACCTTATGGCAGGGTAAGATTAATTTCAGTATCTCAAATCAAGCAGAGGAAATGTAGGGTATTTATCAGAAATTAAAATGTATGCAAATTTATAAAAGAATTTACTGATAAAATGCCTGCTCATCTATCAGCTTTATGTGCTAAGAGAACTGAATCCTTGAAATGTTAAAATGGCTTTGAGTTAAATTTGTAAGCTGGACGGTGAATGAAGCTTCCCCAGCCGTGCTGTGAGTGTGCTGCCAGGAGCAGAAACAGCCTCACATGTGCTCTTTGCAGGGCAGCTGGGGAATTTGTTACGTGCTACTGAATACTTCGAATGTTTTGGCATTTCTCTACTTAAAGAAGAGGTGTTTTTAGTCAGTAAATTATATAAATAGGGTTTTGTGTAGGAAACCACAACATCCAGCCTACTCAATTGCTTCATTTAAGCACTCACAACGTTCTCAAGCTGTTAAAAGTAGCTGTCATCTCTATCTTTTTCCATCAGTGAGATTCCTCCACTTAGCTACTTGAGTAACAAAGGTGGTTCTGTGCCTTTGAGAGGTGGCTCCCCACACAGATGCCAATTTTGTGCCTCTCTGATATTGGTGGCTGGTGCCCATGGGATGTGGCTGGGCATGTGTGGTGGAGGAGAGGCAGTACGGGCCTGACCTGTGGGGCGGGTAAGTAAGGGCTTCAGTAATGCCTCCCAGTGTGCTCACTGGGACTCAGGGAAGATCCTAGTGATTTTGCGCATCTGCAGGCAGCCTCCGCAGTCAACAAGTTAAAATAGTCTTTGAAAGAAGTCAGCCTCTTAATTGAACTGTTCACCAGCTGGATTCCAGTGTGTAGAAACTATTAGGATAAATTCATCTGGTAGTGAACTTCTGTCAGTGTGGAAAAGGGGAAAAAGTCTTGTTTAAGACTTTTAAGACTCTAAAACCCTGCTTATAAAAATTTCAAGTTGAAGTGATCTGTCTCATGGAATTGCATGTATGTGTTCCTGGTCCCGCTGTGTTTCAGGAGACTGGATAACAGAAGGAAAAAAGCACACCTTTGTACCTGGATGTAGCCAACTGATTTGTTCTTGGCTAGTGAGTACCCAAAATTTTCAAGGACTGATGATCCGTGTCCTTTTTGAGAACTGTAGCAGAAGGCTGCTTCCACATTTGCAGGGTAAAAGTGTGCTGCTATATCAGAATAGGTCAAGAGATGTTTCAGAGCAGTAGTTGTCATTTAAACCACTCCAGGAACAAGTTTTGTCCTGGTTGTCTGAAAAAGTAACTTTTTTTAAAGCATCAAATATTGAGAGTTGTGCATTTTATTTTAACTTTTTATAAAGACCAACAGCATATAAGAAATAATTTCAGCATCTTGAAGATGAGGTATGTTTGCACAGAGAGATACCTTACAAAAAAGCTGCAAGAGATTTGGCTAGTCTGCTTTGGTGGCTGGTTTTCTAAAGTGGCATGGATGATATCCTAGTTCTCTCCATAGTGAGAAATGGAGGTGAAACGTGAGGTAAGCAATTATTCTTCTAATTATGTGTGCAGATATTGCCCTTTTTATTTTCTAATGTACTTAACAATACAATAATTTAGATCCAAAATGCTCAGGTTACTTTAGATTGTTTTTCCTCCATCTTTCAGATTGCGAAGAAGACCCGAACCCCAACTTCTGGCCCGGTGATCACCAAGCTGATCTTTGCAAAACCAATCAACAGCAAAGCTGTTACAGGGCAGACCACTCAAGTGTCACCAGTCATTGCAGGTTGTACTCCATTGACTTGTTTTGCTTTACCATATTTTAAAGGCTGTTCAGAGATGATGACTGTAGAAAGCTTTTTCTCAGTTTTACTGTAGTTTCTGTTTAAGTACCTCAAGCAATTGAAAAAAAAAGAAATCAGAATTTTCTGGGTAGAAGCAGGTAAATGCAGTTATTGGTACCTTTACACTTTTCTTGTTTAGAATTATCTTTGTGATTGTAGAGTTTGATTATTTTGCTTTTACTGTAAGATGCTTTTACTTCCTGGATTTTGGGGAGGAGAAAAAAGTACCTCACAGCCAGAGAAAAGGCTACTTGATAAACAAAGTATTTGTAGATACACTATATAAATACACAGGGGGAAAAGGAGACCCATGCTCTTGTATTACTTTAATCTGCTTATAGTTGGACTGAAATATAATGCATCCAAATTAACAGGAAAACACATTTGAGTGGGGGGGGCGGGAAAAGTGAATAAAGCTGTGTTGTTTCTGTTAAGTTGCTTGCCTGCTTCAAAAATAAACATCGCAGAAGAGTCTAAGAAAGTAATTAAGGCAAATAAGAAATTGTTTGTCTCTTTGGAAAACAGATCTATGTTTGTGTCCTTTAAAAAACAAAAAAACCTCCAAACCCACAGTGTAATCATTTGTTTATTATGGCAGTGGGACTGATGTGTCCCTTGCTAAATGCATGATTGCATGTATGCAAGTAACATCTGAGACGTAAATTATCTCAAAAGGACAAATGTAGGAAGCCAGGGTCGTCTTCAGAGCTTTGAAGGATGTCTTCAACTGCTTCCAGATTGACCAACCCAAGTAGGCCTAAAATCTTTTCCACATATTTAAACAAATTTGTTAAGCCTTTATGGAACTGGGACTTGAGCTGGTTTTAAAAAGAATGCAACTGTCTCCTGTATTCAAAACTCTGATAGATACAACTGAATGTCACATAACTGAAACATAATCTTTTCCGTGTCAGGCTGCCTGCACCCAGACTCATGTTTCAGGTGAAAGAGGGATTCCTCATCCTACTCCCCAGTTTTCCCCTTTCTCAAACAATTCTCTACCAAATGTACAGGCCTATGAATAAGAAGGTTACTTCTCTATGTTTATGAATATTTGAATTAAGCTGTTTATGTGTGGGTTTTTAAAAAAAAAAAAAAATAAAAAAAAAAAAA
>VFFE01005558.1:303244-316959 GCA_008921705.1 Burhinus oedicnemus
TTTTTTTTTTTTTTTTTTTTTTAATGCGTGTTTTTATGAAACTTATAAATATTTTTGATTGCCTGGGAATTTCTGCAAACTGAGGTGGAAGACGTAAATTTGAAGGACTTGTCAATGTAAGCAGCCAGATTCTGTTTAGAAAGCTGATGCCAAGTGGTGCAGAGGGGATGTAGTGAGAAAGGGAAAGCTGTTACCAGGAAAAAACAAACTCAAAGCATTGAATACTGTAGATGGTAAAATTCCCATTTCCTGACATTTTTCAGGTTGCATGTGGCTTTGGCAACTGCTGGCAACTATCTGCGCTGTTACTTAAGCTGCACAAAAGTGAAGGTTATTTTAGAGCATGTGGACCTCAAAGGAAGGCAGCTTTCCACAAGGATGATGCATTTTCTTATTAGTTCCAGTTGACTTAATTGTCATACCTCTGGTTGATTTTTGGATGGAAAAGTTATGCTGGTGTTTACTTCTTATTTTTATAAATGTAGTACAATAGAATGGGTGACAGAAGCCATGGCGGAAATGAACCTGAGCCAAAGAGCAGCAGAAGAAAGCTCAGTGGTCAAGCACTCTTAGGAAAGAATCTTCGAAGTATGAAAAAAAGAAAAAAAGAAAAAAAAAGAATCTGTTTTCTGCTCTGGGAGTTCCTCAGTATTCCTAAGACTGATTTTATAATTTGGAGCTGCCGGTTTTGATGTTTAACCTTTTTTGCTGTTGTAGAAGCAGATAGTTTGTAGAGTTACACCACCACCCATATTTTCACAGGAGTGTCATATTCTGTTAGGCAGTGAAAAAAACAACCACCAACACAGAGAAGAAAAAAAAACTTGGTTGAGCATAGACAGACCAAAAACCTTTTTCTTGGTCACTGTAACACAGCTCGTTTCTGATGGCTGTGGTTTTAAAAGGAAGTAGCCCCCCACAGATGCTCCATTTCTCTGTATGTTGGCAGCAACCCAGGGTGTTCCTAGGAAACTGTCAGCTGGCTGAGTGGGTTTTTTTTTTTTTGTGCAGCCTAGGTGTATTGGAGGGCTGCGCCCCTCAGGATGCTGTCCTGGCTTTGAAGAATTTTCAGCTGAATGTCACGGAAAGCTCAATGTACATTTCGGCTTTTTTAAGCCTGAGTGAATTGTCTTTTTATTTGCAATAATGCCAAATTATTTTCTTCTTTGTTGCTAAATCTAACTTAAAGAATGCCGATGTCCTTCCTACCAGGTAATACACTCTCAGAAGTACGGATTAGTTGCATGATATGCGGAGAAAACTTTGCTTTAAAAGTTAAAGTAAACAGACATAACTTGAGCTGATGGTATCTTCATTGTTTATAGGTAGAGTTCTTTCACAGTCTGCTCCAGGAACACCACCAAAGACAATAACGATCTCTGACAGCGGAGTCATTGGATCATCTTTGAGTACAACAACACAACAGACACCGAATAAAATAGCTATCTCACCGCTCAAATCCCCTAATAAGGTAAGGACCTGATTCTGGCTGCAGCCTTCTATCCCTCCTGCACAGTGGTCTGAATGGAGCTCTCTCTCTTTACTACAAGCTGTTTACGATCCCGCCGCTCCAGAGTCTCCATTGCACATCACGATGCTCTGCAGTAATGGCCTAAGCTAGATTATTTGTAATTGGCTCCCTTACTGTGGTTTTAAGTAAATATGCATTACTACATTAGTTTCCCATTCCTGCCATTTCTTGCCATTTCCTAAGCATCCACTCCAAGAGCAGCTGTTCTCTCTTAGCCAAGTGCTCAAACAGTATTTTTTTTAATGCCTTCATAAAATGTTAACAGGCTGTTTAAGAGGAGACCTCAATGATGCTAATAGGTCAGCACCTATTAACCATTGCCTGCTACTGCATAGATAATTTAGTCTTCCCAAATCACATCTGAAGTAAACAAGATTTGCGATGGTCCTTGACAAATACAGAGCTGGAGATTGGCACAGGTGGGCAATACATAGGAAAGGTATCCATTGTATTTTAGACTTGATAAAATTATCTTGAGGAATATTGCTGGAGAAAGGAAGAGTCGGGGAGAGCAAGATGCATAGTGCATGCAAACTAAATATCATGTATAAAAACTAGTGGAAGAGTAAAGAACTCCTAGTTTGTCTGTGTTTTAGCTATGTAATGTTATACAAATAGAGCGAAGGACTTGTGTTTGAGAATTATTAGTGAGAAGAAACAACATGGGGAAGAAGTAAAAAAAAAAATCTAAAATCAAAATTAACAATGAGTGGGGGTTACATGTTGAAATTACTGTAGGTAAGTAATTCCAAGTATCTTTTAAAAGCAAATGTTTTCAAAAATTGGGAGTTTTCTTAAAACATAAAGAAGGAAGTTTAGAACAAAAAGTAGAAAACCAACCTTCGAAGGGTGTGGCTATATAGAATAGAGTATTCAAACACTGCACTCTGCAGAAATGCAGTCAGAAGACTGGATCTCTATGAGAATCTGGAAACTAGATTTGAAAATACTGATGTTCTTATACTTTGGCTGAATCAGTAGTGTAAGGTGAGATTTTTTTTATCCTTCCCCCCCAGCTCTCCTTTAAAATTTCCATTTATGATGAAATAGTCATGGTACCAATTATAAAGCTGTTATTCAGAAAATCCATCTTGACAGTGGACAAGAGCTTCAGTGGGCTAGTTTCCTTAAAAAAACCGACCGAACGAAAACCAAACCAAAAGGAGTGGTAGTTTTCTTCAGGGGCCTTTTGGTGCTGGAAACAGCAATGCCTTGAAGTTTCTAACGTGTCTATGTGCTGCTGTTGTGTGGTCGGACCTGTGTAAGTTGTGATTAAATACAGCACCCTTCTTCACAGGAAGAACTCTTTGTACTGGTGGAGAACTGTATTTTCATGATGAGGAGAAATGTGCATGTACAGGGTCTTGTATCCTGTGCAGAGATTTAAACGGCTTCTTTGTTTTGCCAAGCAGCTAACAGTGGTGTCAGTGGCCTCCCAGCCTCCCAACTCCCCCCAGAAGACGGTGGGCGTCCCACTGAATGTAGCGTTAGGACAGCCGATCCTCACAGTGCAGCAGTCAGCGCCCTCCTCCCCTGGGAAGGCCATAGTCAACCACACAACCGCCCAGGTACAGACTGACTTTCCTTTGTCTTCTAGCGTGTCTCTCTGTCATCACTGGAGTGTTGAACTGCAAATCGGCAGTGGTCAGTCCCAAGGTCTTCTTGTAATGGTGCTTGCTTAAGAATTGGCAAAAGCATTGCCCTGAGGAGCATGCACTTCTTCAGTCGAGGGGTGCAAACCATTGCAAGCGTGTACAAGGGCATGCTGTTAGAAAGCAGCTTTCCAACCTACAGAGCCCCACTGAGTGCAAGTTCTTATCTCTGTATACTGAGTCTCCCAGGTCATCTGAAAGGCCCCTTATGACATGACAGGAGTTCTTTGGGTGGTTCTCTCTCTTCTACCGGTGTTTCTAGGCCACTGACTAGGGCTCCAGGTGTTTCTGAGGTTTGCAGCAATGGAATTTGTACTCTTGTGGTAGAGGTCTATGTAAGACACCATGGTCGGAGACCTACAGAATTTTCCTGTGTCTCATTTCTAGAAAAATATCAGGGTGGTCCATAATAGCTTTGAAAAACTGATTTGCATTAATGACTGACAAGGCAAAACTGATCTTTCTTACAAAATACAGTTCTTTCTTTCTGTTTTGTAATTTTAAGTGAATCTTTTTCTACCTTAATGTCTGTATTCCTGTTTTGGTAAACATGAAGGGATGTGTGTGAGTGTAAATAACTAGAGAGCATATAGCAGGGAGTGAGGGAGTGGACACAGTTGCATGTACAGCATGAGACCAGAGACTCAGGCATATTTTGCCAGTCTCGTCTTACTGATACAGGTGATAATTGGAATGCTGATATGAAGGTATGGACACCAGCATGATTTTATTTATTTTTTTATTCTCCTCACCTCCCCCCCCCAACCCTTTCCCAAGTAAAACTGGCAAAATTGTCTTTTTGAAACAGTTGTTAAAAGGTTAATTCAATCTAATGCAAGCACCTTAAGTGACAAAACGGAGGTGGCTGTGTGGTATACATACTGAGTTCTGATCCAAAGATATCTGACACAACATAAGGGTTTCAGCTGTCTTCACTGGGCTCAAGAACATGCCCTTAGAAGAACTGTCACTTGAATTTTACCATTTTCCCAGTTGTACTTGGATGGCAGCCACTAATTTGTGTGCTAGAGGGAACTTTGCTTATGCTGGGCTCCCTGTGATAACACGCTGTGACTGTGCTTATTTTGAATTGCTCTGGGTTGCTGAGGTCTTGGTATATTTAAAAAAAAAACAAAAAAACAAAAAAAAACAAAACCAAAAAACCTCAAAACAACAACAAAAAACCCAAGCAAGCAAACAAACAAAACCCAACAACAAACCAAAGAAAACACCTTCTTCTAAAAGACTGGGCTTATATTTCCAGTGAAATATGTGCAAATTGAGATTTCATTCCTGTAGTTGCTGAAAGCTGGGGAAAATGTTCTAATAAGAAGTCACATCATGCTATCGACCAAATTTAATATTAAAACTTAATGCCAAGGACAACAATATGTTTAATATCGATATTAAAAGATACTGTACATAAAAAGCTGAGCTCCAAAAGAAGATAGATGGAAGGAGAAAAAGAGGAATAAACCAAGGTTTGAGGTTGTCAGCAAGGCTGGAAAAAGAGGCCGTTATCAAACTGGTAGACTTATGAATGTGTATAAATAAAATAAACACTTGCTTGTTATCAGTTTGTAGTTTGAAAGAAATTGGAAAGATGAAGTTTTGCAAATTCAAGATGTACTGTTCTTCCAGCTGTGAGGTAGCACAGGTCTGCCGAAGTCCCTTTCTTTCCCCCTTTTGCTTTTTTTCTTAAGAAATTTGGTTTGCTACTCTTCTTTGTTCTTGCTTCTTTCCTTTCTCAGCTTGTGCCCTCTTTCCCATGTCTTCAGCTATCAGTTTATGGACTCTGTTCCATTTCCTTCGCAAGGGCTGCACAGTGATTTCTGTGTATTAATTGCAAACTGTCTTAACAGGACATATCTGTACACACAGAGAGAAATCATGCTGCAGTCCAGCACGAACAGTTCTGCAAGTTCTTACCATGTGTTTTTATTAGTAGGAATATTTCTAGGTTTCTTCGTTGCTTGATTTTGAATACAAACTGAGCAATGTTCTCTGTAGTCACCTGAAGTGTTTTTGGCAAACATTTTATCTGGGGAAGTGGACTGAGTCACTCTACTCATGTAAATATTAGATTGCTCTGGTGTTTGGTGTAGAGCATTAAGAATGGAAATGAGTTTGCTCTGAGCTGTTGAGAGTTATTTAATCTCTTCACATCTGTGTTACTTCTGAAAGAAAAAATGGGGATAACTGACTTGCTTCTCAAGGATATGAATGGATTGAAGAGTTGCTCACTAACAAATTGAGGAATAAACACAGTGATGTTCTTTCTGCCTTTGTACAAGTAACTCCGTGCTGTCTGTGTTGGCTTAACAGGCTGTGAAATCAGCAGTGCAGACCATTACTGTAGGAGGAGTGGGTACATCTCAATTCAAGACAATTATTCCCTTGGCAACTGCACCCAATGTTCAGCAGATTCAGGTACCTGGAAGCAAGTTCCATTATGTCAGACTTGTTACTGCCACAACAGCCAGTAGTTCAACCCAATCAGCCAGTCAAAATCCCAGTACGAATACACAGCCTCTTCAACAGGGTAAGTGCTTGTACTAACGTATTGTCTGAAGTAAGTTTTGTTTGTTTTCATGTTGGTTTTGTAAGGATTAAAATGAGTACATAATAGAGATCTATCAAGACTGCCAGATGTACTTGGTTTTGTGGTAGACTCCTATAAATTTCATATGCTGTTGTTACCTCTGGTTTGTATGGAAATGCTCCTCTGTGTCAAATTGCTCTGTCATTGGGCCTGAATCCTTGGAGCATTTTAGGTTGCTTTTCCCTAGTTTACCAGCTTTGTGGGTGACTTGTGGCAAGTCCTAGATCCTCTGTATGATGAACATGAAGCCAGGACAGCCCACAAACATATTGCCAGAACTCCTGCAACATGAAGATCCATCCATGTAAACTGCTTTAGAAGTGCCAGATGTTTCTGCTGCTTTCTGTCCATGCTTTCTGGAGCTGCGATGGAATAAAAGATTTCAAACCAAGCTGCTGTTTTTGTATTCTCCTCTTGCCAAGGGAAATCAGTGTCCAGAGGAGCTCTGCACCCAAGCTGTTTTTTAAGCCATTGCTGTGAAACGTGTGCACACACTCTTGTGCCAAATACCTGTTTACAAAGGTGTTCTTTAGACATAAGTGTTATGTGCCATGAGTTTGGTCAGTTAATCTCAGTGCATCGTTATAGTATTAAGTACCTTTGTGTTATGCACATGTGATAGTTTGGAGGACTGAACTGTGGAATTTGAGTGAATAACGTGCGTTAATGTGGTGTTGTTTCTTGATACTAGCTAAGCCAGTGGTGGTGAATGCAACCCCAGTGCGGATGTCTGTTCCCATAGTGCCAGCACAGACTGTGAAACAGGTGAGATAAATGTAAGAGGCATATTCCTGACTTATTTTGGCTGGACAGAAGAAAAAGTCTGTTTTCAGCACTGTAATGAAATGTTCTATTAATAAAAGTGCATTTTGAATCAACAAAACAATGATTTCATAAAGACCTCTTTTCTCTCCAGGTAGTGCCCAAACCGATCAACTCAGCCTCCCAGATAGTTACTACTAGTCAGCCCCAACAAAGACTTATTATGCCAGCCACTCCACTGCCACAGATACAGCCCAACCTCACCAACCTCCCACCAGGCACTGTACTGGCACCAGCACCTGGCACGGGAAATGTCGGGTATGCAGTCCTTCCAGCTCAGTATGTCACACAGGTATGGTGTTAACCCAGAGATAAATAAAGAAATAGTGCTGTTGTGGAACGTACTGCCTTCCTCTTAAAGATTCTTGCTCCCCAACTGTTACCTGACGCTAACAGGACAGACAGTTTCTTTTAGGGAACCTTGGCAGGATGATGATGGGGCTAAATCATAATTACAGTTACAGAACCACCGGGGTTGGAAGGGACCTCTGGAGTCCAACCCCCCTACCAGAGCAGGTTCACCTAGAGCAAGTTGCGCAGGATGACGTCCAGGCAGGTTTTGAATGTCTCCAGAGTCAGAGACTCCACCACCTCTCTGGGCAGCCTGTTCCAGTGCTCTGCCACCCTCAAAGGAAAGAAGTTCCTCCTCATGTTTAGATGGAACTTCCTAGGTTCAAGTCTGTGCCCATTACCTCTTGTCCTGTCACTGGGCCCCACTGAAAAAAGACTGGTGCCGTCCTCCTGGCACCCTCCCTTTAAGTATTTATAAGCATTGAGATTCCCTCTCAGTCTTATTTTCTCCAGAATAAAAATACCCAGGTCCCTCAGCCTTTCCTCATAAGAAAGATGTTCCAGTGCCCTAATCATCTTTGTAGCCCTCTGCTGTACCCTCTCCAGTAGTTCCCTGTCTTTCTTGAACTGGAGAGCCCAGAACTGGACACAGTACTCCAGATGTGGCCTCACCAGGGCAGAGTAGAGGGGGAGGATAACCTCCCTCGACCTGCTTGCCACACTCTTCTTGAGGCACCCCAGGATGCTGTTGGCCTTCTTAGCCACAAGGGCACATTGCTGGCTCATGGTCAACTTGTTGTCCACCAGCACTCCCAGGTCCCTTTCCACCAAGCTGCTTTCCAGCAGGTCAGCCCCTAACCTGTACTGATGCATGGGGTTATTCCTCCCCAGGTGCAGGACCCTACACTTGCCCTTGTTGAACTTCATGAGGTTTCTCTCTGCCCAACTCTCCAGCCTGTCCAGGTCATGCTGAACAGCAGCACAGCCTTCTGGTGTGTCAGCCACCCCTCCCAGTTTTGTGTCATCAGCAAACTTGCTGATGGTACACTCTATCCCTTCATCCAGGTCATTGATGAATATGTTGAACAGGACTGGACCCAGTACTGACCCCTGGCGAACACCACTAGTTACAGACCTCCAACATAATTAAAGCTTTATCTTCTTAAGAGGATTTTTTTATTAGCATAGCATAGAATTTGTAATCAAAATAGCACAGGATTTCTATAAGCAGAATCAGTGGAGTACAATTTTATAAGTAATGCAGTACAGAATTTATAATACAACTTAATTTCTAGTCACTTAGATCTTAACTTATAATTTCTAATCACCTGGACCGTCTGCAGTTTGGGTTAAATCTTAATACATGGTTTGCTTTAGCATTACAACAATCATAATCTAGACTCAAAAATCATAAAAAAGAATACAAGTCACTCAATCTTCAGAGGAAGAAGGTGTCAGTGGAGGTGTCCCTGGCTACCAGGGTGTCACAGGTCTCGCTATCCAGCAGCAGTTGTGGTCCAAGTTCCTCAGTTAAGACTTGTAACTACTTAATTTTTATAGACAGTGCTCTGTGTGCTGTTATGCTTCCCTTGTTCTGTAACAGGGTCATCACCACTACCTGGTTGTCCAGGTGCCTGAGCCCTTCACGGCCAGTAAGGAAGGGAGTAAACAGCCTGGTGCCTAGGAATCTTGCGGCCAGTAGTGAGTGGAAAAAGAAATCTATTTCGTTTGTCTACTTCGTTCACAGGACCTTCAGGGCCTGATAATGAGGGGAAAAGGAATGAGTATGTGACCCCCTCCGTTACAGAGAGTGGCTGCTTGCATTATAAAGTGGTGTTAGTTATGTTAACTACATTACCAGGGGTCAGAAGTAGGGGGTACTGCTCCCACCAACCCAGGTCTCAGGATTAGTTTTTTTGCTCTTTGTCAAGATCTGACCAACATTCAGAATGAAAAGGAGAATAAAAGAAACTGCTGAAGGCTGACCATCCAGTCTGTACAAACAAGGACTCTGTCAGCTTATGGCATTACTGGTACCAGCTTCATTTCTGGTTCTCTTCTGGTTTGTCACAGCTGCTGTTTGACTTTAAAGACTCCTACTGTGTCCTTCCAGTCCACCTCCACAAATCTTACCTTAAACTAAATAATACCATTTGTTGGACCTCTCCTCAGAGGTTTTGTTCCCGACACAATCTGTCCACTCTGGCCTGGCCCCAGTAGATCCCTATCTTGTTATGTGCCAATCTGTCTTCAGAACCTGTCCCAGCAGGAGAAAGTGGCTGTGCATAGGTAATACAAAAGACGGTAGCCCAAAACAGTGTTGTTTGGCAGGTTATCATGAGGTTTTGGGTTTTTAATGTGAAAAACAAACTGTGGGTCCAGGTATACAGAGAAGTTGGAATGTAAATCATTTTACTTGCTTTTATTTAATTCCATAGTAAGTGACTTGTATATTAAGGAAGCTACTAAAGTAATTTGTTCAGGAAGCAATCCTGCTCTATTGGGGCGGGGTTGCTTAGGAAAAGAAGGGGGAAAATGAGCATGTGAAACTGTTTGTGGTCTGAACACTTCTGGGTGTAGTCTCTGTGTTATTTGTATGGCTGTAGACACTGCAATAGAGAACAAAAATATAATCTAAAATAATGTTTTTATGCTAAGTATGGAGGCAAGAGGTTGCTGCCTGGTCTAAATTCTGCAAATGTCTAAAACTGCTTACCAAGCATATTATTTTTATAACAATATCTGAAAAGATAATTAAAAGACTTGCTATACATCCTCTTGTGTATACCTTGATTTCTTTTATCTTACACATTAACCTTTTTGTTTTGTTAGCTACAACAATCATCATATGTATCTATAGCAAGCAACACTGGCTTTACAGGGACATCTAGTATCCAGTCCCAAGCACGGCTACCATTCAATGGGTGAGTGTTTTGGAAGGAGGAAAAAAACCAAAAACAAACAACAACCAAAAGCAAAAAAACCGCCCAAACCACTGCAGTATAGGCTGCTGAATGGGGGAGCTGAGGTGTTGGAGTTTGGTTTGAGGGATTTTCCAAGAAAATCAAGTATACTGTGGTGTGGTTATTACCTCTGACTAAATGACATGGATCTGTCTGACAATTGAGGCAGTCCTTTGATCAAAAGGTGTGTTTTCCTTTCCGTTTTTTGAACTCGTGTAGCAGGAAGTTGACCTGAAAGCTCCCTGTTGCTCATTTGCATCAGCACCTGGGAGGTACAGGCCTCAACTATTTCTCAACGTTGCTGGAAAGAGGTGCTGGAGAATTTAAGAGCTAAATGCTTAGTGCATGCAGAAATCCAGCTGAACAGCAAAATGGAACTAAATCCCAAAATGGATCCTGATAGGAGGCTTTGTTTTTTTCAGTCTTGTATTTTTCCTTTAAGGATGACAATAACAGCTAATGTAGTATTTTTCCCTTTGCCAATCCAGCAGGCTTAGCTGTTCTGCACAGTCCCTTTGTGTTATTGTTTGCTGGAAATTGTAAATGTCAAGGTGCTTTTTGTTGCTGCAGCCTCAACTGATGCAAACTAATCCCAAATCCAGATGCAGCTATTCAAGCAAATGGGTTTGATTTAATCTCCCTGGTATTACGTGCAGAAATTGCTGGATAAGGATGGAACGAATCTCATCAAAAGTGATTAGTGACACAAAATCCGAGTTTTAAGAGTTTAAGACTGTCTGATATAAAATTTATCTATAAACTGAATACCATGTTTTGGCTTGCTTTCCCATTATTCCAGAGCTTATTGTTTTTAATTCCAACTCCAACAAAAGAAAAGGCACAATCATGTTGGTGAACATGCAGCCAGATTTGGAGCAAATAACCCAGCTCTTTCTGGGTTGGAAAGGCACTGTATATAATAGTTACTGAAACACAGTCAGCGAAAAACCTAATGCAAGGGGAACATAAAGATTTTTTCAAAGTTCTTATTATGAGCTATTTACTTGAATTTAAAACAGGAAAAAACTGATAAAACAGTGTGCATGTATATAAATGTACTTTTTCCCCCCCCCCCACAGAATAATTCCTTCTGAATCTGCAAACCGTCCCAGGAAGCCTTGCAATTGTACTAAATCTCTATGTTTAAAATTGTAAGTACAGCTTGGGTTTGGCTTTTTGTTTGTTTTTTTTTTAAGCCTTAGTTTTGACATCACAAATTTATGCCAAGTATCAGAATATAATGTTTTCAAGTATGTCAGAAATGTTATGTCTACGGGCTAATTTAAGGTTGCTGTTGATACTGATGGAGACATTGCAGTGCCTGTGTAATTTTGCAACTTCTGTGAACTATATGGACCCTAACGTTTAATACATTTCTAACTTTGCAGCCTTGTTGTGTGGTGGAGCCAATTCCACTCAGCAGCTGTAGTTGCATTGTTGTTGCTATGAGTGAAATGACATGCCATGGTATCATCAGTGGGCATCTACGGTACTTTGGTGAAGCACATTGGTAATACCCTGCTGTATCGAGAACTTCAGAAAAATTTGGCTGTGTATCTTTTCTTGAATGACTCAATAGACAAGTGATCCATTGATCGCATGCTGATAGGTGGGAGTCTTGCTCGTCCTCATGAGATAATTTGCTGTTCCATTCAGTGTCTTTGTAAGAGTTTGACATAAAAGCATTTTAAGCTGAGGAGATGCTAAGTTTCTTTAACTTGAGGCAAAATCAGTTTACTGACTTTTCACAGAATAACAGGAGGAGATACTAAAATTAATCCGTGGTTCCCTGAACCCTAGACAATGAAGAGGAAACTGGTCGTGTGCTACTCAAAGGGAAAGTAATGCAACAGTATCTGAACCCAAGTTAAGAAGTGTGTTTAAACTTTTCAGCTTGGGTTTCTTTTTGTGTAATGCACCCCACCTCTATGTAGGGAGGTGTGCCACGTGCTTCTTGCCTTAAAACTGTCTGTTGCACAGAAGATATGGTAAACAGGAAGATGTGTAGGTGTTTTTTCCAGATGTTTTACAACATGCGTGACTGACTTCATAGTGCCAAATGTGTGTTGGATGCTTAGGGTCTTCCACTTATTTTAGTCTTTTGTGCCTGAATGCTCTAGAAATCCTGGGAGAATAATGGCATCACTGGTGATACTTTGGACCTTCAGAATACTGTTTGGAAAAAAAATTTGCTTGTAAATTACTGTAATTATATCATAGAACCATAGAATGGGTTAGGTTGGAAGGGACCTTAAAGATCATCTAGTTCCAGCCCCCCTGCCATGGGAAGGGACACCTCCCACTAGACCAGACTGCTCAAAGCCCCATCCAGCCTGGCCTTGAACACTTCCAGGGACGGGGCCTCCACAGCTTCCCTGGACAACCTGTTCCATTGCCTCACCACCCTCAGACTGAAAAATTTCTTCCTGAGATCTAATCTAAATCTATCCTCTTCCAGTTTGAAGCCATTACCCCTCGTCCTATCACTACATGCCCTTGTAAAAAGTCCCTCTCCAGCTTTCTTGTAGGCCCCTTTTGGATACTGGAAAGCTGCTATCAGGTCTCCCTGGTGCCTTCTCTTCTCCAGGCTGAACAACCCCAACTCTCTCAGCCTGTCCTCATAGCAGAGGTGCTCCAGCCCTCTGATCACCTTCATGGCCCTCCTCTAGATTCAATCGAAACAGGTCCATGTCCTTCTTCTGTTGGGGGCTCCAGAGCTGGACACAGTATTCCAGGTGGGGTCTCATGAGAGAGGGGCAGAATCACCTTCCTCGACCTGCTGGCCACGCTTCTTTTGATGCAGCCCAGGATGTGGTTGGCTTTCTAGGCTGCAAGTGGACATTGTCGGCTCCTGTTAAGCTTCTCATCCACAGTTACCCCCAAGTCCTTCTCCTCAGGGCTGCTCTCAATCCGTTCTTCACCCAGCCTGTATTTGTGCTTGGGATTGCCCTGACCCAGGTGCAGGACCTTGCACCTGGCCTCGTTAAACTTCATGAGGTTGGTACAGGCCCACCTCTGTAGCCTGTCCAGGTCCCTCTGGATGGCATCCCTTCCCTCCAGTGTGTAAATTGCACCACACAGCTTGGTGTCATCAGCAAACTTGCTGAGGGTGCACTCAGTCCCAACATCCATGTCACCAACAAAGATGTTCAATAGTACCGGTCCCAGTACCAACACCTGAGGAATGCCACTGCTCGCCAGTTGGACATTGAGCCATTGACCACAACTCTTTGACTGTGACCATCCAGCCAGTTCCTTATCCACTGAGTGGTCCGTCCGTCAAATCTGGGATGTTGCGCAGGACAGTGTCAAATGCCTTGCATAAGTCCAGGTAGATGATGTCAGCTGCTCTCCCCTTATCTACCAATGCTGTAACGCCATCGTAGAAGGCCCCCAAATTTGTCAGGCACGACTTGGCCTTAGCGAAGCCATGTTGGCTGCCACCAATCACCTCCTTATTTTCCACGTGCCTTAGGATAGTTTCCAGGAGGATCTGCTCCATGACCTTGCCAGGGACAGAGGTGGGACTGACTGGCCTGTAGTTCCCTGGGTCTTCCTTTTTTCCCTTTTTAAAAATGGGGGTTATGTTTCTCCTTTTCCAGTCAGCAGGAACTTGGCCGGACTGCCACGACTTCTCAAATATGATGGATAGTGGCTTGGCAGCTTCATCCACCAGTTCCCTCAGGACCCGTGGGTGAATCTCATCAGGTCCTGTGGACTTGTGCACTGCCAGATTCCTCAGATGGTCTTGAAGCTGGTCTTCTACAGTGGGTGGTTCCTTGTTTTCCCAGTCCCTGCCTTTGCCTTCTGCAACTCGTGTGGTGTGGCTAGAGCCCTTGCTGGTGAAGATCGAG
>VFFE01005565.1:8812-26555 GCA_008921705.1 Burhinus oedicnemus
ACCCAGCCCTCTCCACCTGCCTGCCACCCGCCCCTCCATCCATCCGCCCCATCCATCCATCCATCCTCCCTCCTTCCCTCCCTCCCTCCCACCACCTTGCTGTTCATCCAGCTAGCCATCCCTTCAGCCACTCATCCATCCATCCATCCACCATTTTCCCTTCCACCCTTCACTCTTCCATTCGTGCACCCCTTCATCCCTCCCATGCTCCTGCCATAGTGCCATTCATCTGCCCATCCACCCCTCCATTCTTCTATCCATCCACCCATCCATCCCACCATCCTGCTATTCATCCATCTACCTTTCCCTCCATCAATCTCTCCATCTTTCCCTCCATCCATGCACCTTTTCCAGCCCTCCATCCTTCCCTCCATTCATCCATCTGTCCACCCCTCCAGCCATCCACCTCTCCATTCGTCCATCCACCTCCCTCCATCCACACCTCCATCCTTTGTATTATGTGAGTTGTTTTCCTTTCGTCCCCGTGCAGCCCTGTACCCCATCTCTGCTGGAAGAGCCCTCAGCACCTCTCCGACAGCACAAAGCCACCCATGGCCCAGGCTGCGTGACATGCTGCTGATTTCTGCTCGGGTGGCACCTGGGAATGGCCTTTTCCTGCTGCCTTCAAGGTTGCTCCTGAGAAAGGGCCTGTGCCACCTCAATCGCTGGCAATACTTGCCCCCATGCCTTCCTGCTGGCCCGTCTGCCACACGGAGCTTGCGGCCAGATCCAGCACAGCTGATATCATGGCCAGGGGCAAGAATCTGGCTTTGGGTTTCTTTGCGGGTTTCAGTTTTTCAGAAGAGAGTGACCGCTGCTCCGAGACTCGAAAGCTGCTCCGGGGCCGAAATAGATGTGGGTTTCGCAGTGAGATTCCAGCGAATTTTAAAAAAAGCAAACCCGCTCAGAACCAAAACCCCCTTTAATTGGTGGTGCATTGAGACAACCACCCGCTGTGCAACCCGCGTGGGACACCAGCACTCTGAGCCCCGGCTGCCACCCGCTCCGGCTGCAGTGCTGAGACATCGCCCTGCGGCAGGTGAAGCCCCCGCGGAGGGGGGACATGGGCTCAACCATCGCCAGCTGAGCGGCTCCCAGCGATTCAGAAGAAATTCTCTAGCAGCAAAAACAGCAAGAAGGGGAAAGTCTCGTGTCTATGTCATGGTGCCACCTGCCCCAAGGCAAAATAGCCACATATTCAGGTGCAGCGGGCGTCGTGCGGCAGCCTCCTCTTGGCTTGGGCTCTTCACGCAAGCTTTAAAGGCCGGGTTCGGTTTTTGGGATGCCAACCTGATCTTTCCCATCCCTTCTGCCCCATTCCCACCTCCTGGTTTTGAACATATCCCTGAACCAGAGGAATCGAGATGTGTCAGAGGGACTAAATCTGCAGAGGCCAAACTTCTCCAGGTGTCAGCGCTGCAGCGTGTCCCCTCCCATCCCGTGCCCTCCCCACCCAACATACTGTGAGCTGCTTGTTTTGCTCCTCGGGGCATGCTGCAGCCTGAGGAAGTTACCAAAACTGGTGGCTCAGGGGGCTCGTACCAGAGGAAGGAAGCGGACGAGCGCAGGGAGGTGCCGTGCCGTGCCCCAGCCGCTGCCAAGGAGGCTGCTGCAGCTTATGGGGACAAGAATGACAAACCGCAGCGTGGCGGCCACCGGGCTGGAGCAGCCACCTCGGGAAAAGGGTTTCAAGGCAGAGGCACCTCGGAGAGCTGCTGACACCAGGATGCTCCTGGGAGCAGGGCGCTGCGCTCCTTCTTATCCCTGAGTTTTTCTCATTTGAGTTCAGGAGATCCCAGGGACACTGGTGCCACGCTCTGGGGGGACAGCAGGGCAGCAGGAAGGGATCCCAGGTGGCTTTTAGGGGCCACACAGAGAGCAGGGGAGGCAGCCCAAGTCACTGCCACCCATGCGGTGGGGTTGCATTCAGGGTGACAGCGATGCCAAAGCTAAACGAGCTCCAGCCGGCGCAGTGCTGCGGAGCACGCCGGCAGCCTGCTGGGCGCATCTCAGCCGTGCGGCTCCGGAGCTCGGTTCCTTCCCCTCGAGCTGCCCCACCAGCCCCAGCCGGGGAGGAGGAAGCTGAGGCTGCGCTCTGATGACACGCTTATTTAGGCCTTTGGGTTCTCAGTACCGGAGTAAACACGCCAGCGGCACGTGATGCGAAACACTGACCTGGGGTAAACTCCCTCTGCCAGGGAAAACGCGGGGCCAGCCGGCTCCGATGGACAAACTTCACACTGGAGACTCACGAGCTGTCAGCGCTGCTCTGCCTTCGTGCTCACCCGGTCTTGTTTATCCTTCCACAGCTGATGTGGCAAGATGAAAAGACCCAAATACCAAACTGCAAGTTCCAGCTAACTCGGCAGAAAAGCCCACACCAATGCAAATTCAGAGGGCAGAGATCTGGCCGCATCACTGCTTCCAGATGCCCAGGGGACACCACCTCTGCTCCGAAGGATGCTCAACAGCCGATACGGGACTAGAGAGAAAGTATTTAAATATAAATGTAATTTTTCCAAAAGCGACTCCAAAGCAACACATGGAAACACTTGGTTGGGAAAAGGGCAAAGTAATTGCCACACAAAGCCCCTTTGGTGATAGAAAGTGATTTCCATAGAGAACATTTCTAAGCAAATCTGGTTTCGGATGTATGCAAAGGGACTGGGCTGCATGAGGGCCAGTGGGCTGTAAACATTTCCCGTGAGAGCAGCCATTCTACTCCGGTCAAATCCTTTTTCATTTCCAGAAATGAGAACTCACAAACCCAAATCTCCTTTGCCCGGCTTCTGTTTGGGTTCCTCATCCTCCAAATCAGCACAAAGGTACCTCTCAGATGGCTGCTGAAGATGGGACTTACCCCTAATTTGCAGAGGTGCTTGGAAATTCGTCAGGATCACATTCCCATTCCTCTCTACGCAACATGTTTCTAAAACCTGTATTTGTACCACACACATACACACTTCCCCGAATCAACAACATGTTGCTGAGTCAGGCTTAGCAGAGTGGAGTATCTCCAGATTTCTACGATAAATACCTGGAAGATGGTCGTTCTGTCTCAAATGCTGTGATACAGATGTCTGCTTAGAATAAAGTATTTACAGGCCAAACATAAGAATATTGCTCAGGGTGTGATGGCCATCGGTCAGAGTATTTAGCTAGTTTGGGAATGTCGTATTGACAAAAACACTTAAAATCCAGGCAGAAGAAAAAGTCTGTGGGTAAAGACTCGTTGCCCAGTTCATCGCTGGAGGGCTCACGGCCTCCTGCCCTCCGTCCCCATGTCCTTCACAGCAAAACCAAGAAAGGCTTTAATGTTGTGAGGTTACAAACCAAGAGACTGCCGCTTTCTGCAAATGCATCTTTTCAAAGATGGAGGGTGTTTTCCTTACCCTCTCCAGCAGCAGTTCCCATCTGGCCGGTGGACGGAGGCTCAGGGACAGCAGGGATGGGAATGCCACCCCAAAGGAGCACTGTGTGCCTCTCTGCCGGCGCTTTGAGCCAGCTCTGCAGCCTGTGGGGAGGAAGCTCCTGTCCCAACCTCCCGTCTCCCCCCAGGGATTTGCACAAGAACCAGCTCTCTCCTCGCTGAGCCCCTCTCACATGCCAGGAGGCCGTGGGGCAATGCTGACCCGGGGTAACCCCCTCACACTGCTGCATTGCCCCAGTCAATGCCCCTCACTCCTCTGTCCCCTGGCTAAGGGGTCCCTGTGTCTAAACAAGGGGGAAGCAGCAGGGTCTGGAGCTGGGAAGTGCCCCAAAAATCCCATGGAGGCTTCCCCCTTCATCCTCCTCCCCCGCAGCGCCTTTCCACCAGGTTTCTGCAGGCAGGAACTGTGTCTCTGGCCCTGCTGACCCTTTGCAGGAAGCCTGGTGGAAGGTCCCCTCTCCCTGGGCAGCACCTCTGCAAAGGCGGCCGTGCAGAGAAACTCTCCCTCCGCAGGCTGTGATCTCCCTTGCCCAGGTCAAATTCCCCCACGCAGGTCCACGCCTGCCCTGAAATCTCTCCCCTGATCCCAAATCCACCCCAGCCTGCTGCCTTCCCCATGGATATGCTGCTGTCTGGAGACCTGGGCAGGAGGCAGAGAAACCGTGCAGGAGCCCAGCAGCATCTCCTGGGATGCAGCAGGCAGCGGGGTGCAGGACTGAGCTGAACATCATCCAGGCAACGGGCAGGAAGAGGGAGCAAAGCAGGCTGGCGACAGGCTCCCCTCTCAGCCAGAGAGGTGCTGGGGTGTCCCTGCTGAACTCAGACCGAGCCACACGCTGGAAATATAATAATTCAGCTCCCAAAAAATGCCATAAACTCATAATCTCTAGGCACGGGCCAACGGCTGCAGATCACAGCCGGCACATCTCCCTAGGTTGCTTTCACTGCTGTCCAGACTGTGGGTTTTCCCTGGATTTGGGATGGCTAAAATCTGTCTTTACACGGACACCAAGGCCATCGCGTATTGCTGTGCCCATGCCTGCAGAGGCTCAGCCGCCACGGCTCTAGGTGTGCTTGTTACTTCCTTCTCCCCATGTTCATGTGACGATGGAGCTTCACAGCCCCGGTGGAGCGGCTCTGCGGCCTCTCCCTGCTGCCTGCACAGCTTCAGAGGGAAGGGGAAGCAGGATCCACCGAAAAGGGAACGTGCTGTTTCTCACTGGTTCCCCCCACGACTTGTGTTTTTCATTTCTCTGGTGCAACTCAAAGGATACTGAAAGATTACTCAACACCACCTGAGTTTGACCCTTGAGAAACGAAAATGGGCTGTAGACTTCAGTGGTGGCAGATCTGACCCCAGATGTTCCCCTTCCGCCTCCCATGCAGGAGGTGAAAATACAACCTTAGATGACCCGATCTGGTGAAGTGCCAAAGGTTTCCTGGCCGGCTCTGGGGTGGAAGGGCTCCAGAGCTGTCACACTTTCGGCAGGCGAACACTTGTCTGATCTGCACTTTTCTGTTCTCCTGCCCCATGCAAGGGCTTGGGGTGCCTGGAACAAACCCACGCTAACTCCTGGCTCTCTTCCACCTCCTTTCTCAGGTGCCTTCTTCCACAGAGAAAGTCTGATCCTGGTCTTGGGAGATCATGGCTCAGCTCCCCACTCTGCCACTGATGCCCTGAGGGACACAAGCAGGTCACTCAGCCCTCTGTGCCTCAGTTTCCCATCTGTGAGACGGCGACGCAGCAGGTCTCACTCTGGCTGATCCATCTTGCAGCCCTTGGGACCACTTCTAGCTTAGTCTCTGACTTTTGCATGCTCAAAGCCACATGGATGCCTGCTGGAAGCCATCCACACTTGTCACAGGGAGAAGCAAGATGAGTAAAAGTCTAGGTAAAATCAAATATTTTCCCCACTGTAGTATTAATAATTATACTGGTAATTGTAAGAGAAGCAGCCACCCTCCTGCCCCCACGGCCACATCACGCTGTGGTCTGGATTTCCAAGTGAGCTGTGCATTGCTATGAAAACTGCCAGCGCTCTTTCCCAGACCCAGTTTGTAGCTGGTACTGGTGAGGCAGAGCTGTGGAAGAGGATGGGGTGTTCCTTTCCTACAGGAGAACAGGGAAGGACAAGAAAGGGGTGCAGAAATCAGGGCTGGCATGGAAACCGAGGACACAGCTGGACCACAAGGGACCATTCCCTGCACCAAGGCAGAACCACTCCCTGGCCCTGACAGACATTTGTCTGCCCTGTTCTGGAGCCCGCTGAGGACAGGACATCTGCAGCACCCCGGCAATGCCAGCATGGCTCTGTCCCTACTGCTAGAAAGCCTTTCCCGGTGCCAGTCCTAACCTCCTAGATGCTAGTAAGTCCCATGACTTCTTTTATTGCCAGTGGCTTATGGAGGAGACGGCTTCCTCACGCTTCATGACGACCTTTTCTTTGTGTCAAAACATCTGCCTTGGCTCGGTGCTCCCGTGACCACACAGCCCTGGTGCTGCTGGGTTTCCCAGCCCTATGCCTTAGCTTGAGCCACAGCCCCTAGGTGGGATGCAGCACCGTGGGGACGCTTCCCCAGCACGGAGCTGAGCGGAGGGTTGGTTTGCACAATCCCATGCCTCTCCTTTCAGCCTGGGGGACACAAGAGCACACTTATCAGGCAAAGATGCTCCGCTGCGCCAACATCGGGCTGGGCCTGCCCAGCTGCTGCCTTTTTGCTTGCTGCAAGAGCTGCATCCCGGTTTTACTCAATGACTTCTTGCCGTAAGATGCTGCTGCAAAAATTCCCCTTAGACACCGAGAGCCGGCCTTGTCCCAACCTTGCCTGAACAAAAACCTCTCTCCCGAAGCTGGAATCCGTTGTTCCTCTCCTGGCCCAGTTTGCCCAGGGCTTTGCAGCAGGGTAATTCCTGGCTTGGATCATCCCCCCGGGCCATGAGGAGCCCAGACAAGGTGGTCCCGGGAAGAGGCAGAGCGCTGGGAAGGAGCCGGGACTGGGAGCGGCTTTCGCATGGGCTGAGGTTTCCACCCTGTGTCCTGCCGGAGAACTGCAGCGATGGATGGGGGCTGAGCACCGCTGGGCAGGTGCAGCTCAGCCGCCCCTGGCTGCACCCAGCTGGGACGTGCACCCCTGGAAAGCACCTCCCCAGGGAGGGCTCTGCCTCTGGCAGCCTTCCCGAGGTCAGAGATGGTCTTCCTGGAGGAGAGATGATGTGACGCCAGTGAGAGTCGGTGGGTACGGGGATAGCTGTGACCACGGTGACCCTCAGCCCAGCACCCTCTGTCTCAGCTACCTCTGAGCCTCCATCACTCTCCACATACCACCTTCCACATACAAAAGTATCACGGCACCTGGTGAACCCCTCAGCAGCAATCAGTGCCTTCAGGTGCCAAAACCTGGATTTGGAAGCTTGTTCTGGGCACTGCAAGTTGAAAACATGGCCATAACCAGTTGGCCTTGCTCCATATTGTGATGGGGCTGAATGAACCTTCTGGGAAACCACCAGAGCTGGTTGCACATCAGCAATGTGCTGTGCTACCCCCATGCGCCTGGGCAGCCCACACATCCAGATGTGGAGGTGGCAGCATTCAAAGGCTGCCGTGAGCCCGGAGCACCTGCGGTCTCTGCTTCTTCCCCAGGTCACAGCCTTGCCACCCTGAGGAGCCACAAGGTCCTCCAGGCAGTGCCCACCCAGCTGCACCCACGTCCCTGTCATCTCTGTTGCCCAAAGGGAGAAACACCTTTTTGAGACACATTTTGTGATGGATAACCAAGGCCTCAGATGTAAATCTGAAAATCAGATCAGCGAGTAGAAACCACAGGTGCCTGCGTCCTTCAGGAGCTGGGCTCTGCCTCCCCAGATACAGGTGACAAAATACTTCTGCAAGTCCCAGCCCGGAGGAGCAGGGGACAGCCAAGCTCCTCAGCTGGGATGCTTGGGGCTGTTGCGGTTCTCCAGCGGTTTTGCTCCCAAATGAGCCTGCAGCAGGAGAGGAGCGGACCTAGGACAGCAAGGACAGGAGCTTCCCCCCCTTCCCAGCACCCTGGAGGGCCCCCTCTGCACTGGGCAGGACCCATCCCCACCCCGGCGCTGGCGCAGGGGGCTCCATGCTTGGACCCCGGCAGATGGCAGCAGGGCCTCAGGGTGAGTTTCAGTGGATGGTTTTTTCTGTGAATTTCTGTTTTTTTTCCTGTTTGTTTTAAATAAAAATAGCCATGCCATGCAAATCCACTGCAGATGCATCTTGGGATAAGCCGAACAGGGAGAGGGACATTTGCCCTGGTCAGCTGTGTCAGAGTCACCTACCCAGGTGACAAACTCAACATCCTCTGCAGGCATCTGAGTCATGCACCCAGGTTAGCGGAGAGGAGAAAATGGTGTTTGTAGGCAGGGTTTATCTCACCCTCGGGTAGATGGTGAAAATGGGACAGAGGTCTCACCTTCTGGACACACCACCCCATCCAACCCAACCAAAAGAGGCCCAAAGCAGGGCAGAGCCAGCCAGGGGAGGGCTCTGCTCCGCAGGGATAGCTCGGACCACCTGCAGGAGTGACTTGGGCTGCGTGGAGCCAGGTAACACATGCAAAAGGAGACATCAAGGGAGCAGCAATGTCACTGCTGTCTTCCATGGGAAATGTTTGGGGCCATCCTGCTTCATCCAGAAGGACGAAGTCCTGATGCCAGCATCAGCCAGAGGCGCTTTCAGCAAAGGTCTGGAGAGGACCTGACCTGACCTGACCTGGCAGCAGCTGGGAGTATGTGGGGGTTGCAGGAGGCAGGGAAATGCTGGTGCCCGCCTGTGCAGCTCCCCCAGCACATGCCCTCGGCGTGCAAAATCCCCAGGGGAAACCTCCCAGGGGCAGTGAGACCTTCCCGTGCTGGGAATTCAGCTCCACTCCGGCAAATGAGCCACTGCTGAAATCGCACGGACTTCAACATGCCTTCAACCGTGTATTTAATGTTAAGAATGTGCTTTAAGGGCTTTTCTGGAGGGGTGCAGGTGAAAGGATGCTGGGAGCTTTGGGGAAAGCAAACTGTGATAGTAACAGCACCTCCCAAATTTCTCGGAGATCCCCACCAGCCTGCTTACCTTCAGACCCCAGGCTGGAATAACTCCTGGGGGAGGAAACGGGGAAGGGCAGGGAAAAGGGATGGGGCAAGCAGCCACCTCCCCTGTGGATGGTGATTTGCAGGTCCCAGGGGGGGAAAAGCTGGATGTGCTAACCAGGAAGCTGGCAGCGGAGGATGCCAGAGAGTTGTCATGGCCAGTCGGGGTTCAGCAAGCCAGTCACCAAAATGGGGAGCTGTCTGCAAGCTGGTGGTGACCACAGCAAGGCTTTTCCAGGGAGACCTTACTGCCCGGAGCAAGCAGCCGTAACCACGGCTTGTTTTCCGAAGCCCTGGTGGAAACACCATTTAACATTTCTCCTGGGCTGCAAAATTGCATCACATTCACCAAGGGAACACACAGCTTTTGGGAGCTTTTTATGAAGCTACCCAAAAGTCAGCTCTGCCAGATGACCCAGCAAACCCCTGTAGCAGCCCCTCGGCCATCCTCCTTCGGGGACAACAGGGCAGGAGGGTCAGAGCGGGCAGCGTGAGGGGACACACACAGGTGGGCAGCAGGTAGCCCTGAGCAGGGGCCACAGCAAGTGCAGGACCTCTCTGGGCAGGAGATCCCCATGGACACGCTGCTGTCCTTAAATCCTTAAAATTCAATCAGCTTAGTGTCCCTCCCAGTGGCCAGTTTCATTCTGATACTCTAATTCATATTTACAGTAAAGCCACTCCGTGCTTGGAAAATCCTCCGAGGTCCCATTGATATTTCTAGGCTCAGATTTGCAAACTCGTGTTTAAACAAGATGATTATAAACCAAAACCCACTGGTCTGTCGGAGGCCAGCAAGGGTGGCTGTGTTACAGATGTCTCCGTGCTCTCTGGGTCTTAGGCGGTGCAAAGTTGTGTACGTTCATCTGTGCATTTTGGGCTGGCACAGGATCAGCTTACACCATATATTAACTCTCACAGCAGTAACATTTTATGGCATCTGTCACCGCATACCTGTTGATGCCACCAAGTGACCAGGAGACCTGTGTCAGGGACAGAAGGAGGGAGCAGTGATACAGGCAGTGAGGTCCTGCTGCGGCATTTGATGGATGTGAGTTGGTCACAGCTGGAATTTGTCCTCCGATGGGCAGCGTCTGTGTGCATCCAGTGGGGTGATGGGGACAGGCAGGACCCTGGAGGTAAGGCTGTTTTCCAGCAGAATCAAAACCAGGCGGTGTGCTGGGAGAATGGGTTTGCTTTTCTCTAGCACATGGTGAACACTGAAAAACAATAGGAAATTATTGAAGCCATAGAGGGTAGGGATGGGGCATTAGCATGCCAGGACAGAAAAAGAAGCTTTTACCTCCTCCTACCCTTTGTTACTAAGGCATCTGGGAGCAGGGATGAGAACTGCAACCACCACCTGGCATAAGTTTATAGCAGCCTCTTCCGCCACAGACAGCGAAGAGCTTTATAAAGGATGCGAGCATCTTTCCCCTGCTGAGTAGCTGGGGAAACTGAGGACAATCCAGAGTCGCCCACTTGCCTTCTCTTGCCATGGCCTCAGTCCCCTTCCTTCACGCTTCTCAGCCCCTCTCCCCGCGGGCAGTCCCGATGCTAGAGATCAGCTTGCAGGCAGGCGACGGTGCCGCTGAGCAGCAGTCGACAGCAAGGAATTCAGCTCGGCAAACAAGCGCTCCCCAGCTGCTTTGCCCTTGCAAGGGAGCAGGATGAGCCAGGGCGGTGCCCGCCGCCGGGCACTGGCACCCACCACGTCTGGGCAAGGGGTCTCCCAGATGGGCTTGGCATGGTGTGAACCCCCCAAAGCACAGGGATGACGTGCAGGGAGTGCCGTGCTAGGGCAGACATGGTGCTTGTTGGCTGTGCTCCCTCAGATGCACCCGTCCCCCATCACTGACCCTCACATGGGCGCTGCACTCATTAATGCCACTGGTAATGGTTGGAAGTGTGGAGACAGCCCCTAGATAAGGCTCTGGAGCTCTGGACTGGCGCTGGGGTGGGCAACTCTGCGTAGCCGGCATCTCTGCATACCCCAGCCCTGGGATGGAGCAGGGCCGGGGCTCTGTGTCCTCGGGAGGGAGACACAGGCAGGTTCCTCCGATGGAGCTGTTGGCCCCATCCCCAACACGCCGCATCCCGGGCTCACAGCACGCCTCGCTGCCCAGCCTGAGCCGCGCTCCCGCTGCCTTACCGCAAGTTCCCCTATTAAAAGTTATAGCCACTCGAAGGCCACTTCATCCCAGCTTAATACATACTTAATTATAATTAGGTTAGGACAGCTGCCAAGAAGAGACCGAATGCTGCAAAGCACTCTGGGTAAGGCTCCTGAAAAACATGTTTCCTGCAGTCCTGCCAGGGTGACATGCCTTCGCACGGGGCCGGGCACGGTCTGGGCAGCCTCCCCTTGCAAAGGCGGGTTGGGGGTGCCAGGAAGATCCCCCAGTACTAGTCATGCTCCGTCTCGTGTCGAGAGGATACTCTGCTTAGGGAAGGTATAGACCCAAAACCTGGATGGCCATTTGCATGATCCTCTTTGCCCAGAGCCATGGATAAATCCAGCCTTGCTGGCTCAGTCCCTACAGATCCCCCACTTCTTTCCTAAGGGAACAGGATGCTTTCTGGAATGTTTTGGGTTTTTTTCATTTTTAAACAAAGAAAGCAAAAAAACCCCCACTTTGTCTGCAATGCTGAACTAGAGCCTGCCCCAGCGCTGCCACAGTTGCAAAAGGAGCTGATCCCTTGAGTCCACTCACCACTGCAAAACAAATGCTGGAGAAGAGTTAATTATTTGGCAAAGGGAGTTATTAGGTGGTGGGAATTCAGAAGCTCTGGGGACCCACATCTCAATAATCCCACTCCCTAGGTAGCTGAAATATGCCTGGTCCTGTCTGCCCTGGCCCCAGCCTCAGCCACGCGCCCTCCCTCTCCCCCTGCAGTTCTGCCCAGGTTTGATCTTTACCTTAACACCGGCTTAAGAAGATCAAATTCCTTTTCACGGCTCTATTCTGAATCAGCGGGGAGGAAAATTCCCAGCAAGGTGATCAGCATTTCAGCTGCCTGGCCTTTCACAGGTCCTGTATAAAATTATGATCTCAGGTTCTCTTAAATGGTAGAAAGTCTCTACACGGGCCATTTTCCTGTGCCAGAGACAGGGAAACTCCCACACTGGGCTGATGTCAAGAGGGTTCATGGTGCCCAGTGGACATTTCTGTAATGTAGGCGAGGAGCTGTCTCTGTTCCAGTTAGTTATTTTAAAGGAACATTAGTTATTTTAAAGGGGCATTGCTCACTGTACGTTGTTCCCTGCAATCTCCCTGTCCCTAGCAAGGCTGGGGTTTCACTGTCCCGGCTGCTCTCTCTTTGCTCTGGGCAGTGTTTAACCACTGCCGTAACATGGACCAGTTTCCCTCTCCATCTGGGTTCTCATGGCACCAGAACGCTTGTGTTTGAGTTGCTGCTCAGGTTTTGCTAAAACTAGTCAAGGCAGTGAGCAAAAGAATCCATTTTATTTGAGTAATACCGGTCTAAACTCAAGATGAGGGGACTTTGCTGTTATCCCCCTTCCTGCCCATGGCAGGGGGATTGGAACTAGATGTTCTTTAAGTCCCCTCCAACTCTAACGGTTCTATGATTCTGTGATTCTGTGCTTCTGAATCAATGCTGTTTTCCTCCTGAAATAGCAGCAGGCAGCTCACGGCACCCGGGACTCCTTCGCGCTGCTGCATCAGGCAGGGAAGCCCTGCTCAGCCCTCGGCTCAACTTTGCTCCTTCTCTACAGAAGCAAAGAAACTTTTCTTTGCTCCCTGCAGAGCCACAGCACTTGCAAGGAAAAGCAGAAACAATAAAAAAAAATGAGGTGTCGAGGAGGATTGATGGCTGTGGCGGTCAGATTACACCCAGGAGCCCACCCTGAGTATCTTCCCTTCTGCTCTGTTTGCTGCCAATTACCTGTGAAGGGGAGTGGGGATGGGCAGGAGCGGGATCCCTGCCAGGCTCTCCCACGGAGCAGGAAGGCAGCGGTCACCACGGGGTACCTTGTGCCGGGGCAGTGGCATCCTCTGCCGGAGGGACAGCCAGGGTCAGCCGCTGCTACAAAAGTGCTTGAGTCCACCAAGCCTGGGCTGTCTCCAAACAGCACAGATGGGAAAGTCCGCAAGCCCCAAAGCCTCCTTCCATGGGGAGCGCAGGGGCGGCTGGAGTGGAGACACTAAACCCCTGTGCAAAATGTGGCGTGCAGAGTTGGGTACTTCGGGATAAGGATGCTTACTCTGAGTCCAAAACAGCCTTAAGGCAGGAGATGGGAGCTGAGCTGGGTGGTTTCTTGGGTGGGTGCAGAGCCTGGGGTCCTCGGGGAGGACTCTCCGGAGGCCAGGGACGGCAGGCTCTGAGCTGGCCAATGGGGATGTGTGATTTGCTCTGACATCCCTCTGTAAGTCGGGCCCACAAATACTTGATATAAAGAGAATAATCCTAAAACCAGTAGAAAGTTCTTTGCAAAGGGTGGATTTGCTCCTAGGTCCCCTGAGATCCAGGTAGATGCTGTGGTCATCTGAAAGAAGATCTGCAGATGGCTTCTGCTGCACCGCTAAAGACGTGCAGCACAAAGACTGCTCATTTTTGTCCTACAGTTTACTGCACCATACCTTCCCAAAGCCCTACAGACACGGCAGAGGCCTCTCTGGATAAAACACATTTTAATGAATAAATCAGGTGTCCCCCTCCTCCCCCCAAAACTCCTCAGCAAAGTTTGTACAAGAATCTGCCTCCCCCGAAGCAAAACCTGTTTTCTTCACCCCACATCTCCCATATCTCAGCCTGGCAGCAGAGTCCGCCAGATCCATGAAGTCAGGGTTATACCCAGAAACACTCAGGGTTTGTCTGTTCCATCAGGGCAAGTGGTCGCCCCAAGCCTCCATCAAGTGGTTGGTTGCAGCAAGGTTTCTTCAGCTGTGTCGGGGCATTCCCAGCAGACTGAGCTGCCAATTCACTTCTGGCATTTTTTTCCCATTTAGCTCAGAACATTGCTGTAAGGTCACTGTGCTCCTCTTGTCCTGTAATATATTTATCAGGAAAGTAATTTTACCTTGGAAATAGCTTGAAAAACTAGGGTAACCTTCTTTGGGATGCATGAGCAACTGAAGTCTGGAGGGTCCATGCATGTTTCTGGGCTACACCATGTAACATCCACTCTTTCACCCTGATGATACCTCGGCAGTACGTCCACTGTACAGAATACAGCAGCATTTTCCAGGCTCAGCTGCATTATTTTTTGTTCTGCTACATCTGCACTCATCCAAATTAAACCATTGTTTCTGCAGAGAGCCCCACAAGGTTTAACGATTTTAACATCAAGGAGTGCCTCTGTTTTCCGGTGTATAATTGGTACCCGCACTGCTGTAGCTTCCTGCAGTGGCTGAATCCACCTGCGCGTCCCCGGGAATGCGTGAGACGTTTGGGTACCCCTTTGGTACGGCCGGGAGCTCTCCAGGCTGCTGGGGGTCAGGCTGGGCTGCTGCAAATAAAGCAAATATTGCACACAGAGCTTTCTAGTCTGCCTGCCCTAAAGAAAACATTTTGCAAGAGAAAATATAGTATTCCAGAGGCTTATCTCACTTGGTGGCAATTCTGGGTGTATAATTGAAAACCGAGTTGATCATTAGAGGTTCACAGAGATGCTGAATAGCCCAGTGTTCGGTGCTCTCTGCCAGCCGCGGCCAATTTACATTAAAGGCTTGATTCCTTCTACAGACCACTTCTCAGCCCCTGGGAAATCTCCTGGTTTTATTCCTCGTTTGCAAGGACTGTCTAGAGTAAGGAAAAGTCTTGCCTAGCTCTGCTCTCACTGCTGCCAGCAGTTCTGCCCGCGGTTTCGGCAGGCTGAACCAGGATGTCACTGGCCATGTGCGTTTGCTGAAGAAGATTCAGCATCGGCCACATGCCCACCTCTCCCCCCACCAAAAACTGACGGGCAGGCTCTACCCACTGTTCCCTAAACAATTTTTTGCATAAAATTTGCGCAATTTTTTGCATAAATGAGAGGAGCCAGAGGTGTTCTTTCCCGGGAGCTGAAGAGAAAACTGGATTACGGGCCAGGGATCTATGAAGTGATCAGGGGGTTATGTGCAAATTGCACTTGCGTGGGAGCCAACCGTCAATATTAGAGCAGCAGTAAGAACAATAACTGCCTGCCGAGAGCCAAGGTGGGGGATTAAATGTCGTGCAAATGTTGTGATCTGTGCTGGCAGAGAGACATCAGTCCGGGAAGAGCCAGCGGTGCCTTCTTGCCTAATTCCCTTGGACATCTTGGGGAACCGGCCAGCCTTTCTCCCCTTTCTCCTCGGGTTTTTTTAACCCTCCAAGCCAGGCAATGCGAACCGTGCCAGGTATGCCCGTGCACCGGGAAGTTAGGGAACAGCATCCCTGCGCACACACGCTCCCTCTCCCTCCTCCTTCCCCTCCTCATCGCAAACGCCACCGACCCGCAAGAACCGACCGGTTGATCACTTTTTGCATCCCCGAGCCGGCCCTTTGGAGCTCAGGGAATCACGAACCCCTCCGGGCTTCCTCCGCGGCGGCCCAGCTGATGGCGAAGCCCCGCAGCGGACGCGGGGAGAGCCTGGCCGGGGGGAGCCGGGCTGCTCCCCCCTCGCCCCGGGGGCCGGTGGGCGGGGAGCGGCGAGCCCCGCCGGGAGCGCCCGGAGGGGTCTGGCCAAGCCCGTGAGCATCCGAGCGAGGACCGGAGGCTCCGGCTGCGGCTCCGGCTCCGGCTCAGCCCTGCCCGGAGCTCCGCGGTGCCCCGCGGCCCCTGCGCTCCTCGCCCCGCCGGAGGCAGGAGATGCGGCAGCCGGCGGGGCCGTGCCGGGAGCGGGAGCAGGGAGCCGGAGCCGGACCCCGCGGGGTCTCCTCGCCCGCTCAGCCCGCCCGGGCCCGCTGCGCTGCTCCCCGCACCTGCGGAGGGAAGCGGGGGGGACACCACGGGCCGCCCCCGGTGCCTGGGTTTAAAAGACCGCGGAGATATTTTCACACCTCAAACCGCCGCCCCCCCCCCCCCTCCAGCCCCCCATCGCCTTGATTTAGCCCTTGGTAATTAATTTGGCATTTCAGAATAGCTACTGGGCTGGATAATGGCCTCATTCATCTCCCCAGCCTAATCTGAACAGAATCTGGAAGAAAAGCTTTCAGAAAGACAGAAACTGCCATTCGGCAACTGCTCAAAAGAACTGTCACTCCAGGGGAATAAATCGCTCCTGATTATTTCAACCCGGGTCTTCTCTGCTTTTCCAGCCGCTCCCGGTCCCCGCCGGGGGGACGGCCCCCAGATATTTACGGAGGGGAAGATCTGGTTGGGTTTTCTCCCTCCCTTTTCCAAAACCCAAGGCCGGGCGATGGCAGGGGGAGGTGGGCCCGGGGCAGCTCATTGTTCCCGGGCCGGGGGACGAGCTCCGGCACCCGAAGCGATTTGACTTTTAAAACAGGCTCTGAGCGCCGGGGCCGCCTTTCGCGGCTGCCCTCGATGGGGCTGAAATAAAGCCCTTCTCCTCTCTCCTTCATCTCCCCGGCCAAACTCGGGGGGAAAGGGCCGCTCAGCTTTGCCCTGGAGCGGTCCGGCCGTGCCCCGAGGCCGCTCAGCCCGTGTCCCCGCACGTCGACCAGCCCCGGTGCCGGTGCAGGTACCGGAGATGCTCCGGTCTCGGTGCAGGTACCGGAGATGCTCCGGGCCCGATGCAGGTACCGGAGATCCCCTGCTCCCTGTGCAGGTACCGGAGATGCTCCGGTCTCGGTGTAGGTACCGGAGATGCTCCGGTCCCGGTGCTGGTACCGGAGATCCCCTGCTCCCGGTGCAGGTACCGGAGATGCTCCGGCCCCGGTGGGAGCGAGAGCGCAGCGGGGTCGCACGGAGGCTGGAGCCGGCAAGGATCCGTCCCCTCGAGCCAGGGCAGTGCTTGGGCTAGCTGGTGCTTCATGATAGGAAAAGCAAATCCGAAGTCGGGGGCGAGCTGGGGTGGGGGGCACGGCCTCGTGCCCCGAGTATCCCCCCCCTTCTCCATCCTCCCGGGACGGCCCCGGAGGGGGCGGACAGAGCCGGGACCGGGCCTGGAGGAGCTGTGCCTCGGTCCCTGCGGAGCCGCTTACATGCATTTAATAGCTCGAGGGCGAGGTAATTAGAGGAAAGCCTCAGTAAATCACGTTAATGACCGCAAGAACCATTACAAACCCCGGGGGTTGTGAAACACCGAATAAACCCGGCGAGAAGGGCAGGAGGGAGGCGAGAGCCGCAGCCCCGGCCGCCGGGCAGCGCGGTCCCCCCGCGCTCGGCAGCGCCGGAGAGTTGTTAAATTAACACCCTGCTAATGGGATTAAGGAGCACCTCGGGTTTGCGGGGGAGTTCAGCGTAGTTCAGGTTTTCTTCGACACCCCCCCCTCCCCCCATTTTTTGCTGCAAGACGGTAAAACCAGTGTGGGCTGGAGGGGCCGGGGGCTGCCCTTTAAAAACCCTCCCGGATTTTAGAGAAACGCCGAAATTTCGGGGCCGGCGAGAGGGTGGCGGGGGGTCGGAGGCAGCCGGAGCCAAACCCGCATCTTCTCCCCGGAGGAAACGCCGGTCCTGCTTCGCTCCGAGCCGGAGCCCGCGTGTCCCCCCCCGGGCACAGGGAGCCCCGCACACGGCGGCACCGGACGCCCCGGCACGGCCCGGAGGCGGGCGGACGGAACCCCCGCGGGGAAGGGCTGCTGTCGGACACGCGTGGCCGGAGAAGCACCGGGCGGGCAGAGCCGGGGCTGAGACACGACGAGCGGGGATGGCCATAGTAGGCACCCGGGTGGTTCCCGGGTCCGGACTGGGGGCGCCTCGCTGGGCAAAGCGGACCTCGGGTCCCCGGCGACCCGCCAGTTGCGCCGGCCACGGTGGTACCTCCGGCGGGTGTCACCCGGGCAGGCTCGGGGGCCCGGAACAGGGTGGTCTGTATTTCCCCCCGCTCCCTCCTCAGAGCTCCTCCAGAGCCGGACGGTCTCACCGGGACCCCCCCATCTTGCAAATCGGGCTGCGATTTAAGAGCGGGGAGAAAAATCTCGCTGAGGCTGGGATACAGCGGGACTGTGCGTGTGTGCGACCCGCGTGTGCCGGGCTGCGACCCTGGGCGGCTCGGGTGGGACCAGCAAGACTGGGACGCCCCCAGTCCCGGGCCGACAGCATCTCCACACACACACACACAGAGACACAGACACACAATCCTCTTCCTCCG
>VFFE01005565.1:27739-48390 GCA_008921705.1 Burhinus oedicnemus
GTTTTTTTTTTTTTTTCCTTCCCTTCTCCTTTTTTTTTTCCCCCCAAATCACAATCAGATGTGTCCCTTGCAGAGAGCGCGATTTCTTCGCCGGCGCCTTCAACGCCGAGGCACGGCCAAGCCCGGGTTATCTGGCGGGGCGGCGGCGGCGGCGGGGGAAGGTGCGGGGGTCCCGGCCGCGGGCGGCGGTGCCTGCCCCGCGGGGCGATGCTCTGCCCCGGCCCGGAGCCTCCGTTCCCCGCCGGGCTGCGGCTCACGTCGGGGCGGAGCGGGCGCGGCCCCGGCGCTGCGGCAGCAGCGGAAGGGGCGGGGGGGTGGGGGGGAGGAAGCGGCGGGGAAATGCCGTTTCCCGGAGGGGAAGGCGGTGGGTGCCTCTCGGACGTGCCAACAGCGCCGAGCCGGGGTTTACCTCCGGATTTGCTTTTCTTCTGTCCCGGCGCGGTCCCTCTGCCCGGCGGCGCTCGGGGCTGGGGCTCCACGTCCTTCATGGTGCGCGCCCAGCGCTGCCTCTTCCTCAGCAGCGGGTGCAGGGGAGCAGGAAGGGCTCAGCTCCCCCCAGGTCTCAGTCCCGTCTCACAGGCAGGAAGAGAGTTACCGCTATCAGTGATGTCATAAAATTTGGTGCGGTCTCGGGGTGCTATGAAACCCTTGGTCTATTCTGCAGGGTCCTGAAATGCTCCTGAAAATGCTTCTGTTCAGTTATTATGCTGGCCCCGTGCACTCACCATCCTTCTCCCTTCCAATTTACTTTCAATAAAAAGGAAACAAGTTTCCAGTTTCCAGTAAAACGTGCAACTTCTGTGCCAGGCTTTGCATTTCAGGCCGTGCACAGCCCTAGCCGCGTCAGACTTCTGCAAATGAAAATCACAGTTTTTTTCCTTTTCTGCCAACTTTGCTGGGAAGTGAATGTTTTGCAAGGATGAAGCTACCATAACATAATTTTCCTGAGCCCGTTTCTACTGCACATTCCCTGGGGCCATACCTATCAGTCTGCAAAACCAACCACGGCCAAACAACTGCGTTGCCCTGCCAAGCCCACACTGCCTGGAATAATCCCCCTAGATAAAGATCACAATAACCCTATTCAGCTCCCACCCACTTGCTCATGACCATCGGCCCACCCTGGTTTCTCTCCTAAATCCAGAGAGAAAGTCAGGCTTTGCGGTCACCGGAGGGCTACGGACCCAGCCTTCGCCGGGCAAAGGCAGGGGATGAGTGGTGAGTTGGTGGTGAAGTTGCCGGCTGCACTCTGGAGGGATCTTCAACCGCTTGAGAGGGAACTCAGACCCTCCTGAGCAGCAGTGGTGAGGGCATATGTGAAGTAGCTAAACTAGCTGAATTTGCCCCAGGCAGTGGTGTAAGAAATGATTACTTTTTTTTTCACTGGATTTGCTCTTTTTTCTGGAAAATTTGTTTTTTCAACCAGGGAGAAAAATGATAGAATGTGTCTGCTTTGATTAAAAATTTGGGTGTTTTCTTTGGTAAGCCCATTCCCCCTGCCAAAACCAAATCTTTGTTCCTATTCATGCTTATTTGGGGCTGAAAAAGAAACATGCTGGAGTTTCTGACAAAAAGTCAAAATTTCCCACGGGAACGTTTTTTGCCAGCCAGATCTAATTTTTCTTTATCACTTCTTGCTGCCTGCAAGAGGCCGGGCACCTCACATGGAGAGGACAGGGTCTGGCCCAAGGAGATGTTCTCCAGGGACCTGCTCCTGCAGAAGGAGCCTGGCCAGCAGAGCTTTTCACAGGTTCAGGTTCCCATCAACTTTACCTGGCAAATAACTCATCCACGTAGAGCTTGGCCTTACAGTCCAGCTTTGGCCGGGCGCCTGGGAGCTAACATACTCCAGGGAGGACACAGCTTGGAGACAAGCTTGGAGGTCTGTTCTCCATCCTCTCTCTCTCTCCAGTGCTGGCGGGCCAGCTCAGCATTGGTCCAGCCCAAGCCCCATGTCTCCAACCCAGTTTGTCCTGATGAGGCTTCCAGCTCCCCCGTGAGAGGAGACAGCAGCTGGAAAAGGCCTGAACTGGAATGTCATCAGAGCTCAACTACTGGTGAGCTTGTGTGGACACATGAAAATGCAGGCAGGAGCTTTGACCAGATTTAGCAACATTAATAAAGTGCAATTGAAACAATTCCACAATTGCTTACAAACCGCGGCGTTATTCTGAGTGCTGGAAATGACCACGGACAAGCACTGCTTTTGAATACTCCCTTTAGTTTGCATAAAATACCTTTGCATCTGCCTTGGCCGGAGAAAGCACTACTAGACAAACCCAGGCTGCAGCCCGCTGACAGGCGCTTTGAGAACGACCTCCAGACTCGGTTCCCAGTGCCGGCTCTGGTGCTTCGCAGCCCTTTCCCCCGCGGGGCCGGGAGATGCACCCGGCACCTGCATGCGTGTGACGTCAGCGGTGTCTGCAGGTGCTGGGCGCCTCTCGGATTTTGGCCCTATGCGATGCCTAGAGAGTGTTTAACAATAACAAGTGCGATTGGAGTGAGAGAAAGGAAACATCTTGTATTTTCAGATACGGGATTTGGCACAAGCCGCATGCGAAGCCTGGTGTTAGACAGGCTCTGCTCCGTGGTGTGCGCTGCAGCAGGGTTCCCAGGCTGGGATGTGTCTCATGTCAGAGCAATTTGCGAGCAAGTCTCTCCTCCAGCTAAAAGGAAACTTCATCTCAGACACAGAGGGGACCAGGAACTGCCAGAGAACAGCCTGCCAAACATTCCCAATGAAAAACTTCCTTCCAGACAAACCTGGGGCTTTCTCATCTCCGTGGCAGTCCAGCGGGGTATTTGCAGGGCAGTGCTTACAGAGCTGGTAGGCTCCTCTCCATCCTCATCGCAACCGAGGAAATCAAATCCTTCCACAGCAGCGAGCTCTTCTCACTCTGGTCCTGCAGAGGGATGTAAGGACTGTAGGATTTCCTCTCAGGGAATGCCTCATGTCCCTTATTGAATTTACGTGATCCCTTTTCTTTAGCCTGCATTTATCATCTCCACTTGAAAAAAAACCTCCACGGTTCTCATCCTGTCTAACTGTTTTCCACTGGGCTGGCAAAGCGGGTGTTGGGTAGCCCTACAAGATGATTCCTTCCCGTTCCCCTTGGTCTGTGAATGGGACAAGGAATCAAGCTGGTGATGACTGATGGCTTCAGGTCCACCAGAGCGTGCCTGCAGCCGTTGCTCGGCTGGGCGAGCAGCCACCGATGCCTGTCTGCAGGGTCGAGGCATGTCGGGAGCACGCAGCAGAGCAGGGAGTCAGGGCAAGTCCTGGGGCCACTGATGGGTGACAATGGTTCATGGTGGCTGAGACCCATCAGACCAGGAAGGACTGGACTGGTGGGAGATGTCCCTTCTGTTGTCTCCTCTTCTGTGGTGATTCAGGGCTTTGCAAATGGGCTGTCTCAGAGGGGGTCAGAGGAAGAGAAGGCTCTGTCTGCAGCAGAATGGGAGGTGGAGTGGGGGCTAGAATCAGACTCAGCTAGGTTAGAGGCAACCTTTAAGATAACCGAGTCCAACCATCAACCTAACACTGCCAAAACCACCACTAAACCACGTCTGCTGGGTAGGACCAGGTAGAGACCTGGTTGGACAGGGGCACGTCCATTGCACCCTCTTCCCCTTCAGTTCCGGGCACCGTGGTGGGATGGGAGTCAGACAGAGGACCTCAGTGGCTTTTTAAATCCCTGTGTGAGGAGAACGGGAATCTGAGTGTTCCTGGTGTTTACCTTGCTTATCTCTTCCAGAGGGATGGGGAAGGTTGCAAGCATCCTTTCTCACCTTGTAAAGCAGCAACATTTCTTTTCCGACCGAAGAGGCTCAGAGCAGGATATCCAAGGTGCCCACACAGGATCCCCAGGGTGCCCACACAGGATTTTCAGGGTGTAGCACCCTCTACCTATCTAAGACAGATGCCTGGGGCTGGGCAGCACAGCATGACTGTGTCCCTAGCTTGAGCCAGCCAGGCAAGGCTGGCAGGTGGATTTTGGAGCTGCTGTGTGTGGATACTGTCCATTGCCTTCTGAAGTTATTAGGAATAGTCATCATTTCTGAGATCCAGGCTTATCTTGTCCTCCCGTGCCTCAGTTTCCCCATTTATAGAGAGTAATGCTTTGGACTTGGAGAGAGAAAGGTGTGAAACAGTTATCATAGCATCCTTGTGTCTAGGGAAACAGTGCAACTGGGGCAGCTTCACTGGTGACATGGCACCAGCCAGCAACTGGAACGGACCGTGTGCAGGCTGGACCTCTCGTGGCACCATGGTGCTGTCCATGGAACTGCAGGTCCTTTGCACCCCAGTCCTGGTTCAGCTCCCGGGGGGTTGTTCTGCATGGGGAATCGCACGAGCTGTGGCTAACACTGTATTGCTGAGCAGATGGGTGCTGTAGCCATAGAAATATGGGCCCATAAGCTGCTGCGACTCCCATTGTAGCCTCCCAAGTGGGCCTTGCATGGGCAGAGCTTTCTCACAGGCTTTTATTCTCAGGAAGCTTAAAGTTAAACTGATTTCCAACAGAAAGGTTTTTACACCAACAAACAAACAAACAAAAAAGCGCAGTTAAGGCTAAAACAAAACCAGGCTTGGCACTCTGGGTTGGACACTTGCCTTCCCTTGAGCTTGTCCACGGCTAATCTCTGCCCTCCTCTTTCTGGGCCAAAGCATGTCATCCCTATTCAGCCTCCGCTGTCCTCGCCTCGGCAAACTCCCTGTGACCGCCGGGGGGGACGTGCTGCCTCTCCCAGGATGGAGCGAGAAGCACGCAAGGGCTCTTGAATCTCTGCTGCCTGTAGGGGTGCTGCTTGTGGAAACACCCCCGGGGTTCTGGTTTTCCTATCTGGCCCATGAAGTGGGGGCAGCTGGGACGCGTGAGCCTCTCTTTATATCCTTCATGTATCTCCCCTTCATCCTCAGGGATGGGGGACAGACTTTCTGATGAGGGAGGGTTGCTGCCCCAGGTCTCTCCTGCCTGCCTTTCGGGATGCCCTGCTTTTTGGCACAGTGGCTTTGGAGGTTTTTGAGCTTATTACAGGCTATTTCATGCTGGGGTTGGGCTGTGCAAGCAGAGTTTTCCTAGGGATCTTTGGCAGGATTTTGGGGTGCTGTGATGTGTTTCTTCCCCGGCCAGTTTTGCCTTGGGGGACATGCAGGGCGAAGGAGATCTTGGATCAGGACAACTGTGACCAGCTGGTTACCTTCACAGCATTGCAGAGGTTGCACATCATTTCGTCCCGTTGCTGCTGTCAAACGGCAGAAATAAACCCAAACCAGCCCCAGGACCCACCAAATACCACATCCAACCTTTCTCAGAAAGCACTGACACAGCTGCCCGCAGCACAGGACACACCAGCCCTCGCCGTGGCAGGGCTGAGCCTTCGCCACGTGGTGGGGGCTTCTCAGCCCCCAGACTCAACCCCACCCAGACCATTCATTTGTGGTATGTTCATGATTGCACCAAACAGGTCCCCCTGATTTCTCAGGCAGCAGCAGGGGAGGCAGAGGTTTTGCTGCCAGGATCAGCCCGCACAGACAGCTTAGACCCGGGGAAAGGGTTCGGCAGCGGCAGAGCCCAGCAGTCACATCTGCTTTGTCCCCAGGGTGTCTCCGGAGCAGTGGCTGCCGTTTGGCCTTTGCCATTGCAATCAGTGGGGGACATCTCCTTTGCTCCCCTCCCCAAGCATCCCTGTCAGATCCCCGCTGCTTCCCGCAAGGCAGCGTGGCAGAACCGGGGAGCCCGGCACAGCCGCGGGGCTCAGCCCGGCGTTACGGGGGAGACAGCTCTGCACCTCAGCGGGAACCAGAGCACAACTTGTAAAGAAACGGGCCAGGTCCTCCCCTGGCGCAAACCCGGTTCTGTCTGGTGGCAGCGTCTCACCACTGCTAACCACTCTCCAAAAAATCTCCTGATGGCTGGGAAGGGGCTGCCTGGCTGAAGTGACGGGCAGGCTTTTAAAAAGATATCTGTATAATAGCTTTCATTTATCAGGGGATTAGGATGCCCTGGGGACTGATAAGGAGACAGGGAGGCTGTTCCTGCTCTGAGGCGGTGCAGCCGGGGAGGCTGTTGCGGGGAGCGGAGCGGGGGCTCAGCTGCTCCCGCTCCGTCCCAGGCGGGAGCAGCCCGTGTTTGCAGCAGGGATCAGCAGCACGAAGGGGCTCAGCCACACGCCGGCTGGGAGTTTGCGTTAGGCTCAGCAGAAGGCAGGGGATTAACTGGTGGGGAGGAAAAAGTCTTGCCTTTTTTTTTGGTAGATACTAAAGAAACAGGTTCTGACCCGGCTGAGCATGAGCACCCATGTCAGCAGTGGGCCCAGGATGGAGGAGGCACGCAGCTCAGCTGGGAGCTTGATTTATGGATTTATTTTGAACAGCACTGATTTTAGTGGAGGCTGGAGTTTAAAAACCTATGGAGTGATACGGCCAGGGAGACTGCTTCGTCCCGGGGCTCAGCGGGGACGGTGCTGGGCACCCCGAGGTCTCAGCTGGCCCTGGGGGGCTGCTGCACCGACAGCGCAGACAAGGCGCGGAACTGCTGCTGCTCACAACACGCATCTCCTGTGCAAAGTGACCACCGCATCCTCGGGGAGTGCAGCAGGCAAAGAAAGGAAGAGGGAGAGAGCCCCGTTTCACGTCCCCCACGCAGCTGTGAGAGCAGGGAGGGTGCGGGCGGAAGTTTTCCTTCCAAACTTTTTCAAAGTGTCTTGTGAATGATGGGAGGGTTGAAAATTGTACCTGCCCCTCCTCCTCGATGGAGGGTTGGAGGCTGGGGAAGGAAAAAACCTCTATTTCACACTCTCCTGGAAGCACAGGGTCTTTCTAAATTACTTCACGAAGGTTATGGGCTGGAAGGGACCTCTGGCTTTGCCCACCGGCCGTTGTCACCCAGGTTGTGGTATCACCTGGGAAGGGATCCCCTCTTGCGCTGAGTCTGGCGCAGGGGCAGGGTGCCCCAGGGTGCTGCGTGGGGAGCCGCAGCCCCCAGCCCCCCTCCTGTCATGTGCCCCTGGGGATGGAGGAGCTGGTGATGGTAAAAGGATGAACCCAGGAGACCTCTGCCATCTTCTGCCAAAAACGAGCAGCGAGAGATTGCGTGGGCAGGCGAGTGGGAATGCCAGCGCAGATGGGGGCGAGCAGTCCCAGGGATGTCTCAGAGACAAACTTTTTCCCTGCTTGAGGGTCAAAGTTGCTGCATCTCCCCTGTTTGGGGAGAGGCGGGTGGAGAGCCAGGAGCCTCCACTCAGCACCCTTAAATTCACCCAGAAAAGGGCAAAACCAGTGGGAGGGGCAGGAGCAGCCAGGGCACTGGTGCAAGCTGTGAGCAGCCAGGCTCCGCGGGTTTGTTTTACAGCAAATTTATTCTTTTAGACCTGCTGCAGGGAACTGCTGGCATGGGAAATGCTTTCTGATTGCGGAGAAGTAGACTCAGATTCAATGATGGTGCATGATGGAGCGGGAAGAGCACTCCCCAATTTCTCAGGGCGCTAGGGAGCAGGGGGATTTCTTTCCCCCCTCGTCCCAGGTGGGAATTAGAGAAGAAATACGGGAGGAGGGCTGCTGGCTCAGCAGTCCCCACTTTGCGCTGCTCGCTCTCCGGGCTGCGTGCCATATCCGTGCTGGGTCTGCGAGCTCCCAGCTTGCGCGAGGCGAAGCCCAGCTGTTCCGTCCCCGATCACCATCTTTACACACGCTGTGTACTCCAAGTTCACAGATTTGGATGGAAAGATGGATGAGGAATCCATGTCATGTTCCCGTGGTATTTCGGAGCCATCCATCACCCGGATCCCTACCAGGCTGCACTCTGCGGTGTCACATGGATCATTGTCATCTGTGCGTCTTTTTGACCGAATATGACTATTTTCATGGCAGCTCCAGGGGGTGAATTAATGTCCCTTAATGTCAGCAATCTGGATATTTAGCATCCAGTCTTTGGCAGTCAGACTGTAGTGGATGGAGAGAGCAAGGACGATGCATCTGATTGGAAAAAGGGAATTTTTTTTACACCCACTGGGGATCGCCCGGTGCCTGGCAGCCCGGGACAGCACCTTGGTTTGCTCTCACAGCCCGAGAAATACTTTGCTTCAGGGTGCAGCATATGATCTCTGGTTGGTCAGGAGATGCTCTGGGAAGAGCTGAGCCATGCACGCAGGGAGGTGAGGAGGGGTGAGGCAGAGACAGCGCAGGCAGGCGAGACCTGAATCTCCTCCTTCTCGGCCTCCTCTTTTTCATGCCAGACCTTCCCTAGACCCTGCTCCCCGTGCAGGGACGCCCTGGCTCTTCCTGGACCACTGGCCACCGCAGCATGTAATAATGCGTAACTAGAAGGAGCCTATCCCAGAAGCAAATCCAGTCCTGGGGGTTGTGACAGAAGTATCAGGACACTAAATGGAACAGAGAAGAAGGAAAGTAAATGATGGGTAAAGCTACAGATTGGAGAAAAAGGTCTGGTTTTAAAAATCAGCCATCGTGGTACGTGAGACGAGCAGAGCAGCCCATAGAGCATCCTCGGGATGGCCAAAGCTGGCTGCTCCCTCCCGGTGCTGGCAAGAGGCTCTTGTTTTCTAGCCTCATCTGATAAGCGGTGCAGAACCAGCCAGGCAACCGTCCTGCATTTTGCCTTCCTCTGGCGTTGCGGGCTGTCCCGAGCCAGGCTGTTTATTCGGTCGTCCGCCCACCCTTTTGCAATAGGGAGTCAGTTCTGGTTAATGTTGGAGATCGTAACGTGATTACCGAAAGTCTCATGAAATTAAATCACTTTGCTTCAAAGCGGCCGGGGAGGGGGAGCGTCTCTCTGGCAGCAGGGATGGCCGAGCGGATATTGAAAGCAGACTGGTAGCCAGTATTGCATCGCACACAATTGAGCTCTGACAGTGTGAAGGCAAATACAAACAGCAGCTTGTGTTTGCACACAAAGGCTCTGTGCACCAGTATCCCCGGCCCTGTACTTTACACCCTCGGCTCTTGGGCAAAAAGTCCTGGGAGGGTAGGAGGGAGGGAAACTCCGCTGAATATTTAGAAATGAATTGAACTGTGCAAACATGCCATTGGGAAGCTCTCAGTGTAACGCTTTGGATCAGCTACCCGCCGGGGCTGGAACACAACTGCTGGACTTGAAAGGGCGACTTTCACGCTGAAGCAAAACTGGACAAAAGAAGATAAATGAAACGGGCTCCCGGCGGGGTTTGGTTTGTTTGTTTTTGTAACTCGGCTAATATTCCCGCATTGTTCAGCCCAGCGGCCCAGTGTCTGTCCTTCACACGCTGCTCGTAAATCGGGGCTAAGCAGGCAGTGCAGGCAGCAGGCGGTGCGGGGCAGGGAGGGGATGAGCCCCTCCAGCTCGGGGCCCTGGGGACCACGAGGTTGTCCTCTGCGGTCGTCGTGGCGCAGGGAGTTGGATGCTCTGCGTCTGTGGGGTCGCAATCACGCCACGCCGTGCCGGCAAGGTCTGAGTCAGCCCTGTTCATTCCCAGGTGAAGCTGGATTTAGCCCGTGGCATTTTTAGGCACAGTGCATCACCTGGGCTAGCAGAGGGAGGATCAAGAGGGTCTGTGGACCAACACAGCTTTGCTATCGGTCCATTCTGCAGCTGTGTGGCATGTCCTAATGGTTTTCATGGAGCTGGCAGCAAATCTGCTGAGATTTGCTCAAGTGGGGACCTCCCAGACAAACTGTGGGTACCAGCGGTGATGTGTCAACCGTCTCCATCCTGTGGTCCGGCAGCAGAGCGAGGAGCAGTGCCCATCCTCGCTGCGCCCTGTGCGTGACCGGGGACGTGTCTCTGTCGAGCTCGGAGCCTGCTCGGGGCTGGGGGGATGCTGCTGTCGTGGGATGGACCATGCGTGCAGGATCAGGGCACTGCAGGGTCCCGAAACCAGTCCTGGTTAATACAGGCACTCATTTGATTTCAAGGGAAAAACATCCCCAAATGCAAGCGTCTTGAAAATCCACCTGCCCCCAGGATTTTAGGCAAAGAAGCAACCAGGTCTAATACCACAATTTTTCTCTAGTTAGCACTAAGGAAAATCTCAATAATCAGCTCTATAAAAGTTTTGATCAAATCAAATGGCAAAAATAGTGATGCCTTTAAAACATTAAATAACGTTTAATATGCTCCATAGCATTTACTTCTCACAAGCCTCTGCAAAGCCACCAAATGTTCACAAAAATTTGGCAAACTGATTTCTCCAGAGATCCAGCCCCCCAAATGAGCTATTTGTTAGTCTCCACTTCACAAAGTTTCACCCAATCAAAAAAAAAAAAAAAAAAAAAAATCCCCGCAAAACCCCAGACAGCACATCACGTGCTTGGGGCGACCAAAGAAATCCCCTGATTTGGGTGACCAATGAATGTCCCCAGTAATGAAAAGCGAACAATTTGTCGGCAGCCCATGCACTTGAAAACGAATGATCCAAATTATTCAGCGAGTCTCCCTGGATAGTGAATCTATTGAAAGGGGATCGAGACAGAGTCATAAATTATTCATTACCCAAAAGAGAATGAAATGCATATAATCATAACAATAATAATAACAACAACAATCGCAACACTAATAATAGCCACAAGAATTCAGCCAGCTCTGCTGAAGAACCGGGCAGGCATGAAGACTCACAGACTTAATTTTCCCTTTATTCCGACTCCCCTTTAGAGCAGCTGTGTTAAATAAAGCGATGTAAAATGGGTCAACATTTGGAATAAATGTATTTATCGCTAATAATTTGACTTGCTTGCCTTGACTAGGGTTTATATAGTTTGTATTCTGGTCCTTGGCAGCGAGAAGGTCCGTGAACTCACACGCATCGCTGTTAATTGCTTAATATAATGAATTTCTCAGGGCCCTGGACTACTTTTAAGGAGTCTGTGGAAGTGGCTGCAGCGGAGGCATGTACTGTACCGCTGTCCCCGGAAAATTTATAGGTGTCCATGAACTGAAAGAGAAGTGGAAAGTGCTGGCCTAACACATATCCCCGGGATTCGACTCTTCCTGGCTTGAATGGGACCTTGATTGCAAGAGTCACCCGGGACCCATTGAGGCAGTAAGAGAGCTAAGGAGAGGCCACAACACTTGTCACACAGCCCGCGAGTTTCCTGTTGTCGCTGGCACGCACGTTTTTGGCTGGGAAAACTCCGCCGCAGATACGCCATGTGCCTGAATTTGGTGTGTTTCAGCTCTCCATCATTTTGCTGCCCTTGGGACCCGAGGTTTCATTTGGGCATCTTTTATTTGGGACATCCTTCCACCAACCCCCCTGGAGGGATTTTCTCCAAGGGGAGAGCGCGCTGCCGGGCAGTGGCTGGGCGATATTGAACATTCAAATACATTTATATGCTTGCACCGTGTTGTAAAGCGCCCGACTACAACTTTGGCATGCAAATGAATTCCCGTTTGCAGCGAAGGGGCTCAGCCGTGGCACTCGGCCATCTCCCAACGGTTTCCCACAGGTTGCCCCGTGTTTGCAAGGGGGGGGCGGAAGGGCTGTAGGGTCCCTTCGCTGCCGTTGGGTTCTTCAGAGCTTTCTTCATCTGCTGTTCTCAGCAAGGAGAGGGGAGGTGTCATGCTGTTTCATGCACCCAGAAAAAAAAAATGGCATTTTTAAGGCTAGGAAGCGGAAATTTGGGCCAGGAAGGAGCAAAGCTGTCACCCTGTATGGCTCCGTGGGCTTTGGGTGCTGCGGTGGGTGCTCAGCTGGGTCAATGCTGCCGCAAAGTGGGGTAGGTTCGGCAAGATGGACCCAGCCCGTGGCGGGTATTTTGGAGACCGGTGTGCCGAAATACATAGTCACAGAGCCTGAGTTTTATTTGCTTGTTGAAATACTCTGCAATTAAGGAGGATTTTTACTTGCTTGCTGCAATAATCTGCGATACAGGCTCAGCCCTGCTCAGGTGGGGGGAAGCGTGAGAGGCCAGGGGAGGTGGGGGAGAGGCAGAGGAGGGTCCGGGGCTGGCCGGGGGCTGGCAGGGCTCGCCGGGTGCCCGTCTGCCGAGCCTGCTGCCAGTGAGGGTCGGGGTTCCGTGGCGTGGTGGTGCCTCTGCCCATGGGCGCCGCAGGAGAGCCGAGCTCTAGATCCTCTGCTGACGGGCAGCTGTAAGGCAAGAAGGAGAAGAAAGAGTTCCTGCTGGCATTTTTGTTGGAAGTCGACTGTGTATTAAGTGGAGCACGGTTTTCATTACCAGCTCCATTTTGGTACAATAAATCACGAACTAGAAAACACACTTTTGGCCTAGATTCTGCCCTCAGTTATGACTGGCAGTAACCAGAGGCAAAATCCAGCTTCGGCTTCAGCGTCGCGGCCCATATGTTCACCTTTTGGAATTAATTTCTTCTGGTAATTTCTGTGTAATTATACAGCATTGAAGGCTGATTATATGCTTCCTCTCATGGGCAATTAATATTGCTGATCTAGTGCCAAGGGTGCACTTTGCACTGTGCGAACCCGTGAAGAGAGACAAACTCAGCCTCCAGCGCCCGCTGCAAGGTGACAATCTGGACCCTGTTACCTTCAGCGAGGGGACCCTGGACGCCCCCCCGAGTCCTCGGAGGAGATGGGGCCACCAGCTAGCGATTTAGCACAGACCGAGCACTTGCTGTTCAGCTGTAGAAAGAACATGGAGTGTTTGTGCGTGCTCCAGCTGCTGCTGAAATATTTGGGAGGTCATTTCTGCCGAGCAGGCTGGAAGAACCTGTAATTGCAACAGATGCTATCCGGCGGCGGCAGCCCCATGGGTGAGCCGAGCAGCTCATCTCCCCAGAGCAATAATCTAATTTATATCTCATAAGACAGTTTTATTTTTGTGAATTACCAATGCCTTTTTCCGGCAGTGAACTGGCGGATCTGTGCAAACTCCCCGGGGCTTCGGCCGCAGCCGTTGCCGCTGCCTGAGACAGGGGGAGTGCGGAGTCGTAAAAGAAACTTCTCGCATCGGGTTATGGTGCCTATAAAATTAGCCCCGTTAGAAGCTGGCTGCCCATTTAAACAAGCAATTTAAATGGATAACAAAGGCATCCCCTCGCCCCCCTCACAGCTTCTGTAAAATAACTGAGTTTAAGTGGGTGGAAAGAAGAGGAGAACAGCAATGGGTTCGCTTGAGTCAGGCTTCTGCATGGCTCAGACGCCGCTGCTGCGTTTGGACGTGGTCGCTTCTTTCTGCATGCAAACGGCTTCAGTCCAAATGAGACGGAGGGAGAAAGCAAGTGGGAGGAGGAGAAATAATTTCTAGTTTCACCACTGTTTCCGTGGGCTTTGGATGAAGCCCTGCTCTCCCTCTGCGCAATTTGTTCTCCCCGTCTGGGTTTGGGCTTGGCTGCACGCAGGCTTTGCTCGCGCTGATGAATTCCCTCCTGTTCTGCCAGATGCAACAACATAACCCAAACGGGAGAGTTTGAAACCAAACAGGGAAGGTGCTGCCTCCAGGAGTCTGGCTGCCGGGGTGCGGGGTCGTCCTTGCAACCCCCGCCCTTGCAGCAGGAGGGCTCCCCCAAAAGCAACCCGCAGCATTTTGCAGGGCGGTGGGGCACGGGCCACGCAGCTGCTTTCTCAGGGTCCTCGGCTGGGAGAAGCAGCAATTTCACCTCCCTTCCCGGTGCCGGGGGCCAGCTCTCTGTCCCAGGCTGAAGGGAGACAAAATGTGCTTTGGTAGTGGTGCCTTTTCTGCTGGCGCCCAGGTATAGTCCCCCAGCTCTGAGAGTCACTGTCAAGGGAAAATTAATAGCAAGAACATGGAAAAAGGGGAATTTTCCTGTGTCTCCCATGCATCCAGCAAAGAGCAGCTTGGAGAATCAGATTCACTTGGTCAGGGGACCACAGCCTCGTCGTACGCCCAATTCCACCTCTACGGGAAGTACTTTGTATGTCAATCCATCATGTCTGCACTTGGGAGCTTAAAATAAATCCCCATGTTCAATCCCAGCTTGAGACCTAAGGCAGCACAATGCTACCCAAGCCACAAGTCATTGTTAGGCTTCAGAGTGAACGCTCCTTCACAAAAGCGAAAGCAGCTCGTCCCTGCTAGCTTGTGCCACCCGTTAGCTGTGACAGCATCGTCCGTTCTCAGACAGCTTTCGCCCGCCTCCCCAAACCTCAGCTCCCTGGCTCACGGGCTTACGTTTTCCCTTATCCCATCCTCTCATGATGGCAGAGAGAAGCCAGGAAAAGCAGGCTCTGAAACCCATATGTAGGAAAGAGGAAAAACGGCCAAACTGTCTCGTAGGAGAGGAAACCAGCTGGTTTCACCTTGCACCAGGACTGTGCACCCGGCTGCGCATGGTTCTCAGCGCTTTTGGTGGGGGGACGAAGGGACAGTCCCAGGTCTGTCCCCGCCTCGGGGCGGATGCTGAGGAAGCAGCCGCAGCCGCTGAGCAGCTCTGCAGGCTCCCAGCCTTGGAGACAGCCTCCTGAGAGTTTAATTTTTGGGAAGCTTTAACATCCCCAGCTTACCAAGCGCTGAAAGAAAGGTCAGCTAATCCTCCACAACGTCTGAATGAATTCAGGCCCAGAAGTGAGATTACTAAACAGGGGAGCGGGAGGCCGAGCGAGCTGCATGGATACAGGGACCCTTCCCATAGTCAGGCCTGGCTTTCTAAAGAAATGGACCTTTTATGTCAGTTCTCATCCCCTGGGAGGAAGGGAAGGGGGTGGGCAGACGTGGCCGAAGCACCCAACTCCCCTCCCCCAGCAACTGCAAACGCCGGCAGGGCTTGGTGGAGGGGACCCCCAAAAGAGAGCTGAGCAAGGGTCCCCATCCCTGGGGCAGCCGGGGTGTCCTACGGAGACTGAGCAGCACCCACAGCCTGAGCATCCCCACTGGAGACCCTGCTTTGGGTCTCAGCTCAAGCATTTGGGAAGAAAACCCCAAAAAGCAAGGTCCTCGTCCCTCCTGGCTGCTTTGGTGGCTTTTGCCCCCTGTCCCTGAAGGCACCGAGGTCCCAGCGCTCCCTTTGCCCGGGCACCAGGCACCCAGACACTCCCATGCACAGGGTGACGCTAACTGAACCCAAGAATTTGAGGCAACGTGGCCATTTCTGCGTCCTCACCACTTGCCACCATGCTTCAGGTCCCCTTTGAGGGACACCCAGAGAGGCCACCCAGGGGACTGAGCCTGGCTGAGCAGGACAAGGTGAGTGCCCAGCCACCCCTGGGTGCAGCACCCCTTCCTGGGGAAGGGAGTGGGCACTGTGCCCACCGGCAGCCAGTCCTGGGGCCGTGCTGGGGGCTGCGGGGCAGCGCAGGCAGCCCCTTTCTGGGCTGCACCCACAGTCCTTTGTGAACCCCCTGGGGCGATGACATGACAGGACCACTAAGGGCTCGCTTTTCTTCTGCAAATCAACTGTCCTTCTCAATGCTGGAAGAGCGGAGCCCGTTGAATGCAGGCAAGAAGCAGACCCCCGGGGTGTGGATGCACTGCGGATGAGCCATGGTAACCTGGCTACAAGTGTGACAACGCAGACACCCAGACCCCAAGCCTCCCTGCCAGGCTCCCGAGTCTCCCCAGATTGGGTATTCAGGCCACAGGGTTTTCTCTATTGACCTCGAAACACTGTTCTGCATGGGAGAATTTTCTTTCTTTCTCTCTTGGTAACTGCAGAATCAAGTGTTTGCAGTTGGAAACTTTCGCTACCACAACGGCAAGCTGGTAATTCAGCCGGGAAACGCTTGCCCAGTGGTGGGCCTTCATTCTCAAGGTCCAGGGGCCAGCTAGGAGAAAATGGAGAGGATGCTATTTTCAGGCCCTCTGTGATGACTTCAGCAAGGTGGGATGCTCCATCACCACCAGCAGAGCACCCAGTACCATCGCATCAGGCAGAGCTGCCAGGTGCTGCCCCAGTCCTCTGTCTTCCCTGCAAAGCACTGGGTGTCCTTCCCCAGCTCGCTGGGCATGTCTGATGGAAAAAGCCCATCCAGCCATCGGGGCTTCAAGTGAGCAGCCCCCAGGTCAGACCTTCTCCATAGCTTGTTTTTTCTTGCAGGTGTCCTGTAAGAGGCTGCAGCAGTGGCTGAAATGCTGTCTGGCCATGAGAGCCCATCAGTGCCGGGTGAAGTGCATGGGTGCCATGGGTTCGCAGGTCCCACGGAAAGCTCAGCACTTCCCAGCTAATCCCGGAAAAATGGCACTGGGAGACTGACAGCTTAGCCCCACTCAGCACCCTCTGGGACTGCATGGTGCTCCCTTGGTCCTGGCAGATCCTTCCTGCAGGGAAGAAACTCCTCCTGGTGCTGGGGAAGAAGAATCTGTGTGATAAGATGTTTTAGTAACAGCTACGGGCACAGCCAGACAGATCTGTTCTAGATGCATCTGTGATGCTGTGAAATGCAATGTTTAATTACATGGCGGCCTGGATTCTGAGACTCTTGGACAATAAATACTCAAATTACAGCTAGGAAATACTTAAACTCAGCCTCAAAAGGTGACTTTGACTGGCAGGATCATGGCAGGGGTGTGAAAGTGCCCTGCGGGGCTGTGGGATGTACTGGAGCCGCCAGCCAGGACCAGCTTGCCCTGGGGTGTGATACCTGCCACAGGCAGCAGAGACAGCCTGGTGCCACCAGAAGCATCTTTGAGAACAACCTGCTGGGATTAGCACCTGCAGGCAGAAGGCGGCAGGGGCTCACGCGGAGGGAGAAAGATGTGGGGTAATCAAGAGCAGCAGCGTTAAAACCACACCCATGCGTCTTTTGGGGAGATATTTTTCACTCAGTTTGTGGGGAAGCTTCCAACTGCAGCCCTGATTAAAAACCAAATTGATGCTAGGGTATCTGAGCATGACATCTGGTGTGACATCATGCCGCACATACAGTACCTGCCTTGGGGAAACTGAGGCACGGGTGGGAGAACTGACCAATTAGCAATGCAGTGGCAACCAGAGAGGCTCCCTGGTCCTATTTCTCTCTTCTTTTCCCCAGTCCTGCGCTGGTGTTACTCCAATTCTTGATGTCTTGGAAGAGACGAGAGAGGAGACTCATCCTCACTGTGCTGGGGAGCATTAACGTGAAGCTTGAGGTGCACGGCATTTTGGGGGGTTAACGTTTAGCTCAGCCTGATCAGATGGGACTGGTTTCAGGTGTATCTGAAAATTTCCATCCGCCTCTTGCTGTGCATAAATAGCTATAAACGTTAACCGCAGCCATCTATGGGAGATGCACAGTGAGTCCCCTACCCCGAGAGGAGGGCGAGAGGAGGTGAGGGGATTGCCAGGGGAAGAGGAGAAGATGACAGGTCTGTCTTTGGCATGATCGGAAGGTCCAGCCCCAGTCCATGCCCAGGGTGAGGGTCCCCTCCTGTCCGAGGCCGGTTCCTGCTGTGAGCTCATCTCAGCCTCCCCGTCAGTCCCCTACGCAGCTACCTCCTCCTCCGCAGACGTTGCCCCCAGCTATTCAGCTGCTCTCTGGATCATTAAACATATTGAGCAACACCAGTCCTGTGACTGGTTAATTAGTAAAGAGTTGACTAATTAGTTAATCATGTTTACCAAGTGCTTTGAAAGTGCTCAATGTTATTATTTTTAATTATGACTGTGCCCCAGGCGCTGTTCACCTCCCCGCATGCCAAGCCTCGCAGGGTTCAAACTCTTTGCTACCCAAGGCTGGTTTTAAGATGGGAATTTGCCTCTCATCCTCTGGTTACCAGGTTTCCTTAACAGCCTCTTGTGTGGGATTTTAGAAAAGCCCCTCACAAAGTCTTCATATACCCTGGCACACTTAACTCGCTTTTTCAAACTGTCTTATCCGTTAAGGAGGCAGGATTGGCTCTTTCAAAGCTGTATGCAGAGGTGCCTTTGTGCACACCTCATCCCGCATCCCTCTCCTGACCTTAATAAAAGATCAGCCGATATCCAGACTCGCTCTCCCATCCCAGCCTGGGAGACTTCAATCTGCAGTGCTATGGACACCTCTGTGTTGGGAGCCTCCCATCCTATGTGAGAGAAGCCCAAATTTCCCACCAGAAGGAAAGCAAGGTTATTCCCACGTCTGACTTCAGGCTAGTCAGAAGGAGAGGAAAATTTTGGTGGAGGGCAGGAAGAGAAAGTGTACTGCAAAGATTTCGTCTACTGAGAAGAATGTGAATGGGTTTTGCTAGTCAGGGGAGAGTCTTGGCGTCTCTGAAGAATCAACAAGTCTTGGGACTTTCTTCATTCGTAAAAATGTCATCAGCTTGTTAAGCAATGTCATAAAGAGCCCCAGTCACCTCTTATCACTGTGCAATCTGAAGAGGAGTCTTCTAGCACCAGCTGCAGAAATAAGACCCACCTCCACATAGCACTGAGATAGAAGAAAATCTGCCGCTTGAGCAGACAATAAGCTATAAAAGTCACACAGGGCTGCCACGGGAGCAGGGTTTGGGAATAATCCCGTCCCCATGAGTTGATCAGGGGGACACATGGCCAGCCAGAGTACATTGTATGGACACTATTCCAGGACATGGCTGCTTAGTACTGCTGCCTCCACCCAGGAACCTGCAGTCCCCATGTCGCAGTTGGGAGCTCTTAGCTGATGCTCTTCTAGAAAGCTCATAGTGGTGTGTTGTCAGGGCTTACCATCGCCACGTAACACTCGCTTAATTGACTGCTGCCATCCTTGACCTGTGCTTATGGTGATGTGGTTGCAGAATCACGAACATGCTGGTTGGAAAGTGAGAAGATATTTCCCCTTGCACTGTGAATTTCCTTCTTGGAAATCCTCCTAATGAAGGCCAGAGCAGCCAGGCACCTGAAATCGGCATCAGTTAAGATGCCAGCAATAAGTGGGGATGAATCCCAGCCTCAGGCTCTGTAACTGGCACTTAGACTGGCCACACTGGTCAGAAGAAAGGACCTGTTGGTGCGGGATCCTGTTTCTAACCTGAGCAGCACCAGACTCCCTGGGAGGTGTTTGAGTATGGGGCAACCATGCGGAAACAGTTGGCTGATGTATTCTCTGTAATTTAGGGGTTTCTGAAACAAAGATGGCATCCTTGTAATTAGTTTTAGTAGCGTATTAGTAGTAATAGTGGTTTAAAGGTTTTTGTTTCTATGGATCACACATCTGGGACATTTTCAAGTTCCTTGTATGAATTAACTGGTATTGGATAGGGGCTTACAAGTGGTTGCAACCATTTGGAGACCAAAAACTTGATCCTCAGTTATACAGCATTTTGTCTACCCTTTCACAGAGGTCGGAAGGCTATAAGGTCCCCAAGAACCCATTTATGCTATGGTCCCAGAACGTTATCTCCCTTAAGAGCGACCAGTGAGCACCAGGAAACCTTCCCCATCCTCCTCACCACCTCAGTGCTCGGATAGGGAAAACTTGTTTCCTTTGGAGTCCTCCTGGGGCAAGGGAAGACCTCCAGCCCCACTCCTCAGCCTGGATGGTTGATGGGGTGGCTGGAGTGCCACAGCCAGCCTTCTCCCCTGGGTGTCAGAGCAATCCCTCTGGCCCAGCCCGGCCGTTGCCTCAACATTTCCATCCAGGAGGAGAGCCTGCTAAATCTCTTTCTCTTCTAAAAGAGAGAGAAGCCAAGGAAGTCTGGAAGGGAGGGGAGACAAACACATCTGCACCTGGGAAATGTCATGTTTGGTTTTTCAACCCAAAATGGGCAGTGACAGCAGCTCCGTGGGGGCGTAAGTGGGGGGAGCACTGCAGATTTATAGCTGTGGGTCACGCTTGAGCTGAGCCAAGTATTCTGCCTAGCATCAGTTTTATGAACAAGATGAAGTGCAGAACCTCAAGTGCAGGCGCTCTATTAGAGGAGAAACACTGGGAGAGCAGGAATGGGGAGTGCACTGTGAGAGGCCATCCTGCCCCTCTCCCTGCTCTGTTCTGGGTCTCTGCTTTCAAGGCTGGATTTGGGCAGGTTGGGAACTGCAAGGATGAAGCATGACCAGGCCTCAGCAGGTCCCGGGTTTGGTGCCACAACCCCGTAGAAGTCATGCGCCATAAGCCATGAGCAAAGCAGCTGGAGGCTGAAGCAAACAGGAGTCAAGAACTGCCCTCCCTCAAAACAAAATAAAGCCCACAGCAATTCCCAAGCCTGCAGGAGGGAGTAATGCTAGACAGAGAACTGAAACCTCTTAGACAACTCCAAATTCAACACCCTGTTGGGCATCAAAATTACCAGTCCAAGGAGATGCTGTAGAGATTATCACAACACTGCAGAACATAATGATGTCAAATGATGTCAGGGTTTCCCTTTCTGGCCAGATACCCAGACTGAATGTCTTGTAAATTCAGAACCTCATATAAAAGATTAAGCAAAATTACCAAAGGCTCCCAGTTCTCACTGAGATAAATGTGGTGCAGACCTTGTTCATAGATGTGGGCGAGATTGTCACTTCATCACAGTCTGGTACTGAAAGCTGTGTTTCAGCTGGGCTTTGACACATAATTGATGAATGATGCAATGTTGTATTGTGACTGTAATGCCCCAAATTGTGTTCTTTGGCAATGTCTTTTGATGTACCTCTTCAAAGAATTGCAGCAAATCCAGCTCTTTCCCATACGAAGTGGTGACCAGGAAAGTCTTTGCAAATACAATGAAAGTACCTCTACTGTTGAGGCTGATTTTCCTTCATCCTAAGTCTTTAAACTGAGGCAGGTGATTTTTTTGACTGATACTTTTGCTGTGGTTCCATTAGACCTTGTGGGGTTGATGTACATGGGGGGGGGGGGGGGGGGGC
>VFFE01005569.1:0-41244 GCA_008921705.1 Burhinus oedicnemus
TAGCGCCCGGTGTGGGCTGCTTGGCGAGGGTCGGTACCGGCGGCGGGGGTCAGGGCCTCAGGGGAGAGGGGGACCGCGTCCAGGGTTGGTGTCTGGGGGTGCTGGGGGGGAAGGGAGGAGGGCTGCCTCCAGGCTGGGAATCAGCAGCTGGGGGTGGTGGGAAAGGAACTGCACGGTCCCGGGGGTCGTGTGCGGGAAAGGGGTTGTGCAGGAGTGGGCTCAGAGGGGTGCGTCGCAGGGACTAGGGCTTGGTAGCGTTCGGGAGTTTGGGAAGAGCGAAGGCAGGCGGGAGAGTTGGGCTATAGGTTGTTTATAGAGGGAGCGGTGCGTTGGGAAGGGGTCCGTGGAGAAACAAGGGTGCTGCAAGCTGGTGCGTGGGTTTGAACTGTAGGGAGGACGCGCAGGGAAGTATCTGAAGGTGGGAGGAGAGGCGAAGGGGTGGAAGAGATGAGTCCCGTGATGGGGCTGGAAGGAGCCCTGCACTGATGGACAGGCTGGACCGCGGGGCAAGGGAGAGGCTGTGGCAGTAAGGAAAGGGTACTTCAGGACTTCATCGCTGAGGTACCTGCTCTTTTCTGTGGTTGTTAGTAGGGAGAAAGGGTGCCTTAATTCTTAGATGCTATGTGACATCTGGCCGGTCTGCTTGCCCTGTTAATACCAAGTCTCGATCCCCTCCTTGACCTGTTACCGCGTGGCAGTGCTGTGCCTGTGGGAAGGAGACCCACAAGCACCGCGTCTGAAGTCTAAACTATTTCCAATACCTGCAACTCACAGTCGTTCAGAGCATTGTATCCATTTCTGCCGTCTTGTCTTTTTCTTTTAAAGAAAATACAGTTCTCCTGTTTACTTAATTGTGTGTTAAACACAGATACTGCTGTATGCTTGATGGGAAGCCAAACGTGAAAGACAAATTGCTGAACAAGTTTCAGAATACAACGAGAGGAAATAAAATCCTTAATAACTGCACGTGGCAAGAAGCTCTGGCAAAAGGAAGGTTTTAATGAATGACTCAAGTGCAGAAACGTTACTGAGCTGTTTCCAGTCTCTTTCTGAATTGGCTGAGAGAGATGAGGTGATAAGCCACAGCCAGAGTTTAAAGGAAGAAGAGCATGACTAAATGCCTACTATATTTGAGAACCTGTTCTAAAAATGAAAAGCCCAAAGCTTTTTTGTTGCTATAGCTGAGCATTCACTTAGAGCAAGAAACTGGCTGATAACTTGACATCCTGTTTTCTTTGAGAAAAATCTAATCGCTTTTTTTTTGTGATAGCCTTCTTTTGTGTATAAGGTCATCAAAATCCTACCTGGTTTATTACAATTCTACTGTATTCAGTTTTTAATAAGACCTTCATTTATTTTGCCCCGAAAATATAAAAAAATGGATTTTCTGTTTGACTACTAGAGCTAAGTAAAATACACTAAAGATGTTCAATTTAGTAATTTAAGACCAAGATTAAATGTAGCTGTTCTCTAATTGATTAATGCATAGGAATAGATTTGCTGTCATCAAATAGAAATAGAACGGCTGTCTGGCCATAGTGTTTGCCTGCACGTCTTTATTTTTTTCATCTGTGAGAACTCAACTCACCTCAGCTAACTGTTCTTAAGCAATAAAATATCCATGTAATAGAACAAGTCAGCACAATCTGAAAAAAAACCCAACCCAACAAAACCCAAAAAACAAACCCTAGATGTTTTTGCTGTACACAAATGAATGTAATCATCTTGGGTTTGAGGATTTTTTTAATTTCCTAGAAGCAAATATGAGGGACAGTGAATTACCATGCTCTTTACAGACAAACATGCATATTTTGAAATTGGAATAGCTGTTTAAGAGTTCCAGTTTGACAAACAGCCCCATTTGCAATGTCCTGAATGGCATTTGAGGGTGGAGGGTAGGAGGGTATTAGGGTTGTGGTTTTGTTTGATTTTTTTTTAACTGACACTGGAATAATGATAAATAATGTATCAAAGCAATGATAAATTCTGCTTTGTGTTTCTAACAAAAACAACTCATTTGAATAAAAACAATTTTTTTTTGCACAGTGAAAGGGTGTAGATGAGTTAAATAAGTGTTCCTTCTCTATCCTGTTTACATCTTCCCTAGCAATTTTAGCCCTTTTGTTCTGTTTGTAGGTAAATCAGATACCTTCACTTCTGTAAAGTAGAACAGATCTGTGTTCAGACCACCTGATCTTACAATATGTGCTGTTTTCATGATGAGATATAAACAACGGTTTTAAGGCCCAGGACTGGCCTTCTGTCAATGTATGTGGAAGTTTGCAGTAGATATTTTGCATAGTTTCAAGGGGGAACATTATAACTGCACTTCAATAACAAGCTCAAGTCTGTGAGAGAAAAAGGATAGGAAATGGTAAGAAAACATCTTCATTTAACCATAGAGGCTGTTTGTAGATGGTTGGGGTGGGGGAAGTATGTCCAGATGTGTTTTTTCATATTGACAAAGTGCAAATACAATCAGACTATATAGTGTTAGCTTAGTCTCTGCCAGCTGCTGTGATTACAGAAACCTTTGTATGCTCCATACTGTACTGGCCCCATGCTTTAGTCATTCTGCTGTCCATCTGTAAGGACCCAGGAGGTATTTTATTCTCCTCCATCGCTTGGTTCATAATATGTTCTGGAGCAGTAGCTAGAGGCAAGGTGAAGTACGTAAGTGTCTTCACCGTTTTACTGGTGTTCATTTTTCAGGTGCCTGGTTGATGGATCCAGGGATTTAAGTAACTGCCTAGTTTGGAGTGATTACTTTCTGTATCTTTTTTTGTTCTGGTCCAGGCTTGTGGAGACTACTGCAATTCTGGTTTTGTGTTGGTGGTGTTTTGGTTTGTTTTTTGTTTTTTTTCTTTCTCTAGTATGCGTGTGATGTAATTCACTCCCTAGTATAGTCCGTGATTTACTTTCAACAAATGTCTTGACGTTTCAGGAATTTGCAGCCTTGATGCTGTTTGTCTTTATCCTTCTCACTTCCTCAGCATTATAGTTGTGACTTTTGATCTTTTTACCTTTGAACTTAAGTTGGGTGATATTTTGTGTTTTGTGTGGGTTGATATGTATAATTGGGGTCTAGTTTGGTAGTGTTCTTAGAAAACTTGTATGTTGTTGGAAGCTGGCTTCTTTGGTCAAGGTAGTCCTTAAGCTTTACCCCAGTCAGGAGGTGATGTTGATATAGCCAGTGATAAGGTGTCATTTTGCAGAAAATAAGTTTTATCAGGCTTAACCAAAATAGAAGCTAACGCGCAAATTCCTTTTCCTTGCAACTTTTTGATTAGGTGTCCAAAAAATGCATCCAGAATATTGCTATTTCAGTTTAATGTAATGGAATTGCAGATACGGTCCTAACCTCTTCAGCCAGCAAAGGCTTGCAAAGACATGGCTAAAAGGACGACTCTTTATTCTTGAATTGTGGCCATGTTCTACTGGTGTTTGTAAGAATTTGCTGTAAGAATTGGGCATAATATGCTACAGTAAACTTGTGATGACACTGTGGAATGACAAAAAACAAATTGCCTACCAGTTTTTAAGCTCTGAAATAGTTTCGTGAAGTAGTTGCCTAAATTGCTTTTATCAGAGTGTTTTAACCTAGTGCTTGATTAGACTACCTGAAAGATGGGAAGATCTCTTGGCACCACTTCATGCTCTCAGTATGCAAAGCTGCAAGCAGTGGAATCTCACAGAGAAAGGGAGGAAACTTGAAAAAAAGGATGATCTGATAGTGAGAAAGTATAGCACTAGAATGGGTCTAGGGCACATGTAGACAAATTGCGCATCTTCCACCAATTAGAGTTCAGGGGACAGGATTTTAACTCACTGGAGTCAGTCAGAGATGGGGAGAACAGGTAATAAGATTTTGATTTATAGAAAAATAAAGTAATGAAGGATTATATTACAAAAGTGAGGATTTTTAGCAGTTATTTTCTGTCATGCAAGATTATTATTGAAGAGCAAGATGAAGATGGAACCAGAAACACGACTATTTAGATCAAAATGAGTCAGTCATTAAAAAAGCAGGGAGAAATTAATGCTTTTCTTGCACTTAGTTCCAGTTCTAAAGGTAGCCATATGGAAGATTTAGGTATAGCCAAGCCGGTCCTGTTCCTATGTCTCATTGAAGTGTTTGCTCAGTAGGTGGAGTTTGTGAAACAAAGTCCACTGTAGAGCTGGTGGCTAAGGGGACTAATGAAGAGTACCACTGCACCTAAGAGAAGTTAGGATTTTTATGGTATGCAGAAGCAGTTGGATAAACCAGTTTCTCAAAGTGTGTGCTACTGGTACAAAAGTTTCCTCTGAAGGCATGACTATTTATTCTGCTCCCTCCCCTCCTCCCTTCATAATCATCTAAACTTAAAATGTAAGTGCGGTTACACCACGATCTGAGTGACCGGAGATCATGATGCAGGTACAGATTCCAAAACTGCAGTCTTGGCTGATGGTGGTGAGGGTTAAATAATGAGATAACTCTTGGGGAAGGTTGAGGTTTGTATCTGGTGGGGGAAGATAATAAGGAAAGGTAAGATACAAAGGCATAAAACATTTGTTACTTGAGGGAGTGGTCAGACAGGAAGAATTAGATAAAAGGAGAACAATGGGAGTAGATGGGAAGGAAACACTTCACAGTGCGATTTTATGATTTTTCTTCTTTACAGTTAATGCCAAAACTCCCTCCATTCTAGCTACATTTCTACCCTTTTTATAACCTAGTTGTTAGCTGGATCGACATAAAATTTAAACAGACCCACTTGGAATAATATTTTTATGCAGTGCTAGAGCGCTTCAGATAAATTGTTTTACCATAAAGCAAACAGATTCTGTTAAATGTGTGTCCAAGGCCTTCAGTGTGCGAGCACTTGTTTACAGTGCTTGAGAAGAGTGTCCTGCAGTCTGGTTTATTATTAACCTGGTCTTGGTTTCTGTACAGTTTGAATAATTGTATGTACTCAGCTTATAAAAACTCATGCATTCTACTATTCAAATATTTGCACAATTGGTATTTTTCTAAGTTTTTTAAACTAAGGTTTTGGAGGAAAGTGATGTTTGACCACCTTAAGAACTGTAGGAGCTGCTCCGTTATTTTGGTAAAGGTTAAAGATGTATTTAATTTCCTATTTATTAACAATATAATACTATAGTATGGTGTAAGGTCCTATAAAATGTGTGGGTTACTTTTACACGTAAAACTGCAATGTTTTACGTGGCCTTTGTTATAGGTGCTGTAATAAGCCGCTATCCCTGAACACGTTTTTAAGATCATGATTTTAGTTTTTTCCTCTTTAAAGAAAGACAATAGTGCCCATCATTTCCTCTCTAAACTTCAGCTCACTGCACTGGTAACTTTGGACAAGTGAATATATTTGGCTTCAAGTCTACACAATAATGTAGTGTCCCTTATTGTTTACAGTAATGATTCATATACCTGTCTGTGTGTGCATGATCTCCCCCCTGCCTTTTCACCTCACCCAAAAATAGTTAATCTACCCATCGGGTTTATTTGCAGAGTTCCTTACTCTCATTGAAACCAATGTCTATAAAGGTCCTTCTGGGTCACTAGATCCAACCCCCCTTAGTGCAAGCAGTCTGTAAAGTGGTCAAGCTCTACTCCTACAGCCTTTGAAGACCGGTGAGCCTGCTGCAAGCCAAAACTGGCAACAGATCCCAGCTTTTTCAGGTCAGAGTGAAACAGTCTTCAAGGAAAAAAAAGACCTTGTCAGTGTTTTGTCTCTGTGCTGTTTAGTTTTTTGGTTTGGTGGGTTTTTTTCTGTTTGTTTGGTTGGTTTTTTATTTTAATGCTTGAATTCTAGCCCAATCAGAAATGCTTATTCTAATGGTACTGCTGTGTAAGAAACAATATTTACTAAAATTGATGAGCTTCAGGTGCTGTAGAAATCAACGGCTAGCCTGCCATTGCCATGTATCCTCAGACAGATAGGCTGCTTAAAGCCTAAGCTGCATAAGGCAGTTTGCTTGCTTTGTTGTTTGCAGATGTTGGAGGTTGTTTCTAGTATGCTGTGTATGCCTTAGGAGAGACCTGTTTTATTCTAAGACTTGTCAAATCTCCAGGATTTCAGTGTTTCATCCAGAGGTGTTGGAAACTGAGTTGCAACTTAGTATGTCTTACGTGGTGATTTGCTGGGTTAATAGTTTCAGTCTAGGCTGTTTTGAAAGGATATATTAAAGATCAGCGTGGAAGGGACTGGAAAAAATATGATCTATACTGTTCGTATAAATATCTTAGAAGAGGATGATCTCATTCAGTGTTGTGGTAGCACCTGCACGTGGGAGCAGAAAGTCAACTATCTTCCCTTGAAACTGAACTCTGAATGTCTTGCAGCATGTAGATTAATCTGTGACATCCAGACGCAGACTTCAACTTTTCTGCTCTCCCTTGTTGGTCTAGGTAGGGCTACCAAGTTAAATTGCTGTTTTGCAGAATATATAGAATTAACTTTAAAGTTGGAGTTGCGCTGTGTTAAATACAGAATACAGCTAATAGATAAACTCCACACTGCTGTAGTTTTGACTGAATGCTTCCAACTTGCAGATCTCTAGTAATTATCAGCACTTTGGATGGACGAATTGCTGCACTGGATCCAGAAAACAGTGGGAGAAAACAGTGGGATCTGGATGTGGGATCAGGTTCTCTTGTGTCATCCAGCCTCAGTAAACCAGAGGTAAGGCTTAATCTCTTTTCTGACTAAATCTTTAAAAACAGACTTTTCTATAATAAAATGAATGCAACTTCCTCTGTAATTGATAGATGTTAAATAATGCAGCAAACTTAGTATGGATAAAGTTTGATAGCTATTCTCAAACTTTTTTTTGGAGTGCTTACATCATGTTGCCATTTCAAACTAGAGTGTGTCAGCATTTTAGTCTTTCAATTGACGTATGTGGTAACTATCAAACCAGATGATGTAACTGAGTTTGGGAATTGTATGCAATTGCTGATTGAAAACAAGTTATTTGTAGTTTGAAACAAATTAAAGGATAATCTGCTTTGTATTACTACAGTATGTTTTGGCAAGTACTGGCTTTTTTTTTTACCCTGAAGAAAAGCCAAAGTCCTTGTGACTTAATAAATGAACAAAGCATTGTTGTTTATTTTTTTTATATATACGAGATAAGCAGGCTGCCTATGAAATAGAATGTGTTAGCAATTAAATAGAGTGCTGAAGGTCACCCTCAACTACTGAGTGGTAAAGGGTTACATCACTTTTTGTTGAGGAACTGTAAGAAGGAAATCTAAAGACTTAAATTTCTTGTTTGGTGCTATTTCCATCATCGGTTTGAATAAACTTAGGCTAGAAATTAGAAGGAAGTTTTTTGTGAGTTTTTTCTTTCTGCACTGAAGAAGTAAGATCCATGAGTCATTCTCTCCTAGGATTAGGAGGAATAAATATACCAACTAAGAGGTAGTTTGTGGTGATGACAAAGTGCACAGTCCTTCACTGTTGTGGAGGGTTGGATTTGATGACCAGTCCTATATCATGCTTTTGCATGAGCATCAGAGAATGAAAGTTAAATTCAGTGGTATTCAAACTGTGTGAACTTCTTGCTTCGTTGCTGTCTAGTTTACATGACCTCTGTTTTGGTATAAAGAAGTCTAAGGAAAGATTTGGTCTGTTGCTGTGGTAGTGTAAGTATGAGAGTTAGTAATGAGTATCTCGGATCGCAAAAGTTATGTGAATGGTAACTCATGTTCCTTTTTTCTGAGAGAGAATTTTATTTACAGATGCAACTTTTTGAGTCTTGTTCAGATGTAGTTTTGTATTTAAGAAAAAACACTGGGAAAGAAGAACTTCCTTAAAAATATGTTCTAGGGCAGAATTTAAAAGAATAGGAAAACTGTAAAAAGAACTGTAAAGAGCTCTGTAAAGAGGAAGGTGCCAGTTGTAAACTGGTCTTCCACAAATGTTTTCAGTACTAGGTACTTAAAATATTGTTCTGTTACCTGTTGTTGCAAATAGTTTCTAATGACCACTGTGAAAATAAAACAACTGGTTGTAAAACACACATTTGAAACGTGCAAATATAAACTTAATTTTTTCAGTACAAATTAAGACATGAGCCCAGGTTTTTAAAGATTTCAAGAATGCAAGCGTTTAGTACTATACAAGTATTTTTGCAAATCTAGATTTTGTCACTCAACTGATCTGTCCAGAGTTTTGATCTTTTCCATTGTGGCATGACGATAGAAACTAAAGATTGATGCTTAGACACAAAAAAATTGTAGTTTGTCCGTGCAATATTTATTTCCCTTTTGTGGCTACAAGTTAATAAGTTGAGAGAAGCATAAAAATACACTTTTAAAGAGAGTTTGTTATGCGCATAGGAAGTTTTCAGATGGGCTTTCAAATTGTTGCATTTCTACAACTGTGGCCAAAGACACTGATGGATTTTGGCAGTTAAGATGCAAAGCCTACAAGAGAACTAATTTTGGAAGTAAAACTTCATTCTGGCCTTTTAGAAGCCATTAAGTGTTATGAATATAGGCCGTTTTAGATTTACTGTCGTGTAAACAAATGCTGTTAAGATAAGATGGAATTTAACAAGAAACAAAAGTGATGAATACTCCAAATAAGCTATTTAAATGTTTCATCTGCTGTCAGTATTAGCTGATAGACTTCATGCAGTGAATCTAGACGCTACTTGAGTGAGTAATTTGCCTCGTTAAAGTTGTTGGGACAATTCTGGTTTGGGTCAAAATAGTAAATTCACTAAAGTGTCAGAGTCTGTCATCTCACCACTCTACAGTATTTCCTCTCTGATTTGGGCATGTGGCACATTAGGTTTTACTCTCAAACTAACTATTGAGGCTTTTTCTTCCTCTTCCAACATTTTTGAGGTAAAAAAGGTGTCTGTGCTTGCAACCACGATATTATCTTCATCATAACCCAGTATCATTAGGTAAGCCATTAACCTGCATCTTCTTGCAAGAAATGGCAGATGAGAAACTTTTTGCTTTACACTTGTGGTGCTAAAGATTTGTGTTCTTTCAGAGTGAGGAAAGTGTGTGCTTAGGTGTCTTAATTGTTTTGATAAGTTGTTTGGTTTTTTTTAACTATCTTGGGTGAGAGTGCAATGAGCTGTAGTTCCAGGTCCTGGTGTGAAAGCATCAATATAATTTCCAAGTGGCTTTTAAGAAAAGACATTAGATCTTCAAACTTAGTGTTTAATAGAACAATAGTTACTTCCTTCGCCTAACTGTAAAATGTCAACTTGGCTGTCTGGAGCTCATGTGTTAATTAGGAAAGTGAGGTAGTAAAATTTCAAATGTTCCAGCAGCTCTGTCAAACACTTCAGATCTTGAAACTACTGCTTACGACACTGACAAGTGAGATGTTCATCATTTGTCATGTGAACAGATCAATTAGAAAGGAAAGGATTCTGAACTACTAATTGTGTGTCTGGGTAACTAAAACAGTAAAACTCGTTCCTTGGCTCTAAGCTCCAACATAAACAATCATGGTCAGGGTGCCAGTGCTGAAAAGGTATGACTCTGCATTTCAGTCTTGTGTGTAAGAATGTAAAAACTTTGTTGCCCTATCCGTTGTGTTAAAATGAAGAGCCCTTCTCTATAAAAGCCATATGTTTACAACTCCAAGATTTCTTGTTACTTGCACATAAAGATAGCTTGTTGAAGTTGAGGGTGAAGTCATTGAATCTCAACTTTTCTAAAAAGGAGCTTACTTTTAATGAAAATACTTTAATTTACTCTTTAAAGTTTACCTTTGTAATGAATACATCATCTGTACTTAGACAGAAGAGAATACTTTTGAGAGAATCAGCCTGTTAAAATAATAATGCTTGATCATAGTGAAAATAGAGAACTGCCTCTCAAGCAGTGGAAATGGTTCATAGCACATCATTACGAGACTGTTGTCATTTACTAATGAAGGTGATGTGTTCTCTTACCTGCATAGCTTTATACTAAATTACTTAATGGGCTTCCATCTCTTTATTTTATGAGGGTCTATTATATGAGAGAAATGAAAGTGTGAACTTACCTATATACTAAAATGATTGGCCAGTAGTGGCTAGCATGACTGATGGGATGGGGGAGGCTGGAGAAGAGAGGGAGACAAGAAAAAAAAAAGCCTACTGTGGGCTGGATAAATGCTAGAGATACTCCTGTGAAAAAGCTGGTAGCTGATGTTTGATGTGAAAAGGGGAAAATAAGTGGAATACTTGATGGTGATGATGTGAGAGTAACAGCTTAAAAGTGCATTCACAACTGTGACATGATTTTTCTTCAGAACACTGCAGGGAGTTCAGCCTGACAGGGCAGCTCCAGTCATAATAGTTTCGGTGCTCTGGACAGAGGCTGCACTAGGATGTACTTGATAAAAGTAACTGCATTGGCTCATGATTTGGCTCTTACAGACTAATCCTGAAGTAAGCATCTTATTTCCTTATTTGAGATACGGGATCATGAGACAAAATGACTTGCAGTCCAGAAGGCCGGCACTTAGAGCAGTCATAGTAAACATACCACCGTATCCTGGAAAAATGAAATAACTGGGTTGTGTCATGTCATAATCTGTCAACATCCTTACCCCTCTGAAGGCTCTCAGTATCTTTGAGTTGCATTGTATGCCATTTTTTATTGTGACAAAATAAACTTTTCTACTAACTTAGACATTTCTGTGATCTTTTTTGGACATAAGTGGCACGTTTTTGTGGAATAGCCTAATATATTTTTCCCCAGAGAAACATGGAGATGCAAAGAAGTTTTATATTGAAGTCAGCTGAAAACTAATTGCTTTGTAGGCAAAGTGAACCAGTAGATATCTTCAGCAGATTGTTCCTTTTTTGCCCTTTGGAGAGGTTAAGCTGGTGCTTAGAGCAGTGAGTTGGGAAAGGATTTTGAATCTTCAGAGCTCTGCTAGTGACATGATTTAATGTATGGTATGAATGTATCTCTCTTTTTTTTTTCCCCCCCCTTCCCTTTATCAGCATCATAAACACTTTCAAATTTTCAGTGCTTTGATTCCCAGAAAGAAATACTGAGTTCTGCTGTGAAGTGTCCAAGCACCTGGGAATCACTTTAAGTTACAGACTGCCTGCCTGCACATTAGATAAGACAACCTCTATACCCAGTCAAGCCAGAGAAGAGCCAAAAGCTGTCCTGGGTCACTTTGGGAATGCGGGAAGAAATTCAGCAACTCTCATCTCTCATCCTTTGGCCTCTTACACTTTGATGCAGAAGAAATTGCAAAACTCACACCGAAGTGGATTAGGGCAAGACAAGAGGTCAAAACACCCTCTAATGGGCTTGACTTGGGATTTCTGGATTCTCTTCTATATGCCCTCCCAGAGGTTAGGGGAGGGCAAATAATTTAACTATCTTGTTGAAGGAGAAATCTTGTGACATAAGTTTTGGTGAAGTCACATCCACCACGTAGGGCATCCCTGCAGCAGCAGTTTATTAGCCTGAATAAAAATAAGGTTTTTGTTTGGTCCATGGCTTTCTACTTTAGTTATCTGTCAATTAAGTCACTGCCTGCAAATATCATCCAACTAAAAGCTGAGATATGTTTGTTTTGGGAATGGGTGGGGAATACTTAAGACCATCAGACTTGTTTGAGCCTTTTCACTTAAAAGGCTATTATATAGCAGCTGTTAAATACAGTGCTGAGTATTATGAAATTCTGTTAAGCCTGTATAGATCTGTTCTGGTGCTGCTAATAGTCACTGGACAAAACAAAACAAGATTCATTGCAAACTACGCAAACATTCTGAGAAAATGGCTTTCCCTCTGGATTCTACTTAAAAATGAATGGGTCTGTCTAGCTCACTGGTGTTAATCTTAACTTTTAATGTGTTTGTGCATCTTAAAACATCTGGCATGGGACACATCAGCAACAGAATCAATCTTTCCTGCTTGGCACTGGGAAGAGTCTTTGTGCACCGTGCAGGCTGCTTGCAGGAGTAAATGCTGTGCAGTGGGGTGAGACTTCCATATACAGAGAACAAGAAGTTGGTTCTCTTAGGTCTTTGAATGTGTGCAGAAGTTTGCAAAGCAAAGTTTTACTCAAGGAAGTGAAGAATAAAATTTTAAAAATTTCTATTAATGCTGTAAAATTACTTTCCAGCTGTAATATTTAGTAACCAGATGTAAAGGCCCAAATTGCCACTCTGCTCAAGCAGGCAGAGTGTGAATCAATGGACTTGGTTTTGACGTGACTAATCTGGGGAAAATCTGTTTCCTTGCAGGTAAGGTGGTATGATTTCAATTGTCTGGAAGAATATACTCCTAGATTTCATTGTGCCATGTAGTTGATCCTTATTTTTGTGTGCTACTGAGACAGATGTAGGACCACCAGATGCTCTGGGAGCTGAGGTATCATTCCTGTAGAGGAAGGCTGGGGCATCATTGAGTTCTCCATCGTATAAGTTTTCTATAACAGAAATGGAATTAAACTGTAGTAAATGAAATACAAGATGTGGGAACTGATAACAACAATTTTGTTGAAGGTTGGAGGCGATCGTTTTAAAACTGAGAATACTGTGTACTAGGAGATCCTGTGACAGGTTATCATCTCTATTCCTCTGCAGAGGAAGGAAATGTGATCCTGTGCTGCCTGCGGGTAGAGAGAGAGAGATATAAGTGTCTTAAATGGTCCTGGAAAAGCTCATAATGAATAAGAAGTGAGCACCCAGAATTGTACTTCAAAGGAAGATAAATTCTAATTGCAATTGAGGCAGAGAAGGTTTATTAGGGCTATCAAGGGGAGTGGAGCCTGTCTTTGCAAGAAGAGAATAGATGTGGCTGCTCTTTAACTACATAGATGTATTATGATTCCTGATGGCACAAGTGGTTCTTCTCATTTCTGTTGCTGGAAACATGCATGGTGTGCATAGCCATAAAGGTGACAGGCTTGGGAAACTTGCTGGAGAGATCTGTGCATTTCTGAGTACAGATCTTTGCTGCATTCTTGGTGAAACAAAAAACTATAATTTATAGTTATAAATTATCATGGACTTCTGTAAGGCCTTTAACACTGTCCCTCACAACATCCTTCTCTAAATTGGAGAGATACAGATTTGAAGATTGGATTGTTCAGTGGATGAGGAATTGGTTGGAGGGCCTCATCCAGAGTGTAGTGGTCAACAGCTCGATGTCCACATGGATATTGGCGACAAGTGGTGTCCCTCAGGGGTCCATACTGGGACCAGTACTGTTCAATATCTTCATCAATGACATGCAGTGGGATTCAAGTGCACCCTCAGCAAGTTTGCAGATGACACCAAGCTGAGTGGTGCAGCTGACATGCCTGAGGGACAGGATGCCACCCAGAGGGAGCTGGACAGGCTCAAGAAGTGAGCCCATGTGAACCTCATGAGGTTCAACAAGGCCAAGTGCAGGGTCCTGCACATGGGTTGGGGCAATCACTGGTATGACTGTAGGCTGGGCATTGAAGGGATTGAGAACAGCCCTGTGGAGGACTTGAGGGTAGTGGTGAATGAAAAGCTGGACATGAGCTGGCAATGTGCGCTCACAGCTCAGAAGGCCAACTGCATCCTGGGCTGCATCAAAAGAAGTGTGGCCAGCAGGTCGAGGGAGGTGATTGTGCCCCTCCACTTTGCTCTTTTGAGACCCCACCTGGAGTACTGTGTCCAGCTCTGGAGCCCTCAGCACAGGAAAGATGTGGACCTGTTGGAGTGGGTCCAGAGGAGGGCCACAAAAGTGATCAGAGGGATGGAACAGTTCTCCTTTGAGCACAGGCTGAGAGAGTTGGGGTTGTTCAGCCTGGAGAAGAGAAGGCTTCAGAGACACCTTATTGCGGCCTTTCAGTACTTAGAGGGGGCTTATGAGAAAGATGGGGATAAACTTTTTGGCAGGGCCTGTTGTGATAAGACAAGGGGTAATTGTTTTAAATGAGACGAGGGTAGATTTAGACTAGATAGAGGGAAGACATTTTTTACAATGAGAGTGGTGAAACACTGGAACAGGTTGCCCAGAGAGGTGGTAGATGCACCATCCCTGGAAGCAGTCAGGGTCAAGTTGGACAGGGCTCTGAGCAACCTGATCTAGTTGAAGATGTCCCTGCTTGTTGCAGGGGGTGTTGGACTAGATGACCTTTAAAGGTTCCTTCCAAGCCTAACTATTCTATGATTCTCCTGAAAATAAAGTTCTAATGATGTTTCGTGGACAAAAAATCGTTGGTAAAAAAACCTAATTGTTTTAAAATGTTTGGATAGCTAGAAGTTGTGCTAGGAAATGCAACCAAACTTTTTAATGTGAGGTGTAAACCTGTGGAGGAGGGGAATTGCTGACATACACCTGAGCTGAGTTAGTGGTTACTATGATGTAGCATCATGATTTTTGTTGGGGTGACAAGTAGGGCTATTACTTAGACATGTGGTCTTATGTATTTATCGAAACTGCACGACTTCAAAGACAGTCATCTTAGCTCAATGTCTCGTTCAATTAAAAAAACAAAAGACTTCCTGTAACTGCAGCTTGGTGACTTTCTTGCTGACACTTGATGTAGTTAGCACTGATAAAGCCCTGATAAAGTGCTGACATGTGTCCTCTAACTCGTGCTGTAAGAATGTTTGGGGGGATGACAACTTCCGTTATGAGACATGTGGGAAGCTACAGAACATGATCCTGTGGCTTGTGTGATATTGGAGCTCTCAACCCCAATCCTGACAAGCGATGCTTTGCCTTGAACAAAGCCAGGAAAGCTTCTCAGAGTCACTCTGGGCTAATGTTTATTACCAACTTTCATCTGTCACACTTACAGACGTAGTCAAAATGCATTGCTGCAAATCTTGGAAAGGACGTTTACCGTCAGCTTGCTGTCTCGGTTGTTTAGTTATCTTTATAGTAGCTTGTAATTTAATTATATATGGTACACCACACATCTTGTATTGGCTGTTAAGCAGTTCTAGTGTTTACAGATAGTAAAATGGATCAACTCTAATAATACCTAGAAAAATACCTGTTTCAGCACAGGGAATGGATAACTTAGATATTTGGAGCTCAGCTCCCCAAAACACAACAAAGTAATTTATCTGCCCTAAAGCTTTCTTGAACTTTCAGCCTATATCTTTATCTGTCAAAGAAGGTGCCTGTTTCAAGTGCTACGCGTTTTAGACAGTTTAGCAAATCGTTCCTCTCACAGCACAGCCACTGACATCTCATTTCCGAATTTCTTCTGGACTTTGTCTTCCATATGCAGGTAACTATTAATCTTTCTGTCAGTCACTGCATGTTTCATGCTGTCTGCTTCCTTTCCATCCTTGAAAAAGGAGACACTGCATTTGCTGTGTTCTGATCTTCTCCTGTACTGAGCTCTGCTTTCTCATAGGAGTTGCTCTGTGACTTAATTTTTCGAGGCACATGGACTATGTGTTCTTATCTTAAAAAAACACCCTGTCCAGGTAGGGCCAAGGGAAGAAACACACAAGGTCCTGCAGAGATCAGCTTACATCCTGGACCCTTGAAGTGACATGGGATTCTGCTATTGCTCGCTGTCTCTGTCTCTGAACAGAGAAGCGTTTTGCTTAGCTCCCAGGTGGTGCTATAGGAGCCCAGGTAGTCTGTGAGAGAGCTTTGGGGCAGGGGGGGTGGAGATGATGGTGGAGTTAAAACATCATCTTAAAACATCCCAGTACTGGAACAGTACCAATTTTGTTATGGTGGCTATTGAGTTTCTGTATAGGGCCTGTTTCTGTAGAGGCAAGGTTTTGGGTATTTTTCATTTTCTTCACTAATGTCCTCACTTGTGTGCTATTAGTTTTAAGGAGCTCAGTGATGGGCTCAGCAGCAGCAGCTCCAGTTTGTCTCAGAAAGGACTGCTCTTAAGTTCCAGAAGACTGTTGCAGTCTTTTCTTATTAATAAAACTTGCCATGTTAAAGAGGGGGATGGAATAATGTCAAAATAAAGTCTTTCTTAAAGCACCATGTGTTTTTTTTTATTATTAAGGAGAACAGTTTTTAAAAGTCTGTTACCATGGCAACGAAGCAGGCTGGCATGTCTGTAGTCAAAACCCCAAGTCTTGTTTGACTATGATTAAAGTAACAGTGGTATTTTAGTTTGCTAGTCTTCAGAAGAAGGGTCTGTTTGATTGCACGGCAAACAGTATTGGGGACCTGATCCCTTTTGAAGCAGGGGCGGCCTAGTTAACACATTGCAGTTCTTCCGTTTCCCTGCATGGCTGCTCAAGACAGAATAGGACTAATTCTTTTAATGGCAAACTCAAAATGAACAAGATACTGTGCCCCTGGTGCTGGAAAGGAGAGTATAATTCTCAAGCTACTGCTTGGGAAGCTACAAGCTGCTGTCATGTTGCTTTTTGCACTGTTTGTGTAAAAGACAGTTTTGTCAGGACCCTGGTAGCTTACACCTGAGCAGATTTTAAGATTTGAAGTGTAGAATCATAACAGAGATACCAACTGTAGCCATTTAATAAAGTTGTTGGAAGGACATTGCAGGTGTTGCTTTGAGGAGGGAGAAAAAAGGGGTTTTCAGATGAGTTCTGTTGTACTCATCCAGGCACAGGATTACAGCATAGCTTCATGTGTTCATTGTACACAAAATACAGGCCCATGAAAGTTATGTTTATGACTTGTCTTCTCTAACCAGTGAAAAATGAAATAGAAACTACCAGCTTGTGGAGTATGAGGGTTAGTGGAAAGAGAAGAAAGACCGTAATAGATGTAAACTTCCGTCATAAGGATCTTAACGTGGGTGGGAGCAGGGGACTGGGTTTGGTCACTTGACGGATCCTGTGAACTGTTACTGGGTGAGCTGTACAACCTGATGGTAAAAATCATCCTGAGGTTTGAGAAACATCTGTGCTCACTGTTTGTCTGCAGAGCTGGTGTGCCCTTTCGGTGTGTCACACCCCAGCTGAGATGAAACCTACTTCTATGGCTGGTCCGATCTGCTGCTTCGGCACAGGCTGGCTCTTAACCTCTTCAGAGGAGGAAGGCCACATAATCCTGCCTCCATAAACTGCTCCATAACATACTGTGATTCATCAGGTGTCCATGTGCAGCCTTTCTCACGGTCCTGGTCTTGAAGATGGTCTGGGCATATATGCTGGTTAACAGGAGCAGGAGGTAGTCAGGAACAGGTATGCTCTTTGTAAACAAGTGTTAATGCTGAGATCAGAAGTAATGGCATTCACAAGAAGGAAAGTTTTTCTAGCCAAAACAACCACCTGTCTGCTGGTATTTCCTGCTTCAGCTTCCTCATTGCCCTTGAAGACATCTCCGAAAGTCATTTTGTTGATGTTAATGATGGACTCCCCTTTGCAGTCAATTTTCTTCTTCCTTGGCTTGTTAAACTGTATGCTCTGAAGAATACTTTTCTTTTACCAGTGCTTTAGGCAGTGGAATAGCTTAACTCAACAGCCTTTGTTTTTCAAAAGATTGTATTAGTGCCTGGGTCTTTGTTCTCTTCTTAAGGAAGCGGTAATGTTGTGGGCCTGGCAGAAAGTTTGAAGGAAAATATCTCCTTAGATTCTGGCTGGCCCCTTCATCCTAGTGTACTCCTGTTTGATTAGGGTTTGCCTGTTAGTAAGAGTATGCTGTCATCGTTGTAGTACCCTGTGCTTCAGGATTTCTGCAGGTAGCTGAAGGGAAAACAGATGAATCAGCATTCTGAAATCCAAGCTGAAGAGGAGAAATAACCTCTTACATTGAAAGGAAGTCCAGTGCATCTGTGCAGATACTTCCCTGCGCGTGTATCAAAAAAGGGCAGACAATAAATCAGTTCCAGACCAACCTGAACTAGGGACATCTCGAGGCCTTGCCCAGTGTTTGTGTGTACACATATCTCTCTCTCTCACCTGAAAAATCTGTAAACATTTATAGTAGGGATGCCTGTATTACTGTATCCCTATACATTTCTTCAAAAAATGTGGAACATACAGTGATTGCTTTCTCTTTCCCAGATTTGTTTGTGCAGACTTTTGTTTCTACCCTTCAGAGTGAAGCTGCCATATGTGACTTTTAATATGTTGCCTAGATTAATTTTAAAGGGGCTTAAAAGACATAGTTCTCACTGAGAAGTAGCTTTCTTAGGAACATGCCTGATGTTGGCTTTGATGCTGTTTGTTACATTGATCCTATTGTAGAGATAATCATAGAGGAGAAAAAAAAATAGTACCCTTATCATTTAAGATCATTTAGGTTAGTCTCAGTTAATCAGTAACTGGAATGAAGCTCTCACAGTTTATCCTAAGAGTAAGGTTTGAAAACCACAAGCTGAACTGTTAGAAAAACATGAAGATGTAACACTTCCTATTGTAAGGAAAAGATTTTTACCTGTGCTTAGTTATTTTCTTGGAGTCACTGGAAAGTACAACCCATGTGAAAATGAAATTATTGACTGTTTTGGCACCAGATTTGCCTCAGATGCGCCTGCACGTGAGCAGGCTTGATTTTTGCTTCATACGATAAAGAGTGTTAGGCATGAGAAATGAATGTCACGCTTACTGTTAAACAGCTCGTGGAAGCTTTAGTACTTCCGTTTGTTTTGATCTCTGTTTACACTTTTTTCTCTCTTTCCCCCCCCCCTGCTATAAATCAGCAGCTTTCTTCCTGCACCGATCAACCTGCCGCGGAACCTCGCGTGCAGTGCCCTCCTTTCCAGTAAAGAGTCTAGACAGCAAATTCCCTGGTAGCGTATGCCATTTCGGATCGTTATGCCTTTTTGCTTTTTTGTGAAGGCTTTTTAGAAACTGCATTACCTCACCCGTCGGCCTGGAGATTGAGCAGCCAGCGCCGCTGATAGGGCTGCGGCACCCCGCGCCGAGCCAATGGAGAACTTCAGCTTCAAACTCTTAATGAGCAAAAGAGCAACGTCTCATTTAGGGCTCGATAGTTAATGTGGGGGGTTTTTTTAAGTGTTACTTCTGAAAGACAAGCCACTTAACAATTATGTGCCATATTGCTGACCAGTGAAGCTGAACAAATAGCTATTTACATTGACAGATCAGAGGAATGTGTAAGTGCATCGTGGTAACCTACATTTTCTGTGCCAAGAGATTTGCAGCTGACTGCCTGGGTGACTCACTCCTTGGATTAGGAGATGAGGTAATGCTTTTGAGATACAGGGTGATGTCATTCTTTTACCTGAGCTGCATGCCGATGCTAGTTGCTAGTACTTTCAAGGAAAGTCCCTTTGCTGCTTCTAGAGAATGAGCTGCATAACTCGGATAGGAGTTGTTATTATTAATGTCCTTCTAAAGCCTCTGGCTAAACTGCTCTTTTAAAAGATGTCAGCGCATTCCTTTTTTTGTGTGTATGCAGGCACCTGCAAGTATGCACATCTGCATACCTGGCCCATTCTTCAAATAAAGCTATTTTAGTAAAAGATGATCTTTGTCATAATTGGGTGCAGTCCCTTGCCAGCACCGTGTCATGTAATCACATTTATAGATATATTCATCTTAAAAGAAGGTGATTTTTTTTTTTTCTTCTGTTTCTGTTGTGAAAGACCACGTTTGTGATGGTTAGTAACTGAAATGCATAGCTTGCACTTATGGTCAGTTTAACCCCATCTACTCATACTCTGGCATTGTCCTTTAGCGCAGTAGCTCTTTCTACTGCCTGCACTCCCTTTCCTGATGTGTTCACCGACAGTAGTTCTGTCATTCCTCAGCCTTTCTCTCCCAATGTCATTCAGGACGTGCTGCTCCTGTAGGTGCCCTCAAGGTTGTGAGCACAGGCAGGTGATCAGCAGAGCTGACCAAAACGGTCTGATCTGTCCTCTGCAGCTTATGGGGACCAAGGTTTTAACAGATGAGCAGGCAGTGCCCCACTGTCAGGGAATTTTGGAAGACATGCAAGCCATGACCTGATTTGACCCATATCTTCAGATTATACAAGTGCATGTTGCTGAGCGAGCTTTGTGCATGTTGGGAATTTGGGTGCGTGGTTCCCAGAAATGGCCAGCGTTTTGCCTGTTGTTTGCTAGTGGAAAATGTCCTACTCAGGCCCTGGAGCAAGAGCTTCAGGACAAGGGAAACACTTAGGGTGAGGTGTGTCACACTGTTCCCAGAGCTCGCAGAGTTACTCCCCGAGAGCCCCCCTTGCTCAGCAGTGATTCTTGGGCAGTTTGCACCGCTGCCTCCTCTCTTCACAAACTGCTGGGGTGGTCTGCAGCCCTTTGAGCATACCACGTTACAAAGCCCTTGCGCTTGTGGCTTCCAGCAAGCATATCTGAAAGACTGAACTTGCAGGTGGCTGTCTAGCTGCCACTGGCACACATCTAGTTTGACTGTGCTATATTAATTTAGCTAATTTATGGCCAGTAGAATTTCTTCGGGGTCTGACTGGAAGTCAGTTGATGGCTGGGTTTGCCAGGCTTGGGCTCTGTGTGCTGAAACACCGGTACAGGAACTGGTTTGACTTTTGTATATTTGGAAAGCTGCTTGTAAAAAGAACCTTTGCTGTTCATCTTTATGTATGAAATTTCTCATATTGCATGGGCCTCCAAACTACTTGCAGGTATCTGCATGGGCCACCTGCAGGAAGAAACCTTACAGAGGATTTATCAATGCAAAGTAACAATTGCACAGGCTAAAAGTTGTCATCAAAATTATTATGCATTTCTGAAATAATATATTACAAAAACATTTTATGATATTAATCTTCTGTGTTGAATGTTTTAACAAGATACTCCAATGTGGTTACAGCTGCAACTTTGGCACTGGCAGCTTTTGTTTTTAAAGAGCTGTTTTCCAAAATCTGCATGCTTTTGTTTCTCAAGATCACAAGCCTGCTCTTGAATATGAATGTTTGCTTTGTTTTTCCACTAATCAGGTAATTTCTACAAATGATCCCTCCCCATACAATTTTTTGCCTTTTTGTTGATTTATTTCTGTAAGTGTATGTATAGAGCTGTGTGTGTCTATTTTTCCTCCCCGGTGGTAGGCCATAATGCGACATTTCTTGGTCATCACAAATCTCATGCTGTGTCTCTTCCAGGATGTCTCACCTTTTTTGCCTTAAGGTAAATATCTGGGAGGGAAAGGACATACCTCATTTTGCTTTGTAAAGAACTCCATAGCTACTCTCAGGGGTTTATTTTTATCATCTCTTCAATTACACATTGTGCTCCTGAGAGGAGTTCTTATTTTAATTGTCAGTCATCATGAGGCTTTTCAAAGCCAGAAAGCATCAGTATTGGATCCTTTGGGGATCTTAAATAGAGTCACCAGCATTGTTGGGTAACTAACCTAAATTTTCTCTTTGAATGAGGTGTGTCAAACAGTGTAAGAAGAGGTATTAGTCATGACATGCACTCATTTACAAGATCTGTCTTTCCCTCCCTGTTCAGGTGAATCCCAACTTTCCTTAATGCTGTTTGCTTATCTGTGACCCAGTTAGAGGAATAAAAAGTCTCATGTTAGAGAGAATTCTAATCATGCAGAAGATGTGGTTTCAGATCCTCACAGTGGTTCCAGAAATAATAACCAGAAACCTTCTGGATCATTTGTATGCCTTCGTAATACACATCTGTGCCTTGGAGTTTGAGCAGGAATATTTTGTTTGAAGTGACTAATACACATGTACCACAAGTAGTCTTTAAATCCTGACATGTAAGGTAGCTGAATTTCTTGTAATTATGTTGTAGGATACTGCCCAAATGGACAGAGGTTCTGAAAAAGCATTAAAATCTTCCATGTTAATCCATATCCTCAAAAGCTAAGATTATGTGGATTACAGTTTCTCACTGTTCTTGATGGGCACAGCCACGGTGGCTCCACAGTATTAGTTACGGTCTATCATGCTGATAATGAGCTTCTTAATAAGTCCCTTAGTACTCATTGACAATGACTCATACTTCCGAACTAGGATCTCCTTGAAAATCTCAGTGTAATGGATGAAATGCTGTATCCTGGTGAAGGCTTTTGGTTGGTTTGGGGTTTTTTTTGATGTGTATTCAAGAAAAAGCCAGGCAAGTTTTAAAGGAACGGTATACTTAAACGTAAGAAATTCTGGAGAGGAGAAGTTAGGTTTAACTGTCTGGAAAGGCAAAGGTGAAATGTGAGCTCTGAGCTCAATGGTAATTGCTCTCTCTGCTTTACGGGAGGATGGATATTCTGGAGTAGTCATTAATTGTAAAAGAGTTCACATACAGCCTCAACTTTTCTTTTAAAACGGAATTCAGTCTTCTGATCTAGAGAGAATGATTTATACTGTGTTTAGCAGTAAACTAGCTCTGGGAAAAAAAGAACAATGAAGCAGAACTTTACCTACAATGCCACTGTCTTGAAACTGTCACAAATAATCTGCAACACTTGCACTGTAATCAGTGACTGTCTCTTCAAGAATGCTTCTTCTGGGATCATATTCTCTACAGTTTGGATGAATACTAATGTATCAACTGATTGAGCTTTAAAATGTTTTGCTTAAAGTGGAAGAAGTGTCACACACTGAACTGTTTTTTAACTAAGAATAGTGAAACATGTATTTGATTTGAATGCCTGAAAGTTTTCTCTCTTCAGTATGACTTTGAAAAATAAGACACTGGGATATGAAACTATAAAATAGGACACTGGAATATAATGCACTTTACTTTCTTATACAGTGTTTCTGTTTCCATTTGTGATTTGTGTGTTTTGATAAAATTGTGGTTAAATGGTAGCTAACCTTCAATTCAATTATTTTAGGTATTTGGAAATAAGATGATAATCCCTTCCTTGGATGGGGACCTTTTCCAGTGGGATCGGGACCGAGAGAGCATGGAAGCAGTTCCCTTCACAGTTGAATCTCTTCTTGAGTCATCCTACAAATTTGGCGAGGATGTTGTCCTAGTCGGGGGAAAGTCTTTAACAACCTATGGGCTGAGCTCATACTCGGGGAAGGTAAGAACCTGAAAAGTTGCTTTGCATATGTGTGTTTCTAGCACTGTCTTGCAAATAGGTTACTCGAGATTTAAACTGCAGCGCAGCTCAAGTATACAACTGCACGGCACAAGAGAGGAGAATCTGAGCTGCTTGGGCAGCAAACGCAGTGGGCTGGAATAAGACTGGTGCAGTTAGATGGTATGGCTGTGCCCCTCACTGCAGTCTCTCCTGCCTGTGAGCTCCTGCTGTATCCCCTGTGCTGCCTTTAACACTTATTTCGCCCTTTGCTAAGCTAATTCAACTTGCTAACCCAACAGAAAACTGTTCACTTTTTATTGGATTAGTTTTGTGCTGGGTTAACTGTAGGCAGCTTAGCGAGGGGTCGGGGAGTGCCAGAGCCAGCACAAGGGAAGGGACCAGAGTTTTGTGACCAGAGGTGAGTAAGGGGAAAAAAGGGGCATGACACCTTTCTACCAAGCTGGGAGAGGAGTTCAGTTTTATCATATAGCTCTGCTTGAAGCAGACTTTGCTGTTTAGCTTACTGCATATTAAAGAAGGCTTTAGGTGACACACTTTTTTCACAACTAATTTCAGATTTTTTCATAACTAATGAGGGATAGCTGGTTGAAAACAAGGAAAACATTCAACATATGCAAAAGTTTAAGACTTGCAGTTGTTGTCAATGAGTTTACTATCTTTTAGAAGAAGTTCTCCTTACGTTTTAAAGTCACGTGCAAACAAGTTGAAAACTACTAGCTATCTGACTAGTTCAGAAGGTATTTTTCTTCTGAAATCCATTGGTTCAAAGTTGTATATTTTGAAAAAGTACAGAAGAGAAAAGGTTAGAAGAAGCACAGGAATTGCATTATTCACAGTCCTAGAATTGACATCCTTCTACCCCGCTTTAATGTCAGGGGTCATTAAAATGCTTGTAGATAACTTTGTGTAGTGAAGAATAGACATTTGCTAAATCAGAAACGTTGGTGCGTTTCAAAACAAGTTAAAAAAATAGATTCAGTTAAAAAAATTCAGACTTCCAATGTTTTCCACAAAGTCAGTTTTTTCATTTTGACCATACATTTTAATATAGAACACTTCTATGGCATGGTGTAGAGTGATAAAGTGATAAAGAGCATAGACCCAAAACAAGAGCTCGTGAAATCATTTTGATATCCTCTTTGATAGCAGAGTGCACTGTGCGCCAACAGACTGCTCCTCCGCCAGTGTTCAGGAAGTGGAAATTTCGGTTTCTGCTTTGATTTCTGGCTTATGCTCACAGTAGCAAAGGCACCGCATATAGGAAATAGTGCCTGACTCTTCCTCGTTAAGAGTTTGGGCAGTCTGTTGTCTCTGGCAGTATAATGTTTATTCAGGCTTCCTGAAAGTGTGTTCAACTCCCTTTTCAAAATACAGTTGCCCATATAATCCAAATTCTGTTTGAGGTTGGGAGTGTTGCAAAGGCTGTGTGACCATGAGAGTTAAATAAGGTCTTCTTTCCCCTTTAATAGCTGACAAGGCACAGGGGGAAGACTCTGAGATATTTTATAGAAATCAGTAGTACTTCATTTGAAGCTAATAGAGTTATCCTGAGACAAATATGGCACGAAAGCAGAATTATGCTGTGGCTCTTGTAGGAATGTTCTTTTCATGTCCATAGAAATAGTGGGGAAAAGAGAGAGCTAAGATTACCTTCTGTTAGAAGTAGAAATACATGCAAAATATAGTCAAAAGGTAGTCTAAATAGCGCAAACTGTAGACTTACTACAATCTTTTGAAAATTATATTTCTGAAAAGCCCTTATCTCTTAAACCAGGCTTTTCAACATCCCTCAAATCAAGCATCTAAAATCATGGAGCTCCAAATCTCCTGCAAGCCAAAAATGTGTTGTAGGGATTGTAAGCTTTGAATATTGCTGTTGGTTACATTTGTTTGTCTTGAAGTTCTTCATAACTTGAAGCATGTGTGACTTTCTTGGTTTATTCCTTAGGTGAAGTACATCTGGCTCAGCTATGAAGCATGTGTGACTTTCTTGGTTTGTTCCTTAGGTGAAGTACATCTGCTCAGCTATGGGCTGTCGCCGGTGGGATGACGATGAAACAGAACAGGAAGAGACACTCCTATTACACCGAACTCAGAAAACAGTCCGTGCTGTTGGACCGCGCAGTGGCAATGAAAAGTAAGTGTAACAATTGTTCAGAAACAATCCGATAGAGATAAGTTCTTAATATGTAATGTTTTAAGGCTTTGACCTTCTTCTTGTGCTCATTAGACTAAGAATTGTGTGAGGGAGTTTAGATTGGTTAACAAAGGAATGTACCAGACTGTTAGCTAGGATCTAACCCCTTTGCTCTTCACTGCTTTTGAAAAATGGCTTGAAGTTCAGTTGTCAAATGATTAGACAGAAAAGATATGGGCACATATTTATTCCCTCTAAATCAAATGAAAATTAATTTTCTTGTCCTTGCACACCTCAAAAGAATTTGTCATTGCTCTACTGTACAAGGCAAGTGTCATTGATTTTGTTCCGACTGTTGATTTTTGTACAAAAGGAGACAGTTCAAAAGTCCTCTTATGACTTACTGAGTCACTTTTAAGTTCTTTACCTACTCATGGTAACTGTCACTGTTTGGTTTTTTTAACCTTGATGTCTCAGCTTTCATTTTAAGTTGATTTTAAAATGTCTTCAGTCTTATTTTTAAGTCCCATTCTTAAATCTACTTTGTTCATTTCATAACGAGGTGGTCTGTTTTTTACAAGCTGTAGAAACCGGGTCAGTGTGTGACTTTCCTAATGCTGTCTTGTTGGAGTTTTAATACATCAAGACTTCTATAAAAGTACAGACATGCATTCCACAAAAAAACCAAACAAACCACTTCCTAAACTGCAGGTTTAAAAGGCTGGTTGCCATGCACAGATACAGTAACTGCCCAACAATGAGAACTAGTCATTCCCTGTTCCCCTGCTCCCTCTTCTGTTTGCAGCAAGATTTGACAGGTTGTGCGTCTGTAGTGTATCAGAGATGACCTAACTAGAAATCAAATAGATTAGCCCATTAGAAGTCTTAAAAGAGAAATCTTGGGTTCCATGGTTCTTGGAGACTGATATTGGTAGGGAGAGGTATGTCATAAGAACATGCTTTTTCCTTTGTACATCTCTTTCAAAAGCATAGCGTGGCCATCTTGTGCACCTGAATCCTCCTGTCTTTGTAGTCAGAAACAGGTGCTTTCCTAGTGGCACAGTATTATTGCTATGGAGTTTACAAAATAGCTCTGTATTTTTAATCCAGAGAAAAAAAAGCTTTTAATACATCAACTGAATATATAAAATACACGAAACTTTTACCATAGGGGTGTAAATTCTTTAAGGAGACAGTTTTGGCTCCTGGTTGATGCCAGACTGGCCCTAAGAAACTTTGGGTACCCAAACATACTGTTCAAAAATATTTTCCCCCTTCTTTGCTGTTCAAGACAGAAACGTGACATCCTTTCCTGTCTGTATCTTCTCTACAGCGTTGGGCTGCATCATGGAACTAAGAAAAGAATTATTCTTTCTCTTTCTGAAAATAACTTTCAGTTTCTGCCCTAATTTGTTGGTTTACAAAAATTAAAGAGTTTTTGATTGTGCAAGACAGGTCTGTGTTCCTTATACAGTCATCTTTTTTCAGTGTTAACCTATGGGACACGAGCAGTCCTGGTTTCGTGAAGTACCTGTTAGGTCGTGTGGGGGATTAAAACAAAAAAATAGCATTATCCCTCCCACAGCTTGAAAAACCTTATGTTTCAAATTAAATCCTCTTTATTAATGAAGAGAAAGATGTCTTGTGTAGAATGCTGCTCCCTAAATGGTTTGTACCTGTTGCTTTCATCACCTATGTAATGTGTTTTCATACCTAAAGAGACCCTCTCCCATATACTAAACCTTTAGTGACATTTGCTCTACTTCACCAGCTGTTTTCTCATCTCGCCCATCATGTTGGACGGGATTTCTCAGTTTATTGGTTTGTATTCTGGATTAGCACTCCCCCTCCTGGTACAGTTGTGTTCATCTGACAATCTGAGAGTTTACTGTGAAGATATGGGCCAGATATAGGTAATTCAGTTTAAGAATCTTCTGGACGGAGGATTTGGGATTTCCTTGGAATATATAAGTTGTTTCTACAAAGTTTTGCTGTTTTTCTTAAAGGTGGAATTTCAGCGTTGGTCACTTTGAGCTGCGCTATGTTCCAGATATTGAAACTACAGCAGGATATATTGAGAGCAATTTTAAGTCAAATACAAATAAAGAAGAAACAAAAATTATTTCGGATGTGGATGAGCAGGAAGCTATGATGAAGGATACAGTGATAAAGGTTTCAGTAGCTGACTGGAAGGTGATGGCTTTTAACAAACGAGGAGGACATCTGGAATGGGAATACCAGGTAGGGGAAAAGACAGAATATTAAATGTTGCAAAAGTAGAAGTTCTGCAGCATCATAGATAATGTCTTTCATCTTGGGTTTCAGGTGCTGGTCTTTGTAAAGAAGCATACATCTGCTTGTAATCTTTTTTTAACTGAAGTTCTGACTTTGAGCTGCTACATCTGTTACAAAAACTAAAACAAGGAATTCAAGCGCATTGTTTAGCACTATTCTTATATAATGTCTAGTTAATACAACACTAATTTTCCAGTTACCTCTTTCTTCCTCAGTTTTGCACTCCAATTGCTTCTGCGTGGCTGGTTAAGGATGGCAAAGTAATTCCAATCAGTCTGTTTGATGACACGAGTTACACTGCAAACAATGAAGTACTGGAAGATGAAGAAGATCTTGTGGAAGCTGCCAGAGGGGCCACAGAATCCAGTGTCTACTTGGGTGAGATACCAACTGCAGCATTTTCTGTAGTAAACGTTATTCTTTTCTCTGTTGAGGTTGTAGTAAAACAGATCTTTCTGTACTGGTAGATTACAGTTAAGAGGAGCTTTAACATTTCCAGTCTGATATTCTGCATAATGAAGGCTGTTAAATTTGACCCACTTTGCTTTATAAAGCCCCCAAATTGAGGATTTGCTGTATTTATCTCTGAAAGACTTTCAGAAGGTAGAGATGTGTTCTCATCTCTTCCTAGCCTGCTCTGATCATCTTTACTGTTGCCATTCAAAGTCAGAGTTCTGTGTACCCACCTTCGGAATTCTGACAATTACAGAAGGTGCAATATATCTTTGGCTATGGCAGAATTAATATCTATGACTGTTTAGCCTAGACAGTGATAGTTAAGATTGATTTTTTTTTTATATTATTATTATTTTTCCTTTTTCAAAACCAAAACATTTCAAAACCATAAGTCTTTTCCATTTTGATTCTGAAATGTCCACTGCTTTGTAGTTTACTGAAACTATTGGAGATGATTGAAAGTCTTGAAACTTGTAAAGATAGGTTTATAGGTAACAAGGCAGTTTTATTGCTTGGTAAGCAGTATCTCCAGCCCACTAATTTGTCACATTCATTTTTTCCTCTACACTGATTACGGTAACTTACCATGAAGAAATTTCAGTTAAGATTTTATGTGACTAAGTTTTCGTCTAGCTGTCAGGATTCATTTGATGTGGTTTGTGAGAATTTGAAATAGAGTGGCCCCAGGTTCTTCTTCCTCTCAGCTGTCTGTCTGTCTCTGGGAAGTAAACATACTTTGGTTTTCTAACACTTTGTTTGTCTTAGCCTTTTTCTGTAAGTCTTCACACCTTGTAGCTTTCCTGATAGTGGTTACACAGATAAAGAATAACACTAGGAAAAAGTCAGATTGTTCCAGTCTTCCTGGTAGTAATGGCTGTTGGGGAGTAATCTGTACTAGCATTAACAAGAGTAGGAAGTTTGAAAGAAGTCTTACCTACACAAAGCCCAGGCTGCTTAATACCTCTTAAAAATTGCTGGTATTTTTCTGTAGCACCAGCTCTCCAACAGTCAACATGAGATGTCCCGATCTCTTGCTTTCTAGAACAGAGGGAACTTACTGCTTGAATTCATCCAGCCTAGCAATCAGTCAGTATCTCAGATTCTCAGTATATAAAGAAATATTTCCAAAAATGTTTTTAATAATGTATTTTAACTGGGCAGTTTTATTCTAGGGATGAAGAGAACTCAATCTTAAGACTAACATGCTCTTGGATTAATTACTTAGGTATGTACAGGGGCCAGTTGTATCTTCAGTCATCAGTAAGAATTTCTGAGAAATTCCCAACCAACCCAAAGGCTCTGGAATCCAGGAATGATAATGCAATTATTCCTCTTCCCAAAATCAAATGGAAACCTTTAATCCGTAAGTAACAATTCAGAGTTTCATTTACTGTCTTAGCTCTGAAAAGACAGGAAGGACATCTTCCTGATTTCCACTATGTTTCAAACTAGTCTAATATTTCTAGCTGTAAACCAGTTCAGGAACTATCTCTGTGCTTTGTTAATTGTTTACTTTTTTCGAATTAAATGTTTAATGTCTGCTTTCTTTTACTATGGATTTGACAGGGTCTTCTTTAATAATGTTGGGTCTTCTAAATCAAATTTTCCAACAAAAAGACAGAAGTTTTTTGCAGTCCTGTGACTATGAGTGAATTGACTTGTCCAAAACTAGTATTTTGTCAAGGGGGAGAGGTGCTAAGTAACTGTTACCTTATAATACCCTTCTTAATGTTTCTTTACATTCATTTTGGTTCTCATAGTCTGGTCCAAGAGACATCTTCTAAGATTATGCAATTGGAGTTCTCATTAAGTTAATACAAGAATAAAATCTTTATAACAATTCAGCTCAGAAAATTGTGTCTTTTCTATGCTTAGATTCTCCTTCCAGGACTCCAGTGTTGGTGGGGTCTGATGAGTTTGATAAGTGTCTCAGCAATGACAAGTATTCTCATGAAGAGTACAGTAATGGAGCACTTTCGGTTCTGCAGTATCCATACGGTAGGTGGAAGTTCCAAATTTTGAAGTGTTTCAAATAGCCAGATTTATCCATTTAGTATCTGTGAAATTCAACAAATGGCCATTTGTTTGATATTAAATATGTGTATATTTTTAACACTTCATGAACTAGGAAATGATTGCCCAAACTAGGATTTCCGAATTGTGGTGTATGTACAATTAGTGCTACACAAAGCACTTCAGAGTGCCAGAAATTGCTACTGCAGAGATTTTGTGTGTACTGCCACTGATAGCTGGTCTGAGTGGAAAGAGCTTGTGAATTACTTTTTTCAGAATTCGCTAACAGTGTTAGAGACTCAGCCTGGCAGCATAAAATTTTCCATACAGAAGATATTCTGGTTTAAAGCCATCAGTGGTCAGGCCTTCTGAAGTGGGGAGACCTAGTTAACTGTGGAGTCCACAGTAACTGAAGTTACTTATGTGCTCTTTAAAATCATGGGGCATGCAAACAAAAATATCCTGTGTCTATTGAGGAAACCTATTAATGAGAAGACAAAATTGTTTTGTAGTTACCTACATGCCCTTTTTGTCTCTTTTATACACAGATAATGGTTATTACCTACCCTACTACAAGAGAGAGAGAAATAAACGTAGCACTCAGATCACTGTTAGATTTTTTGATGAGACGAATTACAAGAACATTCGCAAAAAAGATCCTGTTCTTCTACTTCACTGGTGGAAAGAAATTGTTGGCACCATTATATTTTGTATTGTGGCCACAACTTTTATCGTACGCAAACTTTTCCATCCCCATCCTTACAGCAGAGTAAGTATTTTTTTCTGAGTCCTAAATACAGAAGGTATTATTCCAGCCTTTTCTTTCAGTTTTAAGTCTGCAATGAGTGGTATTAATAAGTTAATAACTAATGAGATAACAAAATCAAAAGCCTAAATTTATTGTTTAATCTGTCTGTGAAGACTGTCAGCTGCCATGTACAATTTGCTTAACTGCTTCAGCAAGCAGATTAGACTGCTTCGACCATATCTGACATCTTTAGAGATATTTACACTGAAATTATTTAATGCCATATCTAGGGGTACAAACTGGTCTCGAGTACTTAAGGAGTTGAATTTGTTTGTTTGTTTTTTGTTCTTCTTTTGGTAACCCTTGTTAGCTGAGGAAGGAATCTGAAACACAGTGTCAGACTGATAGTAAATATGAGTCCGCTTGTGGAGATGTTAAAGACAGCAACTGGAGTGATGTCAAGAACTCTGGATACGTGTCAAGGTGAGCTCAGTTCAGCACAACATGTACAGGGTTTTTAGTCAGTGTGACAACTAATACTGTCTGGAGGAAGGAGTTAGGTGTTCACTTGTTCTTCCCTACCCTAGTCCAACTCTTCTGACTTTGCAGGATAATGGGCAACTGACATACAGAACCCTGTGACCCCATTACCGGTGTGAGATTGCAGTTATGATTAGTCTAGGCAATCCTGGAGAGTCTACAGGATACCTGTGATCAGGAATGTTGCTCTCATATTTCCTCCTGATCCGTGAAATGGAAAATTGATTCTTGAAGGTCTTAATCAGTGTTTACTCCCTCTGTTTCTGTGTTTATGGATGAAAGCAGAGAAAGGCAATTGCAGATGGAAATAGGTGGTATTTTATATATTCTGTAGAATAAGCAGACTATATTTGGAACAAACCTTTGTTGCTGTTAGGAAGGAGTTGGTTAAGACAGAAGGGGGTATAGGGGCATGTCATGATACTGTGGAGAAAATGTGACTATTTCCTCTACATTTGTAACTCATTGTAAATAAGAACTCTAGTATTTAAAATGAGGAAAAAATAAGAAAGGTAGTGAGATTTAAGAACGGTGTTGTTTCAGAAGGGATGCTTAGAAGGACTAGTTGCAGAAATAGTTATTTGGGGTGGGGTTAAAGGCAAATAATGATTTAGAAAATACTTAGCTGTCGCCACCTAATTTGGGCATAGAAATTTAGGCTACATACTCATGGTCCATGATCCAGTAAGCATGCAATCTGATATTCTGAAAAACTTTTTCAGTTTGTCGTGTGCATGCATAATGGATCTTGCTGGGTTGTGATAGACACTGAATAAATGCATAATCAGCAACTGTCCATTTCATAAATAGGTAACCATCAGATTGCCTCAGTGGGTGAGCAGAGAAAAAAGATCAGAAATGCTTCAAGTTGTTCAGCATGTTTTGCCTGTACAGAAATATTTCACTTAGTCATAAATGACTTCACTTTTCTATCTCTGGTAATGCATTTTCTCCTCCATTCTTCTGTCTCTTCCTCACACCTTTCTCGTCCAAGATATCTGACAGATTTTGAACCGATTCAGTGTCTGGGTCGTGGAGGTTTTGGAGTAGTTTTTGAAGCCAGAAATAAAGTGGACGACTGTAACTATGCTATCAAAAGGATCCGTTTACCTAACAGGTAATGAATGGGTTTCTTGAGATACAGAATAAGTAATGAATGAGTGGTGGGATCCCATCCTACACTGAACCATCTGTTCCTGAACTGCTTTCCCAGATATTACATTAGGATAAATGACATACTTTTTAATGGGGCGGGTGATTAGTTTTGGCATCAAGAATTGGCATATGTAATCTCAGCAGAAGGGTGACCTGCTTGGCTAAAATACTTGTGTAGCGGGACCCTTGTGAGGATGCTGCAGCTACATGGGAGCTCCTTTGATTTCCTTGATGAACAGAGGCTTTGATAAAAGGACCAGTTATTTGTAGCGCTGTTAATTTGCTTCTCTCCTTCCTCTCCTTACCTTCCCTACTCCACCTTTCTTTTCTCTCTCCCTCACCAGCTTTTCTGACTCCATTTGTCCATTTGTTCCATTTCTGGTCCCACAACCCCTACCTTTTCTTTCAGTCATAGGTGGTCAAGCCATGCTGCTGAATTACCCTACACAGAGCTTGCAGCAGTTCCTTTTAGTGGGAGATGGGAGACACTGCTTCTGGAAATCTCAAGTTAGAACAGCAACAGGCAGGCCAGTAGAGGGAGGGGGTAAAGCTATGAAATCTAGAATTACTATTTTTTGAATGTGTTAAATAAGCATGACTATTTAAGATTAAAGGTTTTGTTCAGAAGGTAGCCTAAATTATTCTTTTCCAAGCATATTGTAAAACATTAAATAAAACCATCTGACTTCATTTGGTCCAGTTATGATCTTATGAAGAGAGATTATTTACTTCAATAAATAGCACTCTACCTGCTTTCCTATCTATAGAACGGAGATAGTTCTTATGCAGTCTCCTTATGCCAATTAAAAAAGAAATACTAAGTTATTACTGTCTGTCATCTTTTGTGTCAGTGTCTTCTACATCCCTATAGAATGTTGCTGTTCAGTGGTCTTTTTTTCTACCCTTGTAAACAGTTGAGAACAAGATGAACCTTTTCTTCTCAGTTTTGCTGCCTGTAATTACTTGAAAAGCGATGGCTAAATATTTAGCCGTTATGAGCACATACTGCTCCTCCACACTTATAACCTAAAAGAGTTACTCTGGCGAGTTAAGACACGTCTGTCTTTTGGTATGAAAGGCAATACTGCTGACCTGGTTTATACTGAGCTAGCTTTGATTAAACTCCTTTGCAGAAATTTCTGTACTATGCTGTTGCTTTATGTGACCATGTCTCTGTTGTTCTCCTTTCCCCAAATCATAGGGAGCTGGCTCGTGAAAAGGTGATGCGGGAAGTCAAGGCATTAGCTAAACTTGAGCACCCCGGTATTGTTCGGTATTTCAACGCATGGCTGGAAGCTCCACCTGAGGGATGGCAGGAAAAGATGGATGAACAGTGGTTAAAAGATGAAAGGTAACTCATGGGGTTTTTTTTAACAATTGAATTTGCAATTGTACATCAACAGAACTGGAGAACTGGTAGATGATCCAGGAAGATGGAGAGGCTATGTAGAAAAGAGATGGTTATTAACTTAGCCTATCAACTTTACAATTGAACAAGGTACAAATATATCGCAGTTGTGCATAGTGTCTCTCAGTTTTGGAGTCTTCTGTGTTAAGGTCCTTCTTTCAGCTTAGGAAGCATCTTGTAGTTCTTAACTTCTGTAATTGAATCTTTGGGTGGTTGGAAGGTTGGACGATTGCTACTGTGATTCAATTTTAAACTTTGGCATCTCTATCCTCTTTGTTCCTTTGCACTGCTTTCTTCCTCTTTGTTGTCTTGGTTTAGATGGTACTGATTCAGTACTCCAGTGCTTTAATGAATTTATTTCCGCAGAAATATGTGAGGGATAATCAGAGTGACGATTTATAAAGCTTGGTAGAAGTAGGTTAAAAATGGAAAATTAGATAAAGGAGTAAGAGGATGTTAAGAGAAAGGAAAAAGTGGGTATATGTTATTTAAAGAATGAGGCCTAATACAAGACTATTTAATGGTCTCATAATAACATCTTAACATGCCTAACAATTTTTAGAATATAGCAACATTTATATTTCAGACATCAAATTAACATTTCACAGCTGTAATTCTTCCAAGGCACTTTAAATAGTCATTGCATGCATGTTCTAAAGGACTGAATTTTTTCAAGCTGAAGATGAGCCTGATTGCACATTGGGAATCCAGGCAGCAGAGCCTGCTAAATTTTCCTTTATCAACACTCTTGTCTCAATGAGAAAACATTATCCTTGTTAAGAAAAATGCATGCTAAATCCTGGTTATTAGTGATTCCCACACTTGGGTAGTAGTTTACCGTTATGGTATGAGATGTTTCTCAGAGGTAGCAGTTGTTAAAACCTGGGCTTCTGAAAATGCAGTTCTAGTGGAATGAAGTTCTGTAGTTTTAATCTCCCGGTTTTGTTGTTCTAGCACTGATTGGCCACTGAGTTCTCCCAGTCCAATGGATGTCCCATCATTTAAGAACAGAACAGAGCCATTTTCTACAAAGGAGCACATTGAAGTTATTGCCACTTCATTGGAGAGGATAAGGTCCGTGGGAATACCCTGTGGTCAGTCCGATTCATCTGGAAGCCAGTTTTCTCCTCTGGAATTTTCTGCCACGGACAACAGGGACTTACACCAGTCAGAAGATCCACTATTAAACCTTCAGGACAGTGTCCTTACAGGCTGTGATGCAGAAGACAGTACTATCAACAATAATGAGCTGGGTCACTCCTTGGAAATTTGTTCTTCAGCTGTTCCCGTTGTACATCTGAGGGAAGGGACCTCCTCTTCTATTGTGTTTGAGGATTCTGGTTGTGGGAATGCTTCTAGTAAGGAAGATAAAGTTGGTGTTTCCCATGATGAGAGTCTTTCTGAGGAAAAGGCGAAAAGTACAAAGGAATCTGATAACAAGAAATCTACTTCAGGAAGTCCTCTCTCTGTTTCTCCACCAAGGCCAACAAGTTTAAGCCTGGACCTTTCTAAAAATATTGCAGAAAAAGTCAAGCCCACCTCCCCAAAGGTGTATCTTTACATCCAGATGCAGCTCTGCCGGAAAGAGAATCTTAAAGACTGGATGAGCAGAAGATGCATGATAGAGGAGAGGGAAAGGACAGAGTGTCTGCAAATATTTCTGCAGATAGCTGAAGCAGTTGACTTTCTGCATAGCAAAGGATTAATGCACAGGGATCTCAAGGTTTGTATTCATAGGTTGCTGTAGGAACTGTGTTGTTTGTTTGTTTTATTTATTTATTGGCATGATTATCACCGAATGCCTGAACTTTACAAACTCTGGTTGGAACTGGTTATCTCACTGGCTGTGTCCCATAGGCAAATGTTTTCTGGTTTAGTCCTGTGGAATTATCTTTGGAGCTATTGTAACTCGAATTATCTGTGCCCAAAGTATCATACAAAAGTCTGTGGTGCTGTGAAATTCCTGAAACACATGGACTGACTCAAGTGGCATCACAGGGCAGCTGTCCCTCCGCTTCGTTACAAACTTGAGCATCAGCAATTCCAAATTTGACTGCTCCTAAAACAGTGGTGGCAGGCTGTATAGCTCAGTGTCAAGTTCTGCTTTAAACTGACAGATCATGAGTATGTGGATACAGGTAAAATTTTTTTCTATGTGGGAGTAATATGGAATTGGATTCAAATCCTGCTAAAATAGTTGACTGTTACCAGTGACCTCAGCATAGGTGTTAAAAAAGCTCAGTGTCTGTACAATAATCTGGAGGTGCAGTGCTCCAGGAAATAAACATTAATTATTCATTATTGCAATTAAATCTGTCTTACAGCAAGACTACTTGTACCTGGCACAGACCACCTGCATTTGTTCTATGGCATTTTTAATTCAGGCTCTTTATACAGGGTTGTTCATTGCTGAGCTGTGTGGCAAAGCAAACTATTTTGGACCTTGTTCTGCTGTTTCAAGTGAAGCGGATAATTGGCAGTGTTAGGTTTACAGCTGGACTTGATCTTTGAAGGTCTTTTCCAACCTAAATGGTTCTATGATTCTAATTCTGGTATTTTCCTTCTTCTTTCTATAGCAATACTGCCTAAGAGCAGCAGTGTTACTCCTGGTTAGAGAAAGTAAAAATTAAGTATTGCTGCTCTAGGACTGAAATGTAAACTGTCCTGGATTTAAATTCTGAGTCAGTGCCGACTATCCTAATGCAGATTATTTCTGAAGGATTCCTAATCTTTTTAATGTCTGATAACATCTAGCCAGTGAAGACCAGGAAAGGTGATTTTTACCTCTGGCATTTAACGTAACTGAAGTCAGGAGTAACTTTTTGTACCTCTTCTTTCATTTTGCTTCTGATCTTTCCTTAATGCCTACCCTTGCTGGAACTTTTAGCATTGTGGAAGTGTCTGTATGTGTTACCAAATACTGTAATTTAATTAAAGAGCCCAGCTGAAGCTTGTTTTATTATTATAAACTCAGAGAAATGGATTGGTTTTGCCGAACAGTGGAAAGGCAGTTCCTGTTTCTCTTCATGTATTTGAGGAGGCATTAATACCTACCTCAGTGGTAGATACTGAATTGATTATAACCATTGTTGTAGCTTCTCAGGTGGTAATCATTTGGTATCAGTGGAAACAAAAGAAAAATATGCCATCTCAGATGTGCCAGTAAAAGGGGATTCAAATTCAGTAACACTGAAAGGATATGTCAAAGTTAGAAAAACTCATGAATCCATCCAAGTATTTTCTTGCCCGGTCAGCATTAAACAATTACCTTGAACCAGTTATCTGAAAAATCTTCAGTGCTTGAGAAACGGACCAGAAAAGTAATTAAATCTCTATATTAATATGTTGCTAGACTTGTTAATTAATAACCTTTCTTAACAGTACTGACAGTTATGACTCTGCAGTCTTTACTGAGGTCACTGTTCAGTAAAGCTTATGTAGATCTTCACTTAAAGCTGTATCAGTCTTAATGAGCAGTTGTGTAGCGTTTTGTTGGAACATCTTAAAAGTTCAATATTGGCAGCAATTTGAACAAGAGACTTTATTTTGTTTACTTGGTATATACCTTGGAAAAACTCTCCCTGAATGAACAACTTCCCTGTTTCAGAAAATTTCCCATACGCGTATAGATGTTATTCCTGGATCCTGGAAGTTTGTCTGTTACATGTTGATTTGGTCAAAACAACAGCCAGTATATTTATTTTTTGTATAGTTCTTTAGAAGCTCCTAGGAACATATGTCACCTAATTTTGTAATTTGTCCAAGAGATTGGTCGTGCAACCCTAAGTTTGTGGCAGCACTATTAAGCAAATAACCTGTAAAGCCATTTTGTCTGCCAGAGGCAGAGCTAGCTGATAGCAGAGGCCAGTTCTTGCTCACATTGGCACCAACAAAAACTCATTGACCTATGTGAAAACAAATTTGTATTCATGCATATTAAAAGATTCAAGAAGATCTTTTAAATATTTAAATTAACAGTGCATATTGAGATGCATTAATTAGGCTCGTACTCATGAGAGATACTGTAATGACACGATGGCAGGGAATTAGGTAGACAAGCGAATAGTTCACAGTTCAAATTCTTTTGAAGAAAATGAAGTACAGAAACAGAAGTCTGTCTGTCAAGTGAATTTACTGTTATTCCCAGGATAAGCCATTGGTCATGCTTGACAGCTCAAAAGAAATTGTTCTCACAGTTCTACAAAACTCAGTCTTAGATACTTTTTGCAGTATTAATTGAATTAAACAGTAGTCTTTCAGGTGTGGGAGTAGCTTATTCGTATCTGTGAAAAAAATGGGAATTCTTATTCTGATTGAAGAATTTGGAGAGAAATTTCTTTGTGCAAGTGGCAAGATAACTAAACTAGAAGGTGGTTGTATTCTTCTGATTTAAATCAAAATTGTGTGCATCTGCCTTAGACTTCCTCTTTCCTAAGGTGGTCTTGATGGCTTATTTTTGCTGGCAGTTTGCAACAGCAGAGAGTCCATTCTCCTTAATTTGTAGAAACTATATGCCAGCCCATTCACAGACAGTCTGTTTTCAGCCAGAGAAGTACAAGAAATAAAACTTTCTGTTAAGAAGAGCTTTGCTCTGTGAAGTGAGACAGATCTTGTTGACTTCTTGTGTGTTTGTGGGAGGAGGAGGAGGGGAGTGGAGGTCAACACAATGGGATATAAATCCTAATGGAGATGTTTGTGCCTTAAGCATTAAAATTCTAATACAAAGGTTTTTGACAACGTGGGTGTGCAGTCAGAGGATGGTGCCATATAAATGCTTCAGAGAGAGCCTGGAGATGCTATGGGTTTACAGGGCAGTAGCTTTTGTACACTAAATGAGCTGTGACTCTGAAGGGCATGACATTCGTTACAGGAAATAATAGTGGGAGATAACACCTGGCTCAGAAGGTAGTTTTAGAGGTGGGATGTGGGCACTGTGGAACAAACAAGTTCTATCTAACTATTTCTGTAGTGCTTATCTCAGAGCTGTCTGCTTAAAAAAAAAAAAAAAAAAAAAACAAACCAGGAAGCCTTTTTTCTGTCTTGTTTCTCTCTTGCACAGGGTGGGTTTGTCTTTAACTGAGGAAGTTGGATGGACCTTGAAATAGGTCAGCTTTGTAGTCCTTTAATCTTGTGGAAAAATATTGCTCTGTATCTGTCTGACTCCTCCTGTTCCAGGATTTATGTCAACAAAGCACGGACTATCTTCTCCTAGCCTTGAAGGTCCAGGAGCTCTGAGAGGAGCTTGCCCAGCACCACCTGCCTCTTTACCACACCTTGGACCTTTCCCCATACATAATCCTGCTACTTCTTCCCCCCTGCAAAAGCAGTCAGTTCTTCCCCACAAAATCTGTGTGTCTGTCTTTATTTGTAACCAAGGTGGATGTCACGGTTTGGGCAGTCATGTGGAGCAGTCATGTTTCAAAGAAATAATCGTGCATTTGGCATGGGCTATTCTATGAGCCACAATGCAAGTCTCTTGAGAAACCATCTGAGATATGTACCAGTAGCAAGGGGGCATCTCAGTTCCAGTCTCCTTTATCAGTAGGTTAAGCCATGGATGGTGGTACCTGGCAAACAAGCTAAAGGAAAGTTAAGCCAGATCATCAGTGTTGCTGCTCTTGTGAATTGCAAAGCTGTTAAGCCTCTATCAAAAATAATTTTTTTTTTATTCTGTTATGCAAACAGCTGTTCCCACAGTTATACTGCACAGTATCAACTGAAAAGCAGACCTTGTTCCCGGACTTCCAGTGTATCTATAATTTAACATTAAGATGACATGCTACGTGCTGGTTAATAATATTGTGAACAAGTTTAGCACTTGGAGATTAGATTAAAAAAGACTAAAAGCCAGAACTCCAGCATCTGGTGTGAATTTGCCATGTGATGGAGAGCTGGATAACTTATCTGTGCTGTTCCCCACAGCTGTTGCCTTTTGTGTATGTCACTCAGCAGACCTATGTAGTGTTAGTAAACCTCTACTGGAAGACAAGAAATGAGCAGTCTGAGTTTCAGGAAGGGAGACTGTTTAATGCAGGAGTAATTCCTTTTGCCTGAACAGCTAAGATTCTTAGCTGGTTCTGCTAATGTGATGTTTAATGAGCATTTTTAGCCTTGACAGCACGGCTTATCTGAATTAGAGCAGAGTGTTGTATCTGCTGAAACACAGAGACTTGTTTATTACTTATATATTTTTTTCTTTTCACCTGTTTGTTTTCTTAGCCTTCCAATATATTTTTCACAATGGATGACATAGTAAAGGTTGGGGATTTTGGACTGGTGACTGCTATGGACCAAGATGAGGAGGAGGAATCAGTACTTACCCCAATGCCAGCTTATGCCAGGCACACAGGACAAGTAGGGACCAAACTCTACATGAGCCCAGAACAGGTTTGTGCTCTCTGCTCTAAAGCTATTATCTGTCAGTGCCTGGAAGACACCTGAATTCCCAGGAGCTCAAAGATCAGGCAGCCTTTCTAGTAAATTGTTGCAATCAAGTTACTTAAATTCTTTCTCATCAAAGTAGAGTTTTAAGCTAAATTGAATTCCAAAATTAATATTTTAATACATCTATATTTATTATAGCAAAAAAGTGGATAGTGATTTGTACTTAGATGCACTCATTGATCTTGCTATTAATCTAGTAGAAAGATAACTGCATAATATTCAAGTTAATTGAGCAAGGACACACTATTGTGTCTGAGGTTGTCCTGGTTCCGGCGGGAATAGGGTTAATTTTCTGGCCCGGGACACAGGTATTCCATACCACGTGACGCCATGCCCAGTCCATAAAAGGGAGCTAGCCGGGAGGGGGAGGAAGGCGCGGTTCGGGAGCGGGCTGGGGCTGCGCGGTCTGGTCGGTGAGCGTCGGTAGAGTAACCCTGTGTGTGCATCCCTCCGTCACTGTTGTTGTTCTCCTCTTTCGTTTGCTGTTATGTTAAACTGCCTTTTATCTCAACCCACGAGTTTTGCCTTTTTCTTCCAATTTTCCCCACCGCCCTCGGGGGTTGAGCAGGCAACTGCGTGGTTCTCTGTTGCCGGCTGAGGCCAAACCACGACAGTCTTTTTGGCGCCCAACGTGGGGCTCGAAGGGTTGAGATAACGACAGATCCGACCGGAACTTGTTAAAATGAATGTTATATGCGTTTATTAACTTAGTTAAATAGTTGGTGACCACAATGCTGCTTCGTTTGTTCGCATGGCTGTGTTATGTAAACTCTTACCTGCTCTATGTGCTCCCTGCGATGCTGTTTATCACCTCTGGCAGAGGGATCAGGATTATGATTTTGCTGTCCTGTGCAATATCAACTTATGATATGATAACATCACTGTTTAGGCGATTATGTTGGGGAATTTATGCGATATTGCTGGCCTGCCCATACCTTGGGCACCGTCTCTCAGAATTTATTAATAATCGCACCCAATCTATGGGGGAAACAGGGGAGGATACTTTCCCAACCTCTTTTGCCTCCCTTTTCTCCTTCAGGCCGGGTATGACAGTTTTTGAGAATTTTGAATATCCTTGGGATGCTCAAACCAGCGTGTTCCTATCGCTGTGTCTCCTGAATATGTTTCAGGTGTTGTTTAGGGTTAAACATCTGTTTAAGGCTACCCCCCAGAGAC